>CM045560.1:12866498-13103323 GCA_024721245.1 Mitragyna speciosa
AATGAAGAAAAGATGGGAAAATGGTGGTCCAATAAAATTCTCACAAGAGTAAAGTAAAAGTAGTCTTATTAATGCAAGAGTTGCTACTTGGATTAGTTTAATTGGTGAAAATTAATAACTCTTACCACTTAATAAATTCATTAGTTAGACATAAATTATTAAAGCAAAATAGAACAAAAATGAAAAGCAAGAACCGGCCACATGAAGTAAAAGAAAAAAAAAGAGAAATTTCGGCCAAAAGAAAAGAAAAGAAAAGAAAGAATTTCGGCCAAGAAAGAAAGAAAGAAAAGAGAGAAAAAAAAATTCCAGCTAGGGGAAAAGGAAAATAAGACAAGAAATTAAGTGAAACTTTTGAATAAAATTGGGCAAAATCCCAAGTAATCAAAAGACTAGAAAAATAAGTGAAATGAACTAGTAAAAATTTAAACCCTACTATAAGTTAATTGGTCAAGAAAATTATTCTAACTTTAGTACCTAAGTGTTCTTGCTTAGAATGAAAATCTTAACTAATTAACTTAATTAACTCAAGAAATCTTCCAACTAGTAATTCTATGATTATCACTTAACCCTAAATAATAGTAAAAATGCTTCTTATATGTGCATTTTCTAGGGTGTTACATCCTCCCCCCCTTAAAAGAATTTCGTCCTCGAAATTCTACCTGGATTTTCGAAGAGCTTGGGATAATTCCTCCGCATTTCTTCTTCTGTCTCCCACGTGGTCTCCTCCAGGTCATGATGCTTCCACAGGACCTTGACAAGGGGAATTTGTTTATTTCTCAATTCTTTTACTTTACGGTCCAGGATTTGCACTGGTTGCTCTTCATATGCCAAGGTTTCGTCAAGCTCAATTTCGTCTGGTTGAAGCACGTGCCTAGGATCCGGATGGTATTTTTTCAAGACCGACACATGGAAAACATTATGCATTTTTGATAACTTCGAAGGCAAGTCCAATTGGTAAGCAACCTTTCCAATACGCTTAACGATTTTGAATGGTCCCATGTACCTTGGTTGAAGTTTCTTCTTCTTCCCAACTGGATGCCACCCTTAAATGAAGAAATCTTGAGGAATACTTCATCCCCAACCTCGAACTCCAGCTCTTTCCTTCGGGTATCGGCATAACTTTTCTGTCGACTTTGAGCAGTTTGAAGTCGTTGTTGGATTAACTTTACTTTCTCATAAGCTTCTTCTATCCAGGGTACTTTTTCTGGACCCAACACTTTCCGCTCACCCACTTCATCCCAATAGCCGGGCGTTCTGCATCTTCTCCCGTACAGTGCCTCAAATGGAGCCATCTGGATCGAGGATTGGTAGCTATTGTTGTAAGCAAACTCAATTAAGGTCACATGTTGATCCCAGTTGCTACCAAAATCCATCACACTTGCCCTCAACATATCTTCTAAAATCTGGATTACCCGTTCGGATTGGCCATCGGTCTGGGGATGGTAAGCCGTACTAAAGTTCAACTTCGTTCCCAAGGCTTCGTGCATCTGTCCCCATAGTCGGGAAGTAAACCGAGGATCTCGGTCCGAAACAATACTAATTGGAATCCCATGAAGTCTCACCACTTCATCAATGAACATACGAGCAAGTTTTTCTAACGGGTAGGTCATGTTCATCGGCAGAAAATGAGCGGATTTGGTCAAACGATCAACGATTACCCAAATCGCGTCATGTCCCCTCTGAGTTCTCGGTAACCCAGACACGAAATCCATGGTGATGTTTTCCCATTTCCATTCTGGGATCTCCAAAGGTTGTAGTAGCCCTGACGGTCTTTGATGTTCAGCTTTTACCTGCTGACACGTAGGGCAAGTCTGCACATACTCTGCTATTTCTCTCTTCATATTGTCCCAGCAATATAGTTTCTTCAAGTCTTGGTACATTTTTGTACTTCCCGGGTGCACCGTGTACCTGGACCGATGGGCTTCATCCATAATCACTCTCTTCAACTCTTCGTCTCTCGGGATGAAGATACGATTTCGAAATCTCAACAGTCCCTCGGGCCCCACGCTATACTCAGGTATGCTCTCCGCTTTGGCTTTCTCTATCCGTCTCTGTAATGTGCGATCCTTGTCTTGAGCTTCTTGGATTCGTTTCAACAATTCAGATCGAACATTTACATTTCCACAAATCACTTTAGAGCCAGCTATTCTTGGACTGCTCTCGCTTAATCGCTCCAATAAATCCCATTCATGGATGGCCAAACTAGCCATTTGCACCTTCCTACTTAAAGCATCCGCGACAACATTAGCTTTACCTGGGTGATAATTAATGGTGCAGTCGTAATCTTCCAATAGCTCTACCCACCTTCGTTGTCGCAAATTTAACTCCTTTTGAGAAAACAAATATTTTAGGCTCTTGTGATCGGTGTAAACCTCAAAAGTGACCCCATACAAATAATGCCTCCATTTCTTGAGTGCGAAAACCACAGCGGCTAACTCCAGGTCATGTGTGGGATAATTTCGCTCATGAGGTTTTAACTTACGGGAGGCATATGCCACTACTTGATTTCCTTGCATTAACACTCCTCCTAAGCCTTCCCGTGAAGCATCAGTGTACACCCTGAAGGTCTCTTTTCCATTGGGCAATGCTAATACTGGGGCAGATGTCAATCGCTTCTTAAGCTCAATGAAACTTTGCTCACACCGTCCATCCCAAATAAACTTAGTGTTTTTCTGAGTCAAAGCAGTGAGTGGCGTGGCTATCTTTGAAAAATCTTTAATGAATCGCCGATAATAACCAGCTAAACCCAAGAAACTACGAACTTCGGTGGGATTCTCGGGTTGTTTCCAACTAACCACGGCTTCAACTTTGGATGGATCTACGGCTAAACCCTTTCTCGAAATAATATGACCCAAGAATGACACTTGGTCCTTCCAAAATTCACACTTACTAAACTTAGCATACAACTTTTTATTCCGTAAAGTTTGTAGTACTACCCTCAAATGTTGCTCATGTTCTCCCCGAGACCTTGAAAAGATTAAAATATCGTCAATAAAGACCACTACAAACTGGTCTAAGTAGGGTCTGAACACCCGATGCATTAAATCCATAAAAGCCGCCGGGGCATTTGTCAACCCAAATGGCATCACTACAAATTCATAATGCCCGTATCGAGAGTTAAATGCAGTTTTAGGCACATCTTCCTCTTTAATCCTCAATTGATAATATCCTTGCCGAAGGTCTATCTTAGAAAAGATCACCGCTCCCTCCAGCTGATCAAATAATTCATCAATTTGAGGTAAAGGATACTTATTCTTTATAGTAACACTATTTAACCCTCGATAATCAATACAAAGCCTAAGAGTACCGTCTTTCTTCTTTACAAATAACACCGGGGCTCCCCAGGGGGATACACTCGGCCTGACAAATCCTCTTTCCAACAAATCTTGGAGTTGAATCTTAAGTTCTTTGAGTTCGGCCGGGGACATGCGGTAGGGAGTTCTAGAGACTGGCGATACCCCTGGTGTCAATTCTATTTTAAATTCCACTTCCCTCTCCGGAGGTAGAGAGCTTAATTCCTCCGGAAAAACATCGGGAAATTCTTTTACCACCGACACATCCTCAAGTTTTACTTTATCCTCAGGTGTATTAATTAAATAAGCAAGGAATCCGACTGCCCCTCGAAACATTAACTTCCTAGCTTGCATGGCCGAAAGAAGATTTGAGGAAGCTAGGGTTTTCTTAACATCCAATCTCAAAATAGGTTCCCCCGGTATATTAAACTCCACCACTTTCGTCCCACAATTTAGTTGGGCACTATACCGGGTCAAACAATCCATGCCTAGTATTACATCATAACCCCGAATAGGTAAAGCTATGAGATCAGCTAAAATGTTTCTCTCTCCTACTCGAAGCTCGCAATCTTGGTAAACAAGATTAGTTGTTAGGCAATGGTCTCCAGTCGGAGTCCTCACTTCAAATTCATAGGATAACTTAATAGGTTGTATCTCTAAAGTAAGCATAAATTGAGGGTTCACAAAGGAATGGGTGGAGCCAGGGTCTACTAGTAATTTAGCCAGACGATGGAAAACAAGAATCATACCTTCAATCACTGCAGACGACTCCGGGGCATTTTGCTTATCAAGGGCATACACGCGAGCCGGCACTTTTCGTTTATTCCCGCTCTCCCTGGCTTGATTCGTCTCCTTGGGTCCCGGTTGAGCGGTACCCGGTCCACTGGCGGTTTGCCGCGGGCATTGATTTACTCGGTGCTCACCACTGCCACAAAGCAAACATTTTCGATTCTTTCTCCAGCAATTTTCTTCAGTGTGGTTGCCCTTGCCACAATATCCGCAGGCACTAAAAGCTGCCGAGGATTGTTTTTCCTTCTGAGTATCTTCTTTTTGTTCACTTCTGGGAGGAGCCCTTCCCATCGGAGCACCTCTGGATCTACCAAACTGGGCACCTTGCCCAATTCTCATTCCTCCTGTCCCCCGTCCCATCTTAGGAGCTGGAGTGCTTCCTGTTGAAGGGCGAGCGTCACTGGTATTTCCCCGTTTTCTTGCTTTCACAGTGCGGACCAGAGACTTGGTTTCCTCCACCTGCTGCGCCTTTTCCACCGCAGCTTCATATGTCTCAATAGTGGCGGCAGCGAGGGCGTCTTGGATCTCCAAATTCAATCCTTGAAGGAATCTTCTCACCCTTCGTCTTTCAGTAGCTACCAATTCCGGGGCATATCGAGAAAGTTTAGTAAACTGAGCCTCATACTCAGCCACCGTCATCAATCCTTGTCTTAACTTCAAAAATTCATCTTCCCGTTTTTCCTGTACTCGCACGGGAATGTACTTCTCTTTAAATTCCTTGGTAAAATTGCTCCACGTCCTCGGTGTCTGATATCTCTCCCACTTGGCATTGATCAAATTCCACCAAGGGGTGGCAGCACCCTCCAATTGAAACACGGCAAATGTCACTTGCCGTTCCTCCGAGTACTTTAAGACAGTGAAAATTTTCTCAATGTCCTCCAACCATTTTTCAGCAATTTCGGGTTTTGGACTGCCATTAAACTTAGGGGGATTAAATTTCTGGAATCGCTCCAAGGCTACATCTTCCCCTACACTCGGATTTCTCTGAGATCCACCAATTTCCACTATCGGATTCGGCCGAGTTCCCAATTGAGTTAGAACATCGGTCATTCGATTCAAAATGGCAACCATGGGATCAGCTCCCGAGGGTGGATTTACACTAGAAGTGGCCTCTGCATCCCGGTCTTGACGACGAGGACGTCCTCTCCCACGACCGCGTCCACTCATATTTTAGTATACTATAATAACATGAATAAATTTATTTTAATAACTACATGATGAATATCAAAATTCAATATAAAATGCACAAAGTCGTGATTAACAAAGAAACCAAATTTCATGCCAGAAGATCACACATTTATACAAGTAGTTCAATTTACACATATCAAAAGTCAGATACAAAACAGGTCATACATATAAGCATAACAAAACTAGCATAAGCTTTAGTACATAACTCCATCCCAAGATCCAGTCTACGACCTAACCCAACCGGACCGATCCAGCTGAGCTCATATCTATGTCCCGCGCACCCCCAGGTGCACCCTCGGCCCCAGGAGGTGGAGGCACTGCCTGACCTGGCCCCAGGTGCGGAGCCACATCGCGCACCTCATCCAGTACATGGCCTACCAATAGACCACTCTCGTCCGTGAGTCGTCCCGCGTGGTCCTGGACGTGCTGTACCACACGTGAGAGGCGACCGTGCAGCTCCTGGAACTGCACTCGGTAAGCATCCGTCCTCTGCTGCTCTTCTCGAACAGCAGCCTCTAAGTCCCGTATCCTCTGAGCCTGAGTCCTAATAGTCTCTCTCAGCTCGTGAACACGAGCTCGAGAACCATCCCTTTCGCCCTCTACTCGTCTACTATCCTCTATCAGGGATAGCACAACATAGTCGGGGTATGAATAGGTCCTCCAACATCCGCAAGCTGGTCGAACTCGTCGGGCCGGTGAAAAAGTGCGGTATGGGTGCCCCGGTCCCTCGCGAAAACGGACAAGGGGTCTCCGGCGATGCTCACGCTGCACCGGCGCTGCAACCGATGGCGATGGTGCCTCAATCCTATCACTCTCTGACATCCCTACAGGTTTAAATAATAAATTAATTAGATCTATCCCACCAATATTTAATAATAATCAATACTTAAATATCACACTCAAATATCAAGCTTAAAAGTAGACTAAACACAATCTCAAGCATATACACAATAGTGCCTAGGTACGGAAATTCGGATTTTATCTCTCACACTCAGGTTGATCAGGCCCAAGCGTAACCGACTCAACCCAAATTTCCTACCCGACACCCCTGTACAGGACTAGCACTAAAGACAGGATTCAAGTCTAAGCTCTGATACCACTTGTGACAGCCCCACCTCACCCATAGGCGCACCAAAGGGCTTAGCGGACTGCCTGCCTAGCTCTCGCCAGGTCTCGATGCACGCACTCACGCGACCATCCAAGTGTACAGACATTAAAATAAACTAACATAGATTAAAATGGAATAAAAGAAAATACACTCTTGTTACTTAACTTAAAGATACAAGTCACATAAAAAGGTCACATGTCATAATTTACATAATTTCACAATAATAGCCTATCACCGTACGACTATTACAATAACTAAAATACTTATAAGAACCCAAAACCAATCGGTCCCGCTCAGTTTTTCAAGTAACCTGAGTAAGGAAAAACAAATAAAATGGAATGAGCTATAATAGCCCAGTGAATGTCCAATTCATGCAACATATCAAGAACTCATTATTTTGGGTCATTAAAATAATCAATAAATTAAATGAACGATATATAAGCAATTTAATTAACAGGTAGTCAATGGCGGATACAGGGCTCAACTACAGAAGCAAGCTTAACCGTAGAGGAGCAGGCACTGAACATGTAGCCACGATATTTGGACCGAGATAATAGCTCAGGTCTTAATCAAGGAACATATCAGTTTTTTTTTTATCAAGCACAATGCCCTAACCGCCAATCACCTTATAACCTCCGTACAAGCTACCACATCCGGGGGAGAAAAATCTCAACCCTGGAGGGCCAACACTCAATCAATAAAGTTCGATCCGGAGTTGGCCTCTTAGAGGATTCACAACTCAAAAGGAAAGAACATCATTCCCTACAACACCCAGCACCTTATGTCCTCCCACTTGCAGCCGGGTTGACTATCCGTGAAATAACGGGGAAGTTAGTCACGGTAGTCTCACACACAAATAACATTTTAAATAATAAAAGCATGTAACATATTGTGGAACAGATGCGATAAAGTACACATCTTTCCTCAAGTAACACATGTACTCACATAATAATTGCAAGTTAAGCATAATAGTCAAAAAGTAAAATTATCACATTTCATGCATCATGCACACATAAAGACACTCACCTTGAGAGCCTAAGAAAATATCTCGTGGAATGGTCGGGTTTCACTATCGGGTCCTGCAATTTGGAAGAGATAATCTAATGAAAACCCGATTTAAAACCCTAATTAACCTAGTAAGAAAATGCAAGAAATACCCCATTAAATTCTAGGTTTTTTTTTTTTTTTCTAGGGTTTAGGGTTTAGGGTTTAGGGTTTAGGGTTTAGGGTTTAGGGTTTAGGGTTTTCATTTTAGGGTTTTTTATTTTAGGGTTTTCTAGGGTTTTTCTAGGGTTTTCTAACAAAAATTGGGCATTATTTCCCCTAAATTTCAGCACTCCCAATCTTGTTTTTCATCAAGATTTCAATCATTAATCCCACAATTCCACAAGTTCTACAACTTCCTAGTTCAATCCAACCTCAAATTCAATCAAAACCTCACTAAATTTCAAGAATTAAGGTCCAAGAACTTTCACCCAAACAACATGTTCTTCATGAAATTTCAAAGTTCCAAGGCCACATACTAGTCTATTCAATCATAAGAACACTTTATCTAACAAGTATATATCAAGTTCTAACTAATTTCTTCAAGTTTTACTAACAAGAACTTGGAATTAAACTTGAATAAAAACTAATTAAAACATGGAATTAGTAAGGCAAGTTCATAGTAAATACCTTAAAGATGCTTAGAACTTTGATTAGAATTGATAGAAATCCACTTCCTATGGTTGATTTGTGTTAACTTGAGAGATGAAAGTCCAAGAAGTTGAGAGCAAAAATGGGGGAAAGAAGAAGAGAAGTTTGGCCGGCCAAGGTGAAGGAAAGAGAGAGAAAAATAGTCTAGGAAAAATGAAAAAGAAATGAAGAAAAGATGGGAAAATGGTGGTCCAATAAAATTCTCACAAGAGTAAAGTAAAAAGTAGTCTTATTAATGCAAGAGTTGCTACTTGGATTAGTTTAATTGGTGAAAATTAATAACTCTTACCACTTAATAAATTCATTAGTTAGACATAAATTATTAAAGCAAAATAGAACAAAAATGAAAAGCAAGAACCGGCCACATGAAGTAAAAGAAAAAAAAAGAGAAAATTTCGGCCAAAAGAAAAGAAAAGAAAAGAAAGAATTTCGGCCAAGAAAGAAAGAAAAGAGAGAAAAAAAAAAAATTCCAGCTAGGGGAAAAGGAAAATAAGACAAGAAATTAAGTGAAACTTTTGAATAAAATTGGGCAAAATCCCAAGTAATCAAAAGACTAGAAAATAGTGAAATGAACTAGTAAAAATTTAAACCCTACTATAAGTTAATTGGTCAAGAAAATTATTCTAACTTTAGTACCTAAGTGATCTTGCTTAGAATGAAAATCTTAACTAATTAACTTAATTAACTCAAGAAATCTTCCAACTAGTAATTCTATGATTATCACTTAACCCTAAATAATAGTAAAAATGCTTCTTATATGTGCATTTTCTAGGGTGTTACACCGAAAACGCATCATGACCATTTTATGAGATATTTTCTTAGGCATTCCAGGTGAGTGTCTCTATGTGTGCATGATGCATGAAATGTTATGTTTCACTTGTACATATTATGTTACACTTGCAAATATTATGTGATAAAATGTGCTACTTGAGGAAAGATGTGTACTTTATCGCATCTATTCCATAATGTGTTATATGCTTTCACTATTCAATGTGTTACTTGTGTGTGAGACTTCCGTGACTAACTTTACCGTTACTTCACGGATAGTCAACTCAGACAGGCTTGGGAGGTTATAAGGTGTTGGGTGTTTTAGGGCGTGACGTTCTTTCCCTTTTGAGTTGTGAATCCTCAAAGAGGCCAACTCCGAATTGAACTTTCTTGCGTGTTGGCCCTCCAAGGTCGAGATTACTCCCTGGATGTGGTAGCTTGTACGGAGGTTATAAGGTGAACGGTGGTTAGAGCTTGTGTGATAAAACTGGCATGTCTTTTGATAAAGACCTGAGCTATTATCTCGGTCCTATCGTCATTGGTTACATGATCAGTACTTGTTTCTCCTACGGTTGAACTTGCTCCCGTAGTTGAGCCCTATATCCGCCCTTGACTACTTGATAATTAAATTGTTCATATCTTGTTTATTTAATTTGTCGATTATTTTATGTAATAAAATAATGAGTTCTTGATATGGTTGCATGACTTGGACATTCACTGGGCTATTATAGCTCATTCCTTTTATTTGTTTTCCTTTACTCAGGTTTCTTGAAAACTTAAAGCTAGGATCGACTGGTTTTGAATATTATAGATGTTTTAGTTATTGTAATAGCCAAATTGTGTTAGGCTATCTTTGTGAAAATCATGTATATTATGACATGTAAACTTTTGATGTGACTTGTACCCTTTAAGTAAATAATATGAGTGTATTTTATTTTATTCCATTTTATTTTATTTTATTTTATTTATTTTGAGTTAAGTACGCTCGGATGTTTGCGTGAGTGCGTGATTCGAGTCCTGGCGAGAGCTAGGCAGGCAGTCCGCTAAACCCTTTGGTGTGCCTCTGGGTAAGGTGGGGCTGTCACATAAGAAGAAAAAGGATGCTTAAGTAAGATGACTGAACATGCAATCGGAACAATATGGTATCTAATGTTGCAAATATAATTAATGAAAATTGAAAATCAAGATGGTACCCAATGTTAAGATTGAGCCTACCGTAATTGAAAATGAAAATCGGTACCCAATGCAAGGATTGAGCCTATTGAGAATTTAAAATAAAAACGGTACCCAATGTTGTCGATTGAGCCTACCGCGAACTGAAAATGAAAATCGGTACTCAATGCTGACGATTGAGCCTACCGAGAACTAAAAATAAAGACGGTACCCAATACTAACGATTGAGCCTACTGCGAACTGAAAATGAAGATCGGTACCTAATGCAAGGATTGAGCATACCGAGAATTGAAAATAAATACGGTATCCAATGCTGACGATTGAGCTTACCATGAACTGGAAATGAAAATTGGTGCTCAATGCTGACGATTGAGCCTACCGCGAACTGAAAATAAAAATCGGTGCCCAATGCAATGATTGAACCTACCGAGAACTAAAAATAAAAATCGATATCCAATGCAAGGATTGAGCCTACTATGAACTGAAATGAAAATCGGTACTCAATGCTAAGATTGAGCCTACCGAGAACTGAAAATAAAGACGGTATCCAATGCTGACGATTGAGTCTACCGCAAATTGAAATGAAAATCAGTACCCAATGCTAAGATCGAGCCTATCGAGAACTGAAAATAAAGACGGTACCAAATGCTGACGATAGAGCCTATTGCGAACTGAAATGAAAATCGGTACCCAATGCTAAAATTGAGCCTATCAATAACTGAAATGAAAGTCGGTATCTAATGCTGACAATTGAGCCTACTGTGAACTGAAATGAAAATCGGTACCCAATGCTAAGATTGAGTCTACCGAGAACTGAAATGAAAGACGGTACCTAATACTAACGATTGAGCCTACTATTAACTAAAAATGAAAATCGACACTCAATGCAAGGATTGAGCCTACCGCGAACTGAAACTGAAAATTGGTACCCAATGTAAGAATTGAGCCTACTGAGAATTGAAAATGAAAAATCGGTACCCAATGCAAGAATTGAGCCCACCACAAACTGAAATGAAAATCGGTACCCAATACTAAGATTGAGCCTACTGAGAACTGAAAATAAAGACGGTACCCAATGCTGACGATTGAGCCTACCACAAACTAAAATGAAAATCGATACCCAATGCTAAGATTGAGCCTACCAAGAACTGAAAATAAAGACAGTACCTAATGCTGATGATTGAGCTTACCGCAAACTGAATATGAAAATTGGTACCCAATGCAATAATTGACCCTACCGAGAACTGAAATGAAAGACGGTACCCAATGCTGACGATTGAGCCCACCGCAAACTGAAAATGAAAATCGGTACCTAATGCAAGGATTGGGCCTACCGAGAACTAAAAATAAAGACGGTACCCATTATTGACGATTGAGCCTACCGCAAACTGAAAATAAAAATTGATATTCAATGCAATGATTGAGCCTACCAAGAACTGAAAATAAAGATGGTACCCAATGCTGACGATTGAGCTTACCGCAAACTAAAGATGAAAATCGGTACCTAATGCAAGGATTGAGCTTACCGAGAACTGAAAATAAAGACGGTACCCAATGTGACGACTGAGTCTACCGCAAATTGAAAACAAAAATCGGTACCCAATGCAAGAATTGAGCCTACTGAAAATTGAAAATAAAAACAGTACCCAATGCTGACGATTGAGCCTACCGCAAACTGAAAATAAAAATCGCTATTCAATGCAAGGATTAAGCCCACCGAGAACTCAAAATAAAGATGAAAACGTGCGAATACAGTATGAGAACTACTAAACACATTAAAACAGCGTGTAGTATACTGGACAAATGTAAGACAATTACTAAATGAATGTAAATTTGAAAACGTAAAACATGCTAATGGGGTACGGACTGAGAAATGAATGCATGATATATAAAAATGAAAATGTAGAGTTTAAGTGGCTAGATTAAAATAAACAGAAATTAAAACCCAACGGACGAGTTGAGGCTTAAATAGAAATATAAACCCAACGGACGAATTGGGATTTAAACAGAAAAGTAAACCCAACGGACAAGTTGGAGTAAAACTGACAAAAAGTGGTATGCAAAATGCTAGACAAAATAAAGTAATGTGTAATATGCTAGACGAATACTAAACAAATGCTTATTCAGAAAAATGAGATATGTCGATGTAATGCAAGCTATTGGACGAATGTATGCGTGCATGATGCTAAATTGATGAACAAGATGTAGTGTTTAAGCTGCTAGACTAAAATGAACATGATGGAGTCCAAGCTGTTGGACAAAAAAAAATTACATAGAGAAATTTAAAACATAGAAAAACTTAAATCGACTGTTGAATATTACATCCAAACTAACTCACAAATCAAAATTTTCAAAAAAAAACTTTTGCCCCAGTGTATGGCATCATACCCATTTGAAATCAAAATTTATTTCAAATCAATCATTCTAAAAAGTTTGCCCCAATATGAATTAGTCTTCTACAAGTTTCGCTTCAAGCATAAAGCATCAAAATTATTGTTGCAATCAAATTTTTCTCAAAAAACAATTTGCTCCTGTGTCAATTTTTGAAATCAATCTTTGAAATGAATTGTGCGGTTGATCAAATCATCATTATCTAAAAAAAATTACACCAGTTTTTATTCTTGACGAAAGCTTCAATTGAAGATAATGTGATTGCACCTGCAAAAAGAGAAAGCAACTACAATTGCAAAAGTGATACCACCATTTGGCGGTCCCTTAACTCTGCTAGCGCATATAAACATGAATATTGCTATTCTGAGTCTCTGATCATTCTCTTGCTTTACTTTCTACAAGTTTCCCAATCCAATGAACTCTGATTCATGACTCAAACCAAAATCTCTCAAAATAGTCTTTCAATTTATGCATGCCCTGACTTCTGATAAACTTAGGATTGCCTTTGCTTTTATTCAAATTCAAACAAAATAAATGTCAAAATTTTCAAGACATGAATTGGTCAAAAAAATACTTCATATGCAATTATATAAAAGAAATTATGTATAGTAAACAACACGCAAAGACTAAATGAAATACAATTAAATGAAATATTTTTTAAAAAATCGATTTTGAAATAATGGCTTAAAAGATGCCTTTTGATTTTTGGATGTCATTTCCATTGAAATTCTGACATTGCCATGAACTGATTAATGCAGACGAAAAACCTCAATCAACTATTGTTATCAACTTCCCAATGACTTCCATATCGACATACTGGTTTTTTCATCCGTGAGCCTTCAACTGTCACATTCTCCTAACCATATGATGCTTCCGGATTACTAACTTCAAAAAAAGAAATGAAATGATCGACAGTGTCCAAAATTGAGATAATCTTTCCTTTTTCCATTAAAATAGACTAGTGCTCGAAGAACATTTGGCATCAGTAAGGCAATCTTCCCTTGTTGATTTGGGATAGATATATTAACATCATCTGCCAATGTATTAGAATGCATCATTTTGCCACTTGTCAATTCCCCCACATTTAAATTCACTTGTCCTCAAATTGTTTGGAAAATATAAGATCAATTAATGATTTAAGCATTAAAATCACACATATGCATTCTAAAATGTACTTCCTCAAAATCAAGTAAATAACCATTATACAATTTATTGTCTTGTCTTTAATACTCATAATATCAAGTAAAGGGAAAGGAATTATATCACAATTATGGAAGTTCAACTTAATTTCTTTGCCTTACTGAATTTCACAAGTAAATAAATCATATGATCAATCAAAGCGCATCACATGCCTATGATGATGTGATCCAAGGAGCACTCACAATTGTTAGACTTGGACTTGAACATGGTGAGCTTAGGAAAGGCATGTTCTTGGTAGAAGATGATCCACATGATTGCTGGTTGAAGATTATCCATGGATTTGGGCTTATTTACAAGCTTGAAATTCACTTTGTTTATACTATCACATTGGGCCAAGGATTCAACCTTTGGTTATGGATCAAGTTCATCTATAAAGAAGGCTCAAAAGAAGATATTAAGCTATCCAAAACAATCTTACAAGGGGCTGGTCATTTGGACTTGCTTGGAGGGCCCTTGAAGTTGCTAAATGGAGTCCCTATGGAGCTTAATGAAGAATGTCTAGCCCATGTTGTGATTTTGGACGAATTTTATAGCTTTTATGTTTTTAGTTAGTTTAACTTATTAGAATTCTTCTATATTTGTGTTTTTAGCTAATTATTATTATTAGTTTAGGTATAGACTTAGAAGTTGCTTAAATCTTCAAGCCTAGAATGTTCTTTGTAAGCCTATTTATAGGCCTCTCATTAGTTACGAATTTTGAACAAGAATTATTCAAAAAAAATTGTGTTTTCTCTATTGTGAGAATTTTCTTCGTTCTTTGTCGATTAAGAACTACTCTTGGTCTTATCAAACTTGCTTGTGGCGACCACCAACTTCGCTTAGAGTTTTTCTTGAGTTTTTGATCAAGTCTTTAGAGCTAATTAGGTTAGACGATTGAACTCGCTCAACTTGGTCTAGTTTAGTTGTTCCATAGGCGTTCTCATCTTCAAGGGAAGAATTCAAGGCAAAACAACTCCATGTCAAGGGTTCCTTGATTCATGAATCAAACGAGGTCTTGAGTTCAACGAGTTGCATACCTGAAATCCAAGACTTTCTTGGCAACGCAACCGTGCGCACATCATATGATCAATTTTAATTTTCACATCACGGAATTTTATTCTAGTGAATTAGTCACTCAAAATACGAGAGTATCTTTTGGTGCTAAAATCAACATTGGTTATGAAGGTTCCCACTTACTCAACATCTCAATCTTAAGCAAGTAGCAAAAACTATATTTGAGAAGTACAATTGCCTTTTTACGCAAGAATCAACATTGGTTAGATGAATACCCCTGATTACTCAACAATTTACTTACTCAAATTTACAATGCATTACTCATAATTCAAGTACATTTTGACGTGAAAGTCGACATTTTTGGATGAAAACCTCTGGTTACTAAGCACAAGAACCATTAGAGTAGAAAAAACTATATTATTTCTTTTCTTTTCTTCTTTCTTTTTCTTTTTTTCTTTTTTTTTCTTCTTCTTTTTTTTCTTTTTTTTTTTGGTAGTATAAAATCCCTCATAATAGATGTCATATCACATATTCCTTTTAAGTATCATTCTTGCTCCTCATTAATAGCTTATGTTATTTTGAAATCCGAAGAGATATCGAAGTGGCAATTATTTGCTTCACGTGAGGTGACATCCAAAAATCATAAGCATTTATTTTGGCCATTTTGAAGGAAAGAACAAGAAATATAGAAACAACTAAATAAATAGATAAATGAGAAAAACTTTTATTTCATTGAACTCAAACTTGTATTTTCTCGGAAAGGGAATATTTACAAACACTTACTGACACCAGCCTTTGGAAAAGCAATAAACACAGTCTAAGTTTGAAACAAAACATTTTACTTAAAAGTAAATAAGGACTCATGACTCACGAAATAAAAGCAAAACAGGATATGAGCCAGACACCAAAACCATCGAAGAAAGAAATTCATTTCAGCGCTCTATTCTGGAAATGAATTTAGAAACAAAGGCAATCCTAAATTCACCGTCACTCCCTAGCTCAAATAAGTGACCAGCCATTTAGTTGTTCAGTGCACCTTCATTAATGACCTTGAAATCAGCAGAATCTAATTTTGGCCCTGTTGTTAATTCCTTATCTAGCTCTATCGTTCCCACAGTAGGCTCATGTTGAGGCAAAGGATTGTTATCTACATTTGCAGTCTGCCCCTCTCCTCTCCTCAATATGATTTCACCATCATCGATTATGTCTTGAATCATATGTTTCAGAGCCCAATAATTGACTGTGGAATGCCCTCGGCTTCCGAAATGATAAGCACAGATTGTTTGGGGGTTGTAGTGATAGGAAAACCCATTAGAGTAGTTCATCTCAGGTACTATGCCGATCGTACCTGTTGTTTTCAATTGTTCATAAATTTGATCTAAGGGACGACCAAGAGGAGTAAAGGTCCTGGTTCCTCTCTGTGGGTGGTTTGCTGGACCCATAACATTTTGAAGTTGGTTGGGTGGAATATAAATATTGGGATGAATAGGTCTTGGGCGAGATTGAAATGGAGGACGCAGGTTATTTTGTGGTGTGGGCTGAAAATTCTGAAACGTGAGTCGAGCATTTGGAAGAAATGGCTACGTATTCATCGGTCGGACTTGGGTGTGAAAAATTGGTTGAGGGCACGGTGATAAAGTAAGAAAAGCATGTGCTGGTAGAGAGTATTGCAAATAATTGGTATGATAGTTCATGTTGGTTTGGAATTTGGATTTGGGTCTCGGGCCTTGATTTAGCACAAAAACTGATTCACCCTCCTTCTGTTTGGCTTTCTTTGCAGCCGCTTTCTTCAAATTGTTGTTGTTTTATAAATTTTTCACTTGTAGTTTCATGGCGGCCATGTCTACTACTTTCTCTTTCTTCACTCCTCTCCCAATGACTTCTGCCTGTTCAATAACTTGGGCGAAGATTTTTCCTATTGGACCCACAATGGCTTGGTAATAGAGCGGGTCCTGAGTATCAATGAAAAGTTTGACCATCTCATTTTCATCAATTGGCATACTTACTTTGGCTATCATACTTTGCTACTTTTGACCGTAAGCTACTGATAAGTGCTAAAGTGCATTAGTTTTTAATAGATTTTTAGGGTAGGTTTTTAGGGTTTTCTATGAGTTTTTCTCTATTTCTTAGCTTCTTCTCATTTGTGATTTGAATGCCAAATTGTGTAAAGGTGTGATTTACATGTGATTTGTGTCATTTTCGTAGGGTTTGCACATTGCATCACCAATTTGGATTAATTTGGATGGCAATTGGATGATATTTTGAGGTGATTTGAAGTTGGAGATGAGTTAAAGTCAAGAAATCCTCAAAGTGGTGCAAAGAAGCAATAGGCGAAGAAGAATTGGAAAGGAAACGGTTTGGCAGTCTGGACATATGTCAATGATTTAATGATAACTGGAGATGGAGATATTGGATTAAGGTGATTCATGAAGCATTTTGAAGCTAAGACAATGATCTACAATTCATATGAAGACATCAAAGTCCAGTTCTTAAGGTTCGAAGGTCAAATTTGGAAAGCTTATTCAAAGAGCTAAAACTTTTATGTTTTGAGGAAAAGCTAGTTCGGCCATTTTCGAGGTGCAATTTTACATGGAAGACAAGTGAAATAGTCTGACCAAGGCCGCGGGTAAGGCCGTGCCTCGGCTTGGGGTGCGGCCTTGGTCAGAAAGGGAGGACACAAGGCCGCGGGTAAGGCCGTGCCGCGGCCTTAGCCGCGGCCTAGTGACGGAATGCTGCGTTTTTAAGCACTTTTGGGCGAATCTTTGCGGGAAGAAGAACCCTAACTCGAGGAAAAACATACACATGCCGCACACACCTCAAAAAACACACATTTTGGCACATCTAGAGTGATGTAGGGAGGAGAAAGCAAGAGTAGAGGGACAACTCAAGGGCTTCAATGGTGAAAGCAAGAAGGATTCATCAAGATGCAAGGGAGGATTCAAGAGGGCTGCATGAGAATGAGCTTTCTCTTTCTTTCTTATCTTTTGTTAATTTTTTTCTTGTAATTATGAATTGAGTTGTTTATGATTTAGATGGGATGAACCCTAGATTCTTATGTCTATGATTTTATTCTTGGTTTAATGAAAGACCCACTTTGTTCTTACATTTATTCATGAGTTTATTTGTGTTTTGGATTGGGATTTGCATGCATCATTCAATTCAAGTGTTGATTTTGTATGGGTATATCGAGAGATTGCACATATGATTAGATCACTTCATGAATAGAGAGAACTTGAATGAATTGCTAGAGATAGGATTACATGAGTTCTTCCTAAGTTGAGTTTTAGGATTAAAGCTCAACCACAAATGGAGTCCATTGATTAGAAATTACATCTTTTAGGGGTTTTAATTGAGAAGAGATTCCAATTAATCAACCGAGAAAGGTAGGAATTGTTTCACTTGAGAAAGGATATAATTCACATAAGGGACTCCGGGGTCTAAGAAATTGGGTTAATCATTAATCAAGTTAGAGTCTTGGCATGTTAGTTTAGGGGAATTCTTCATCTAAATTCACCTCTACTTTTGTCCATTCTCTCTAGTATATTCTATATTGTCATTTAGTTAGATAATTAGTTTTAGCTAATTTGTATTTTCATTTAATTCGTCATTCACTTTGTGAGGTTAGATAATAGAAAGAAGGTTAATACTAGTACTCACATAGTCCCTGTGGGATACGACACTCGGTACTCCTGTACACTGTACTACTGAAAACGATAGGTGCACTTGCCTAAGTATCCATAGTATAGCGAAAGGGATATCAAGTTTTTGGCACCGTTGCCGGGGACTAGGATATTAGGAAAGCTATATTTTTATTACTCTAACCATTTTGTTTCTCTTTATGCTTTTTTCTAGTTATTTTGTTTAATTTTTGTTACTTAATTTTTATTTGATTTTTCTTTGTAGTTGGCATTTTTTGGGATCTCGTTTTGCAACTTAGCTTGAAGATGGTTGAGTACTGTTACAATTGGGCCAATGAACGAGGTAATACTGTGGAGTCTACAGGTATGGATAAATTAAGTGCTCTTGAGATACTAATTGATGATATTGTCAATAAAAATAATGAGCGGTTTAAGTGTAGTTCCTCTTATTCCCAAGGTAGTGTTATTGTGTGTACTTGTTGTGGTGGAAATCACGAGTCTTATGAGTGTTTCCATTCTAGACAAGTACCTTATGATGATATTTATACCCATCCCCCTCTTTATGACCCCTATCCCAATACTTATAACTCAGGGTGGTGGGATCATTCATCTTTTGGATGGGAGGAACAAGGGAACCCACAAAACCATGCTTGGGAGTTAGCCAATGATAGAGTAGATGATTTTAGGTTTCAATCCTATCCTCCCCTTGTAGAGTCTAATCCTGAGCTAGAAGTGGCCATTGTGAATTTTATGAAAGCATCAAATAATAGGATGGATAGAATAGAGATTGAAATAGAAAAAACGGGGGAACAACTTATTGCTATCACTAAAGCAGTTGAGTGTCTTGTTGGCCAATTTACTGAAACTATGAACACTAGGAACCAATATGACTTGATGAGTGACATGGAGGTAAACCCTAGTGAACTAGCGGAAGTGATTAATTTGTCTAATGGTGATCAATTGAGTGACCCATTAATGGCTTAAGTGTGAGGGAATTGATAAGTGCTAAAGTGCATTAGTTTTTAATAGGTTTTTAGGGTAGGTTTTTAGGGTTTTCTATGAGTTTTTCTCTATTTCTTAGCTATTTCTTCTCATTTGTGATTTGAATGCCAAATTGTGTAAAGGTGTGATTTACATGTGATTTGTGTCATTTTCGTAGGATTTGCACATTGCATCACCAATTTGGATTAATTTGGATGGCAATTGGATGATATTTTGAGGTGATTTGAAGTTGGAGATGAGTTAAAGTCAAGAAATCCTCAAAGTGGTGCAAAGAAGCAATAGGCGAAGAAGAATTGGAAAGGAAACGGTTTGGCAGTCTGGACATATGTCAATGATTTAGTGATAACTGGAGATGGAGATATTGGATTAAGGTGATTCATGAAGCATTTTGAAGCTAAGACAATGATCTACAATTCATATGAAGACATCAAAGTCCAGTTCTTAAGGTTCGAAGGTCAAAATTCCAAGTTATTGAAGCATATTTGTACTGCAGTACTGTTCCGACCAGTTCTTAGTATTTCAGCTATATCTCAGCGTACAGAGCTTCAAATGACATGATTCTTGTTGATTTGGAAAGCTTATTCAAAGAGCTAAAACTTTTATGTTTTGAGGAAAAGCTAGTTCGGCCGTTTTCGAGGTGCAATTTTGCATGGAAGACAAGTGAAATAGTCTGACCAAGGCCGCGGGTAAGGCCGTGCCGCGGCTTGGGGTGCGGCCTTGGTCAGAAAGGGAGGACACAAGGCCGCGGGTAAGGCCGTGCCGCGGCCTAGCCGTGGCCTAGTGACGGAATGCTGCGTTTTTAAGCACTTTTGGGCGAATCTTTGCGGGGAGAAGAACCCTAACTCGAGGAAAAACACACACACGCCGCACACACCTCAAAAAACACACATTTTGGCACATCTAGAGTGATGTAGGGAGGAGAAAGCAAGAGTAGAGGGACAACTCAAGGGCTTCAATGGTGAAAGCAAGAAGGATTCATCAAGATGCAAGGGAGGATTCAAGAGGGCTGCATGAGAATGAGCTTTCTCTTTCTTTCTTGTCTTTTGTTAATTTTATTCTTGTAATTATGAATTGAGTTGTTTATGATTTAGATGGGATGAACCCTAGATTCTTATGTCTATGATTTTATTCTTGGTTTAATGAAAGACCCACTTTGTTCTTAGATTTATTCATGAGTTTATTTGTGTTTTGGATTGGGATTTGCATGCATCCTTCAATTCAAGTGTTGATTTTGTATGGGTATATCGAGAGATTGCACATATGATTAGATCACTTCATGAATAGAGAGAACTTGAATGAATTGCTAGAGATAGGATTACATGAGTTCTTCCTAAGTTGAGTTTTAGGATTAAAGCTCAACCACAAATGGAGTCCATTGATTAGAAATTGCATCTTTTAGGGGTTTTAATTGAGAAGAGATTCCAATTAATCAACCGAGAAGGTAGGAATTGTTTCACTTGAGAAAGGATATAATTCACATAAGGGACTCCGGGGTCTAAGAAATTGGGTTAATCATTAATCAAGTTAGAGTCTTGGCATGTTGGTTTAGGGGAATTCTTCATCTAAATTCACCTCTACTTTTGTCCATTCTCTCTACTATATTCTATATTGTCATTTAGTTAGATAATTAGTTTTAGCTAATTTGTATTTTCATTTAATTCGTCATTCACTTTGTGAGGTTAGATAATAGAAAGAAGGTTAATACTAGTACTCACATAGTCCCTGTGGGATACGACACTCGGTACTCCTGTACACTGTACTACTGGAAACGATAGGTGCACTTGCCTAAGTATCCATAGTATAGCGAAAGGGATATCAGCTACATAGCTCTCTGAGGGTTTCTTCCTTAACTCTACCAAAACATATCTATCAAGTACCAAGTCACAGTTAAATTCATACTGTTTGATGAAAGCCCGTGAAAGGTCATTCCAACCTCAAATTTTTGAGATGTCTAATTTCAAATACCACTCTAAGGCGTCTTTTTCCAAAATTTCTCTAAAAAGTATCATTGGCAACTTGTCATCTCCAATTGGCCTTCCCAGTTTGTTGCAGAATATTTTGAGGTGCACCACAGGGTCCCCACTACCATAATACTTAGAAAACTCTGGCACTTTTGAATTTCGGTGGCAATTGAGTATTTGGGAACATATAGAAATCCTCGTAATCCAATCCACCGTATCTGTTAAACCCTTGACTCTCTTTGATGAAATCATCAAATCTATCTAGTCTCTTCAATAATATCTTATCAGTCATAAAGGGATTCTCTTCCCTAACAAAAGGTTCCATCTCTGCTCCCCCTTGATACCCAGTATCCAGCACAAACTGACTTGCCTTAAGAGCCGATGGTGGCTGAGTATTTTGGGTAAATTGAGTTGCTTGTTGGGGATAGTAAGGATGGTTCGGAGCATTCTGAGTGTTTCTAGGACTGGATGGAATATGAACAGGCACTTGAGGATGTTGAGTAGGTAGGGATGGAACCTGAGTGTCCTGAGTATTCAGATATGAGGGTTGTTTTTGGACAGTTGGGTCATTGTTGTCTGTACTTGGGGTGCCTCTACTTACATTGGGTTGGGTTTGTAAGGTTTCTCCAGTAGGGGGTACATTCGAGGTGGAGCCATTGTTGTTCATATTGCTTATGAAGTGGGCAATGATTTGGCTATGGGAGGACACCTCGTGAGTCATGTCATTCATCTTAGTTAACATTTCATTCATTTGCGCCCTTAACGCAGTCAGTTCAAATGTCTGATTCCCTACTAGCACTTTGGAAGAATTCGGATAGTTATTCATATTTATATGCAATAGCTTGGTGCGAGACCACATGTAAATGGGGTTTCGGTGAAAAAAAAACTATGATTTACTGTACCTGAAAGACGAAAATCGAAAGAACATTATTTAGGTGTTTATCTTGCGTAACACTATCAAATTTTTATTCTGAGAAAGAAAAAGAAAAAGAAAAAGAAAAAGATTGGAGTTAGTAAATATATAAACAATTCAGATGCATGTTCTAGGGAATGCCCTTATTGTGCTAGGGGTAGGCCTAGCATGAAATGCAATCCTTTAGGGTGAGACCCCCTTTTTCTAATGAAAAACACGCCAAATTCATCGAGAAGAAAATGCTTATTTTTTGTTCGTACTATCTTACCTAGGGTCTTACCCACCAGGATGGTACTGAAATATAAACGTGCATGTCTTTTTAGGGTTATGTACCCAAGACCATAGGGCAGCTTTCCTATCATGGGATTCCTGACATGGCATTCTCTCTAGAGTTTATGCATGAGGCCAGTTTATTAAAGCAAGTTAAAATATTCGAACATGCCAAATTTGAGAAATGTCCTAAAGATTTTTTATCTAATAATAATGCAAAACTTCTTTGAAAAAGATGGACCATAAACTGTATAAAAGAGATTATTGACTCCAAAAATATTTGATTGAAAAAAAAAAATCGAGTCTCCAGGAGGTTACGGGACACAACATTGAAAGAAATCAAAGATCATGACTTTATGTAGGAACATACTAGTAAAAAATGTTAGTTTATTAAAGTATGATAAAACATGTTTTAAAATCACTTTTTGTGCAATGTGGGATAGGAGGGTGGGGGAGGGGATACGGCTAAAATGACACATTAACTTCTTTGAAAAAAGGATAAATGCAAATTGTGCAAGAATTCGACCACTTGGGTGCATTTATTGACTATGAAAAAATTTAGTTCAGATGAAATTGACAAGTACAATAATAATGAGTAAACTTTGCAAAAGATTTGAAATTATACCTCTTATTTAAAAAAATGTACAAATTAAAAAATTAGATTTTCGAAACTTTTACAAAATTTACAACTATTTGACCCTTGGGTATTTTGTTCACAACCCAACACAATTTGTAAAATTTTGTTTTTTAATTTCATTTCCATCTTTTTCGAGGAAATTAATTATAAAAACGAAATTTAAACATGTCAAAAGAGGGTTGGCTTCCTATGAGAGCACCATGCCAGGACTTTTTATTCTATGGTTGTGAATGCAATAAAAAAGGAAATAAATTACGTTAGTTTATTCAACAAATATTGCACAACACATTGGTAAAGCAAATAGCAATATGCAACACATCAAAAAAATACAAAGGGATGGATTCCCTCCTCTTGTGCCTGGTGTACTTAATAGGGTATAAGCTGACACTATCTTAGGTTATTCTACATGGATGCATGAGGATTGGTATGACAGCCCCACCTTACCCTAAGGCGTACCAAGGGGCTCAGCGGACTGTCTGCTTGGCTCTCGCCAAGACTCGAGTTAAGCACGCACTAGAATCTATAAAACAATTAATGTTCTATAGAAAACTCATAAATACATATGATTCAAACTTAAGAGTAAAGGTACTAGTTAAGTAGTTTACATCATAAGCACTCAATTAACACGGTAAAATTTCAAACATCCTATTACTAACAAAATCCCACCAAGAACTACTCTTGAATCCTCACCACCAGCTTTAATAATAGGAGCCTGTAAATCTCAAGAAAGCGCCTCGTAAAACTGTGTGAGATTCAAACTCAGATCCTCAAAATAGGTAGGGTTTTAGTTGAAAAAGAGTGAATGATTAGTTCCTTAAGAACCTTCAACTTTGAGCAAGAACTTGAGCTTGAAACTTGGAGAGAATTTGATGAAATTTGAGGGGATTTCTTTTCTAGTTAGATTAAGCTTTTGGAGAAAGATTAAGTTAGTCTTTTAAGTGTTTAAAATGGCTGAAATTGAAGAGTATTTTGGGCATTATGGTGGCGGGCCAAGAGGAGCAAAAAGTGCAAGGAAATTTAAGCCAAAAAATTGAAAAAAATTGGTAAAAGTAAAAGCCAATAATAGGTGGCCATTCATTGTGCTAGGTAGCATAATCTCCTAAATATCTAAGTAATAGGTGGCCTTACTTTTCTAAATATCTAAGCTTGGTTGGTAACATTTAATTGGTGTAATTTTCCTATGATTATCATCAAACATGTATTAATAATAATTCAAGAAATCAAATTGTAAAAGAAAATTATACAATAACAACTAATAAGGAAAATTTTCAATTAACATTCATAACATAGAAACTAAGCAGTTTTAACCTTCTAGGGTTTTACATTCTCCCTCCCTTAAAGGAATTCCATCCTCGAAATTCTATTTTAGTTCTTGAATAGCTCGAAATATTTTCTTAGCATCTCTTCCTCCGTTTCCCATGTGACTTCTTCTAAACCATGATATTTCCAAAGAACTTTAACCAAGGGGATTTGCTTATTTCTCAGTTCCTTCACCTTTCGATCCAAGATCTATACTGGTCGTTCTTCATATAATAAAGTCTCATCAAGTTCGATTTCATTAGGTTTGAGTATGTGACTAGGGTCCGGGTGGTACTTCTTTAATACAGACACATGAAAGATATTGTACAGTTTAGACAACTTTGAAGGTAAATCAAATTGATAGGCAACATTGCCTACACGTTTAGTAATTCTAAACCTGTCCCACGTATCTCAATTGAAACTTCTTCCTTTTTTCAAACTTGATACCTCCTTTAAATGGAGAAATCTTAAGAAACACGTTATCTCCAATTTCAAACTCTAACTCCTTCCTTCTATTGTCGGCAGTAGCTCTTCTGCCGATTCTGTGCAGTTTGAATTCGTTGTTGTATTAGCTTGACCTCATCATATGCTTTTTCTATCCATGGTACCCTTTCCAGACCCAGTACCTTTCGTTCTCCTACTTCATCCCAGTAGCTAGGTGTTCTATACTTCCTTCCATATAACGCCTCAAATAGAGCCATTTGGATAGAGGACTGGTAGCTATTGTTATAAGCAAACTCTATCAGGGTTACATGTCGATCTCAACTACTACCAAAGTCCATCACACATGCCCGTAGCATATCTTCTAAGATCTAGAATACTCGTTCTGACTGTCCATCGGTTTGAGAATGATAGGCAGTGCTAAAGTTCAATTTTGTTCCCCAAGCTTCATGCATTTGTCTCCAAAGTCAAGACGCAAATCAAGGATCCCGATCCGAGACTATACTTACCGGAATCCCATGAAGTCTAACGATTTTGTCTATATACATTCGGCAAGTTTCTCTAAAGAATAAGTCATATTTATCGGTAGAAAATTAGAAGATTTGGTCAACTGATTGACTATCACCCAAATGGCATCATGCCCTTTTTGAGTTCTCGGTAGTCCCGAAACAAAATCCATAGTGATATTTTTCCATTTCCACTGTGGGATTTCTAAAGGTTGCAACAACCCTAACAGTTTCTGATGCTCGGCCTTCACTTGTTGGCACGTTAGGCAGATTTGGACATATTGGGTTATATCTCTCTTCATGTTGTCCTAACAATATAGTTTCTTCAAGTCTTGATACATCTTGGAACTGCCTGGGTGCACCGTATATGTAGAACGGTGAGTTTCATCCAAAATTATTTTCATCAAATCTTCCTCCCTCAGTATAAATATTCAATTTCAAAATCTTAATAATCCTTCTGGCCCAATATTATACTCAGGTAGGATCCCTTCTTTAGCCTTTGCTATCCATTTTGTAAGGTAAGATCCTTACCTTGAGCTTCCTTAATTTGTTCCAACAATTCAAATTTTACTTCAATATTTTCACAAATTACCTTAGAGCCAACTATACGTGGATTATTCTCACTAAACCTGCTCTAACAAGCCCCACTCATGTATGGCCAAGGCTAGCCATTTGAACTTTTCTACTTAGAGCATTTGCGACAACGTTAGCCTTACCCGGATGGTAATTAATAGTGCAATCATAATCTTCTAGCAACTCTATCCATCTACATTGCCTCAAGTTCAATTCTTTCTGAGGAAACAAATACTTTCAAACTCTTATGATCTGTATATACCTCAAAAGTAACTCCATATAAATAATTTCTCTATTTCTTGAGTGCAAAAACTATAGCTGCCAGTTCCAAATCATGGGTTGGGTAATTCCTCTCATGGGGTTTTAACTTACGGAAGGAGTAGGCAATTACTTGTTTTCCTTGCATTAGCACACATCCTAAACCTTCCTGCAAAGCATCCTTTTATACACTAAAAGTCTCCTTCCCACTTGGCAGAGCTAACACTGGGGCTGATGTTAGTCGTTCTTTATGTTCATTGAAACTCTGCTCACACCGATTATCTCAAATAAACTTAACATTCTTTTGGGTCAAAGCAGTAAGAGGTGCTAGCCATTTTCGAGAAATCCTTAATAAATTGCCAATAGTATCCAGCTAACCCCAAGAAACGATAGATCTCAGTTGGATTCTCAAGTTGTTTCCAATTGACTACCGCTTCCACCTTGGAAGGATCAACTGCTATCCCTTTCCCGAAAATTATATGACCTAAGAATGACACCTGATCCTTCCAAAACTCACACTTATTAAACTTGGCATACAGTTTATTTTCTCTTCAAGTTTGTAAATCTATTCTCAGGTGTCACTTGTCCTTGTGATATCCCACATCGGTGGAAGAAAGAAAAAATGATTTGTATATAATATCCTGCGTTTGGGCTACTAAATAACTTGGTTTAAGTATTTTGGGCCTGTGGTTTAAAGCTCAAAGGTTATTGGTCCAGCTCAGACGCGGGATATTACAAATTGTATCAGAGCGAATCTCGTATGATCTCTACACGGGGTGAGACTGGGCCTATGGTATTTGGGCCAGACTACGCAAGGAAGTGGAGGAACTAAGTGCTATGCGTGGCTAAGTGCTACGTCGACTTAAGAGCGGGAGGCACCTCTAGCGCCCGTACGAGCCACCTCCTAGAATTCGACACAACCGAGTGGACAGTCCAAATATGAATTAGGCTTTGCGAGAATGCAAAGGCTTAAAGGAGGGGTGAATGTGATATCTCACATCGATGGGAGAAAGAAAAAATGATTTGTATATAATATCCTGCATTTGGGCTACTAAATAACTTGGTTAAAGCATTTTGGGTTTGTGGTTTAAAGTTCAAAAGTTATTGGGCCAACCCAGTCGCGGGATGTTACAGTCCTCATTGTGAGATTTGGAAAATACCAGAATATCATCAATTGAACACCACCACAAACTGATCCAAATATGGCTTAAAGACCCTATGCATCAAGTCCATGAATGCGGCTGGGGCATTGGTCAGACCGAATGACATTACTACAAATTCATAATGGCCGTATTGAGTGTAAAAGCAGTCTTGGATGCATCTTTCTTCTTATGGGGTCCTTCCTGTCAGAGCCCCTCTCATCCTTTCGGGGTGTACACCTTGCCCAATTCACATACCAGCCGCTCCCCTTCCAACTTTAGGGTTGGGATATTTTCAGTTGGTGGCCGGGAAGCAGTAACATTTTTCTGTTTTGGTGCTTGAGCAGTCTTAACTAAGGACTTTGTGTCCTTTACCTGTTGTGCTTTTTCACCACAACTCCATGAATCTCAATAGTAGCGGTAACAAGGGTATCTTGAATTTTCAGGTTCAAGCCCTGAATAATTCTTTTTTTCCTCTTTCTCTTTGTAGCCACTAACTCTGGGACGTATTGGGATAATTTGGTAAATTGCGCCTCATACTCGGCTACGCTTATTAATCCTTATCTCAATTTGAGAAACTCATCCTCCCTCTTTTCTTGCACCCGTATGGGGATGTACTTTTTCCTAAACTCCCAAGTGAAATTTGCCCAGATTCTTGAAATCTGGTATCAATCCCATTTGGTATTCACCAGAGTCCACCAAGGTTAGTGGCCCCTTTTAACTGGAATACTGCAAAAGTCACCTATTTTTCTTCCGAATATTTCAAAGCGGCAAAAATTTTCTCTATGTCTTCTAACCACTCCTCCGCTATGTCGAGATTTGGCCCACTAGTAAACTTAAGGGGGGCAAACTTCTGGAACTTTTCTAATGCAATCTTCTCCACTACTAGAGGATTTCTATGGGGATTACTGGTCTCCTCTCCAGGGTTTGATCGATTTCCAATCTGAATAAGAACATCAGTCATACGATTTAAAACCACTACTATCGGGTCGTCTTTCTCAACCCCAGGGTTAAGGCTCACACCCGATGTGGCCAGCTCTTCCCGATTCTGCCTACGTGGGCAAAGTGGGCGTCCTCGGCCTCAACTCGCCATAACTTAATATTTTAGAGTTAGATTAACTAATTTTTTCAAGATTTACGCCATAGTTAACAAGGCATATATCATAAAATGTACAGATGCATTAATAAGACAAATGATACAAGAGTCATGACAAGTAGGATCATATACAAACAACAAAAGTAACAACATCTCAAGAGCTCAAAATACCAAATATAGCAAAACAAGCATAAATCCCTATACAGGCTCCTATCTAGAAGTCTAACCTAACTACCTACAGAACTATTCAAGCTCACTTCTCTCAAACCTAGGCTCTGATACCACCTGTGACAGCCCCACATTACCCCAAGGCGTACCAAAGGGCTCAGTGGACTGCCTGCCTGGCTCTCACCAGGACTCGGATCAAGCACACACTAGAATCCATGAAACAATTGATGTTCTATAGAAAACTCGTAAATACATTCATATGATTCAAACTTAAGAGTAAAGGTACCAATTAAGTAGTTTACATCATAAACATCCAACTAACACGGTAAAATCTCAAACATCCTTTTACTAACAAAATCCCACCAAGAACTACTCTTGAATCCTCACCACCAGCCTTAATAATAGGAGCCTGTAAATCTCAAGAAAGTGTCTTGTAAAACGTGTGAGGTTCAGACTCGGATCCTCAAAATAGGTAGGGTTTTAGTTGAAGAAGAGTGAATGATTAGTCCCTTAAGAACCTTTAACTTTGAGCAAGAACTTGAGCTGGAAACTTGGAGGGAATTTGATGAAATTTGAGGGGATTTCTTTTCTAGTTAGGTTAAGCTTTTGGGGAAAGATTAAGTTAGTCTTTTAAGTGTTTAAAATGGTTGAAATTGAAGAGTATTTTGGGCATTATGGTTGTAGCAGCCCCACCTTACCCAGAGGCGCACCAAAGGGCTTAGCGAACTGCCTGCCTAGTTCTCGCCAGGTCTCGATTCACGCACTCACGCAACCGACCGAGCGTACTTAACTTAAAATAAAATAAACTAAAATAAAATGAAACAAAATAAAATACACTCTTCTTATTTAACTGAAAGGTACAAGTCATACTGCAAGTTTACAAGTCATAATATACATGATTTTCACAAAAATAGCCTAACACAGTTCGGCTATTACAATAGTTACAACCTCCATAATAATCGAAAACCAGTGGGTCCAGCTTTAATTTTTCAAGTAACCTGAGTAAAGGAAAACAAATAAAATGGAATGAGCTATAATAGCCCAGTGAGTGCTCAAGTCATGCGATCATACCAGTGAAATGTGATTTTTGTTCGATAAAATATTTAATGAGTAAATAAACAATTTGTGAACAAATTAATTAACAAATAGTCAATGGCGGATACGGGCTCACTACAGAAGCAAGCTTAGGTCCAGCATACCCGTAAAATTCAATCCGGAGTTACCCTCTTTGAGGAATGAAACCTCTTATCGGAAAGAATATCAAGCACCTATATTCTCCAGCACCTTATATCACCCCAAATGCTCCCGGATGACTAACCGAGGAGTAACGGTGAAGTTAGCCCCGGAAGTCCAAGATCGAGAATAAATTCAATCATGAGTTAGCCTTTTTCAGGACTTTACTCAGATAAACAATTAACAAGCACCAAATAACGCCCAACACCTTATATCTCTCCCATACGCTCCCAATTTGATTAACCGTGGAAAATAGTAAAATTAACCATGGAAGTCACAAGCACAATTAACACATTAAATAGTGAAAGCATGTAACACATTACGGAATAGATGCGATAAAGTACACATCTTTCCTCAAATAACACATTTTTATTATATACTCATGTCAAGTGTAATCATACCATTTCATGCATGGAAATAATAATAACTAGTATGACATGGCATTTCATGCATCATGCACACAGAAGAACACTCACCTGATGCCTAAGAAAAGATTTCACGATAAGGCTGTGACTCACTTCCGGATCCTGAAATTCACGAGAAATAATTGTATAAAAATCCTGACTAAAATCTAAGAAATTTCATAAGGAAATTCAAGAAATACCCCAAGTCTTTCTAGGGTTTAATTTCTAGGGTTTTGGAGCTTAGGGTTTTACCCTAGGGTTTAGGGTTTTCGAAATTAGGGTTTTCCAACTTTCTAGGGTTTTGCTCAGAAAGATTTAATTCACTAATAGCTAATCTACGAAAATTTCTGTACACTTAAATCACTAAATTACAGCTTATAAAGCCTTAAATCATAGCCTAATTATTTTTATTTCCTAGGTTTTACCGAAATTTCGGCAGCATTTTCCCTATAACCGGACTAACCCAAAAATTTAAAACCTGCAAGAAAATCAACCATCCAATCCAATTCAACAAGTTTTACAACTTCTATGTTCAATTTAAACTCACATTCAATCAAGATTCCACTCAAATTCAAAATCCCTACTCTAAGAATCATCACCCAAATCTGCACAGGGTTGGTTTTCAGCCAACTTCGTGCCATTTCTGGGGTCAATCCATTAAGAACTAAGGAATTCTGATTACATGGTTTTAAAGTACGTTTATAGGGCTACAACTTTCAGTGAAGATCATCAATCCAAATTCCAACTAGAACAGGTTCAAAATCAGCCCTCAAGTTGGCTCATCATCAAAACTGTTTCACGCAGAACCGAATTTTCAGCCAACTTTGCAAGACTTCTGCGGTTAATACCTAACGAACCACAGTGAAAGCCTTATACCGTTGGAAAGCCCTATCAATCTAGTTTCCAAAACAACAAGAATCACTCAAATCCAAGTTATCTACATCAAGTTATGAACATTTTACTAAAACTGGTCCAGCATGACTGTTAATGTAACACTTGAACAAAACCCTAATTAAAGCTTAAATAAAACTTAAATAAACTTGAAATTAATAACAAAAGTCCATGGTACATACCTTAAACAAGCTGAGAACCTTGCTTAGGAAGAAGAAAACCTCACTTTCTATGGTGGAATTTGTCTAAAATTGAAGAGAGAGAGCTCCAAGAAAATGAAGAACAAGGGAGGGTAGAGAGAGGGCAGCTAAATTCGTCCAAGAGGGAGAAAGAAAATGGGAGAGAATTCAGTCAAGAAGGTATAAAAGAAGTAAAAGAATAATGGAAGAAAGTGCAACCAATTAGAGCTAAACAAGAGTCAAGCTAGGGTTTAGATATTTGGCAAAATAGGTGCTAGTTGGTTAAATATAATTGGTACAAATTTTAAAGCAAAAAGAGAGGAAGAAATGAGAGAGGGGGGGGGGCGGCCATATGGTGGGGACAAGACAAGGGTTTAAGTGAAAATTTTAGGTTAATTTTTGTGCTAAAGTTCAATTAGTCAAAAGGCTTAATAATGGTAGAGTTGGTTAGTCAAAATTACACACTATTGTAAACTAATAGACCAATAAAATTAACCCAAGTTTGGTACTTAGGTGTACCACTTAATCATGAAGAAAATCTCATTTACTTAACCTAATTAACTCAAGAAATCTCCCAACTAATAAATCAAGGATTAACACTTAACCCTAAATAAGAAAAGAAAATATCTCTTATATATGCATTTTCTAGGGTGCTACAATGGTGGCCGGCCAAGAGGAGCAAAAAGTGCAAGGAAATTTGAGCCAAAAAAATTGAAAAGAATTGGTAAAAGTAAAAGCCAATAATAGGTGGCTATTCATGGTGCTAGGTGGCATAATCTCCTAAATATCTAAGTAATAGGTGGCCTTACTTTTCTAAATATCTAAACTTGGTTGGTAACATTTGATTGGTGTAATTTTCCTATGATTATCATCAAACATGTATTATTAATAATTCAAGAAATCAAATTGTAAAAGAAAATCATACAATAACAACTAATAAAGAAATTTTTTAATTAGGATTCATAATATAAAAACTAAGTGGCTTTAAACTTCTAGGGTTTTACAGCTGGGCTCACTAATGCATCTAGACTCAATTATGCTGTCAGTTCCCAAGCCTTCAGACCTAAGGGTAAGGGTTATCAATCCCAAAACCCTTGGTCGGTGGCTTGAGTGATCCCCCAAGATACTGCTACGTGCACATCGTGCCCCAGCCACGTGTCCAAGTGAATGTATTCTTTAAAGCCCAAATCTCTAGACTTGTGGACTCAAGCCGAGAGTTTGGGTGGTCTCCTAAATAGGATCACGTGCACATCGTGCCACGAATCACATATCCAAGTGCATCAAGCCTACGATACGAATTTAACGCTCCCGAACCTTCAGACTTAGGGACCCAAAAGTAACAAAATCCGTCAATTCCAAGGGCCCCAGGTCAGTGATTCGAGTGATCCCCTAGACACTACTACATGCATGAATGCGATGGCTGCATGTCTAGGCAGATCGGTCCTAGTCTTAAAGGGATGGGTGGTTGGCAATCACCAAAAATAGAAAAAGGGTGAAATATATCGAATGCACGTATGGAGTGCTCTTTGTGAGAGGAGGGAATGTAATATTAACACGCGTGGGCTCTAAGGGTGACTGACCCCCTCCTAAATGCAAGCGCGGTCAAATAACAAAGATAATTAAATCATACATCATATAGGACGAGAGACAAAGTGTGTGAAATGCAAAAACAAACACTAAAAACCTAAAAAAACAAAAAATGCAATTCTAACATCCAGACTGCGGTAAAATAAAAGGGTTAAAGAAGGAAAAAGTGATTAAGCTTAGTGCTCAGACTCACTAGTGATCTCTAGTAAGAGTTATCAAAATCCTATCGCGGCCCGAAATGACACACGGTGGGGTCGTTGACTGTCGCATCCTGAAAAGACAATCCGATTCAGATGACCCTTTTCGAAAAGGTGGAGTTTTGAAAAAACCGTGCGTGTGTGATGCAAATTGGATTTTAGTGAAAAAAAAGTGTATTTTAAGGAAAATGGTATTTTAAAAGAAAACAAGGCCGGGACTAAAAATACGACAGTTTTGGCCAACTAATTTTTTGAAAAAGGGTTTTATTGTAAAAAAAAAATAGAGTCGCCACTTGGTATTGAGTTAGGGTATACCAAGTCACCTGAAAAATCGTTTAACAAAATAAAAGTAAAAATTTTAGAAAAAATCATTTAAAAACCTTTTCCGACTCCGGTCTACGAAAAACAAGAGAAAAAGGTTTGAGAGTCACATTTGAAGAAAGGGAAGGCAAAGGCTTGCAGTCTAAGGCGCCCTTTCTACCTAGTCGAGGCTAGTTGCGAGGTTTAATCAAAGTTTCCTAAATTAATCCTAAGTTCTATTACGTTCGGATGTATCTAAATGAATGCAAATCCTAAGTCTATATGTAGGAATCAAGAGGGTCGAAATGTTCCATTGAGGTTTAAACGGGATTATTGCTTTAATTGCGAAACCCGAATGAGGCACTGAGGAAGTCACGAGTGTCTATGCAAAATGCGATGCAAAAAGAAAAGAAAATAATATATAGTAAGTGAAGAAAGAAAATGAGTATGCAACATAACAGGTACGGGGGACTAATATCTCGTGACTAAGTATTTCTACTCACGGAGGGGGAATGACATGTACGCCACCGCTTCCCACGTGAGTAGATGACTATTTCTAGTCGAAACACGCCAAATAACCTAATTTCTAAGTGAGATACAACCTAGATGTCATGCATTTGAAGATGTGTCAAAAATAGATAAATAATAGTAATAATAATAAAAATCATGCAAAATGGAAAGAAAACTAAAAATGTGTGAAGTGGGATGTAAAAATGCACACGAGTGCACCTAACACTTAATATGCCTTAAGGGTCTAGCGTTGGACTAGCCCTTTCTAGGGATTCCCACTAGCGTTGGACTAGCGGGGCAACAACAAAACCACAACTAGCGTTGAACTAGTGTGGTGACGAAATAAAACTTGATAAAACATGAATCAAAGCAATAAAGCATAAATCGAAGGCAAATAAACATAAAAAGACATATAAGATCACATAGGAGCACATAACACGTAAGCATGATATCTAGATGCAAAACCCTAAGGAAAGCGGTAAAACATATAAGCACTACAAGCACGCAAAAGCACACAAGCCCTAACTATTACATCAGGGGATTTAGTTACAATTTTTTAGGGGTGAAAAAGTAAAACTACCTATCTATTACATTTATCTATCTAAATACACAATTTTGCTAAAATATAAGAAATGTAACCTAACTATTACATTGACTAGCTAAATACAAAAATATTACACTTTTTGCCAAAATAATAAAATTTGAATTTAAATAACATAAAATAAATAAATACTCAAAAAGCATGTAAACTAAGAAATATATGAAGAAACATGCATAAAAATCACGTAAAAGGCACATTGGGGCACATAAAGAAAATTAACGAAAAAGTAGGGATACCTCTTGAAGACCCGGTACAAATACTAATAAAAATGAACAAACAAAGTCAAGGCACCTCGGTATAAATAAAAAAAAACCTAAAATATATAAATATTGACAAATTGAGATAAAAAATAAACTCTAGCAACTAAGGGAGCTAAAGATAAAAAATCCAAAGCTTAAAGGGTAAAATTGAAATTCATGTAAGCCTAAGAGACGCAATTGAAAATTAAAGCAAAATTGAGGGGGGCAAAAATATAATTCATGCAAGCACGAGACATAATTGCAACTTAATCAAGGCTCAATTGAAAAGAAACTAAAACCTAGAGAGTAATCTATAAATACAAGAGGCTTAAATGCAAAAAAAAAAAAATTGTAAGACAAATGAAACTAACTTAATCAAGTAATTAGAGTTTGATTAATTAATTTAATTACCAAAATAAAGCTAAATTAAGCTTAAATCATTAACTAAATAAAGCTTTAAACTATCAAAAACAAAAACAGAGGAATAGAACAAATAAACTAGAAATTACTCTTAAATCCAAATACCCACTATGAATCTTCTTCCATAGATCTCTGAGTTTCTTCTCTCTCTCTCTGTTCTTGCTCCTTACCGTTGATCTCTCTTTCTCATTCTCTCTCTACTCTCCCATCGATCTCCCTCTCTAATTCTCTTCTAACTCTTTCTGGTTCTCTCTTTTTAGCTCCTCCGTTGCCTCTCACTCTCTGGTCTCTCTCTCGTTTCACTTTCTCTCTTGCAGCTTTGCTCTTTCAATTTCTCTCTCGCTATGTCTCTTTTCCTCTGGTTCTCTCTCTATGCTCTGCATCACTCTCTCTCCCTTTTCTTTCTCCTTCGCAATCTCTGTGCTCCCGTTTCTCTCCCTCCCCCTCTATGCTTTCTCTTTTTCTGTATTGTTACTTTGGAGATGGAGAGATGCTTGTTGATAGCAATTGATTCTGTGGTGGCAATTTGGGGTTGTGATGGTTTTGCATGAGTGTTTGTGCAGGTTGGTTGACTAATTCGGCGGGGAGAGGTGCTGGTAGGAGGCTCACGGTGGTGGGATTGGAATTGAGTTGGTAGGGGTTGCTAGCAATTGTGGGTTTTTGGCTTGATGTTTTCTTTGCAGGTGGTGCTAGTGATTTGGTGCAGGAGAGTTGGCTGTTTTGGTTTTGCAGGTTATTGTAAATTGCCTGGCAGCAGGGGATAGTGTAAATGGGGCTGTTGTGTGGGTGGCGAATGGAGTTTTATGGGCTATCTGTCTGGGCTGTTGTCTCTGTTTTCTTAGTTGTGGTTTGCTGTGTTTTTCTTTGCAGATTTCGGTGGTATTGAACATGAATTGATAGGGACGGTAATGGTCTATTGCAGAAAGATGGGTAGCTATGATGGGTGAGGAGCTTGTTACTAATGGTAGAAATTTTATGATGGTTGTTTGGTGATTGTGGACTTGGAAGAGGGTTGTGACTGTGATTGATTCTGTTTGTGATGATTACAGGGGACGAAGAGGTTGTAGAGGGAATTATTGGTTGAGGGATTGGGTTGATGACAAGTTTGGTTGGAAATTGATGGAGCTGGGGGTTCTGTGTCTAGCGGTGGTGGTCCTGTTGGCTTGATATAGTGGTAATGGCTAGGGGTGATGACTAGTGAATACGGTTGTTGTTGGAGGGATTCAGATGGAAGGATTTGGGTGGTAGTGGTTCAGCGTTATTGGCATTGACAGAGGGGAGGAAGGGGGATGTGGAACTGTGGGTAATTGGAGACTGATGGAGCTTGGGTTTTGTGGCGGTGACTATGAGTGATTTCGTGTGATTTAACTGGAAACAACAACTGAAGGTGGTGGCAATTAGGGCTGCTACTGGTGGTTTTCCGATTGCTTGGTTTTCTTATTTTTTTCTGTGTAGGTTTTGGGCAAAAGGGAAGGGTTGTCAATGACGTTGATTGTTAGGGTGGAGGTAAAACTGGCAGAGAAGAGAAGAAATTGAGGGAGGCGATGGTTAAAGGTGGGACTTTTGGGTGGTTCAGGCGGTGGTTGTATGTGGTAATAAAGAGAGAGACAGTGGAGAGAAACCAGAACGTTAACTAGACCCAAAAACAAAAACAAAACAGCAAGCAAAGAAACGAGAAGAATCCAACTTAAATCACAAAATAAACCCAGATTTTGTAACTTCATTTATTTAATTTTGACAGTAAAATGGAAAAACATGAACTAAAAGGCAAGAAATCAAATTAAGATGTTACCTTTTTAAACCAGTTGATGAACAATGATGATCCCCTTAGATGACAATGAATAGTAAATGTAACAGTGAAGAAAACGGTAGGAAGTGTGTGTATTTTTGGATGGCTTGGTGTGTGTTTTGATCCTTAATGGATAAGAAGATGTGTGTTTTTAGGGTTTTTCATTCTTCTTCTTAGTTTTTTCTGATTTACAGGAGGGGTATTTATGTGGCTAGTTGTCTTGCTCACCAAGAATACTACAAAATAACAAAAATGCCACCGGTAATAAAAATTCTAATTTTATTTTTTAAAAAAATTTTAACCCAAAAAATTAAAAAATTAAAACAAAGAAATGACACTAATCTCTGAATATTTTCCAAAAAATTCAAAGTAGATTTCAAAATAAAGGTTAGAGCTTAAAACTGATAAAAAACGTGCTCAGGGTATGAAATGACGATTTTGCCCTTGGACAACGAAAATACACAGAAAAATAGCTAACCTTGAAAAATTATTAAAAATTAAAAATAAGCTTAAAACCCTAGAAATGCATTTATGACTAAAAATTGACGAGAAATGAATTTAAACTGTAAAATGACGACTTTGCCCCTAGACAATGAAAATACACAGAAAAATAGCTATTAACCTCAAAAAATTACCAAAAATTAAAAATAAGCTTAAAACCCTAGGCAATGCATCTATGACTCAAAAATTGACAAAAAATGAATTTGAAATGTAAAATGACGATTTTGCCCTTGAATTCAGTATTTATAGAAAAAATAGCAATCGTCCCCGAAAAAGTCAAGAAAATTTAGAAACATGCTTAATGAATTAGAAAAATAAATTTGGGATCTAAAACTGAACTAAAATGGTGTTCGCGAGGTAAAATTCCCATTTTGCCCTTGTGTTGGTAAAAATATAAAAAAAATACCAATTAAGTCTGATAAAATCACAAAATTAACAAATTCGTATGAAAATAAAATATGAATTTAAAACCCCCAAAGCTAATGGAAAAATATTTACAGATAAAAATTACTAATTTGCCCCCCGAGATTATTGAAAAATTAGAATTTGACCCAAAAAATATAAACATGCCCCCCAATGTTTGAAAATAAATGGTGTATCAAAAGTTGGTGTCTACAGGCATCATTTTGCAATTGCAGCTATTTACTTTCTTTTGTAGGTGGGATCACACTATCATCATTTGAGGCCTTCGTCAAAAATAAAAACTCGGGCAAATTTTTTAGTTAATGATGATTTAACTAAAGGTATATAAAAATGAAAGATTTGTCTCAAATTGACACTAGGGCAAAATTTTTTGAGAAAAATTTGATTTCAAAATTGATTTTTGATGCTTTATGCTTGAGGTAAAATTTGGGAAAGACTAATTTATATTGGGCCAAAAATTCAATTCAGAAATTGATTTCAAATTGACATTGGGGCAAATTTTTTGAAAAAGATTTTCAATTCCAAATTAATTTTGATGCTTTATACTTGAGGTAACACTTTGTGAAAGACTAATTTATACGGAAGCAAATTTTTAGAGGCATTGATCTTAAATGAATTTTGATATTTTTACACAATGCCAAATTTTGAAAAGGGTGATTTTCAAGTTGGTCAAATATCAATACTGGGGCAAAATTTTTGGAAATAAAAAAAGAAGAAAAAAAAGAAAAAGAAAGTTGATTTCTTGAAGTTGAGTTGAAAGCTATGTTCGCCATTTGTTAAATTTCTGTCTTAAATTTTCAAATGCATTTATTTTGTCTAGTAGCCCAGGCTCGCTTTCTGCATTTAGTTTATGAATTTATTTTGTCAAGTAGCATAAGCCCACTTTCTGTATTTAGTTTATGAATTTACTTTGTCCAGCAGCCTGGACCCACTTTCTACATTTTAGTTTATGAATTTATTTTATCCAGCAACCTGGACTCGCTTTTTGCATTTAGTTTATGAATTTATTTTATCTAGCAGCTTAGACTCGCTTTCTACATTTTAGTTTATCAATTTATTTTGTCCAATAGTCTGGACCTGTTTTTTGTCCATTTTAGTCTGGCAGTGTAGATTTTGCATTTTAGTTTACGTATTTATTTTTTCTAGCAACCTAGACTTGCTTTTTGCATTTAGTTTATGTATTTATTTTGTCTAGTAGTCTAGACTCGCTTTCTGTCTATTTTAGTCTGGCAACCCAGACTTTGCATTTGGTTTATGTATTTATTTTGTCCAGCAGTCTGGACTCGCTTTCTGTCTATTTTATTCTTGCAGCTCAAACTCTGCATTTAGTTTATGAATTTATTTTGTCCAGCAGCTTGGGTGTAACACCCTAGAAATTCATGCAAAACCATTTATTTTTTATCATGTCCATTAGGAAAAAAAAAAGGGGGGGGGGGGCTGAAATTATTCAAGAAAAACTAGGGAATTGATTTCCTATTTTTACTAGCATGTTGTGCCCTTTCCTTTAAGAGTTGTACCTAGAATATCTTGCAAGATTTAATTATAGGATAAATGACAAAATCCCTCCTAATTAAACATAGCCAAGTGTGGTCTACTATGGTTAAGAAAGTCAAGATCTACTTTGTTCTTGTCTTGCTTTGATTGGTCAAACTTTTTCCCAATTCTTTTCCATTTCTTTTCTTCTTTAACTAAGCATTTTCTCTCTTTTTCTTCTTCTCAAATCCGGCCCCTCTCTTCTCTCTTTACTCTCCATTTTCTTTCATTTTCTTGGAGCTTTTACTTCCATTTAATCACTTTTCATCCATAGAAATTAAGTTGATCTTCCTCCTAAGCAACAATCTTGTCTTACTAAAGGTATTTCTCAAGAACTTTCATCTTATTTCAAATATAAAGATTATAGTTTTCTAGCTTTTAAGACATGTTTTTATGGTTAAGTGTGATTTATTTTAACCATGAAATATGAAGTTTTATTCCATGAATATGAGATTTATGAATTTGTATGACTTGTAGATAGTGAATTAAACTTGAAATGGCATGATTTAGGTTTGATTTGGTTGAAGAATTTGGAGTAGTTTATGTGTTTTTGTGATGAATTTGGGTGAAATTGAAAGGAATTTGATGTGAAATTGGTAGAACTACTTGAGATTGGGTTGTTTGGATGTTTTTCTTGCAGGTTAAAAATTTTGGGTTAGTCCGATTACAGGGGAAGTGCTGCCGAAATTTCGGTAAAACCTAAGAAATAAAAGTAATTAGGCCATGATTTAAAGCTTTAAAAGCTGTAATTTAGTGATTTGAGCGTGCAGAAATTTTCGTAGACGAACCATTAGTGAATTGAACCTTTCTGAGCAAAACCCTAGAAAGTTAGAAAACCCTAATTTTGAAAACCCTAAACCCTAGGGTAAAACCCTAAACTCCAAAACCCTAGAAAATAAACCCTAGAGAGACGTGGGGTATTTCTTGAATTTCCTTATGAAATTTCTTAGATTTTAATCAGGTTTTTATACGATTATTTCCTCATGAATTTCAGGATCCGCAAGTGAGACCCAACCTTATCGCGAGATATTTTCTTAGGCTTCAGGTGAGTGTTCTTATGTGTGCATGATGCATGAAATGCCATGTAATACTTGACGTTGTTATTTTGATGCCTGAGATGAGATGTTATACTTGACATGATTATCTAATAAAATGTGCTACTTGAGGAAAGATGTGTACTTTATTGCATCTATTCTGCAATGTGTTACATGCTTTCACTATCCAACGTGTTATTTGTGCATGTGACTTCCGTGGTTGAGTATGGGAGAGATATAAGGTGATGGGCGTTATTCGGTGCAGTGTTAATTTTCATATCTGAGTAAAGTCCTGAAAAAGGGCTAACTCATGCTTGAACTTTATGCATGACCTTGGACTTCCGTGGCTAACTTCACCGTTACTCCACGGTTAGTCAACTTGTTGAGTTTGGGGTGATATAAGGTGCTGTGGGTTATAGGTGCATGATATTCTTTCCTATATGAGTTTCATTCCTCGAAGAGGGTAACTCTGGATTGAATTTTTCAAGTATCTCGGACCTGAGCTTTTACCTCGGTCCCGATATCCTTGTTATCTTGATCATGATCGATACTCCTGCGGTTGAGCTTGCTCCCGTAGTGAGCCTGTATCCGCCATTGATTTTACTACACTTCACATTGCTTGTTCATCATTTATTAAATTTGTTAATTATTATCCTTAAGGGTTTATTTGTTATTGGTATACTGCATGACTTGAGCACTCACTGGGCTATTATAGCTCATCCCGTTCATTTGTTTTCTTTAACCAGGTTTTCCAAAATACTAAAGCTGGAAAAGCTGATCTTGGACCTAGTACATGTTTTGTTTAATGTATCTGGGCAGCCTAAATGTGTAGGCTTTTATTGTAAATATTATTTACATTTTGGGTTGTAAAACTCTTGTGATATTTATACTTTCAAGTGAATTTTATGAATGTATTTCTTTATGGATGCATTTTATTTTGGGTTAAGTGCGCTTGGACTTTTGAGCGAGTGCGTGATTCGAGTCCTAGCGAGAGCTAGGCAGGCAGTTCGCTAAGTCCTTTGGTGCGCCTTTGGGTAAGGTGGGGCTGTCACACTGGGTTTGCTTTCTACATTTAATTTATGAATTTATTTTGTCCAGCAGCCTGGGCTCGCTTTCTGTGTTTAGTTTATGAATTTATTTTGTCTAGCAACCTGGACTCGCTTTGTGTCTTTAGTGTATGAATTTGTTTTGTCCAGTAGTCTGGACTCGCTTTCTGCATTTAGTTTATATATTTATTTTGTCTAGCTATCTAGGCTCACTTTTTGCATTTTAGTTTTTTGAATTTATTTTGTCCAGTAGCCTGGGCCCCTTTTTTGCATTTTAATCTATGAATTTATTTTGTCCAATAACTTGGACTCGTTTTCTACATTTAGTTTGTGAATTTATTTTGTCCAGCAACCTAGACCCGCTTTTCTGCCTATTTTAGTCTGGCAGCCCAGACTCTGCATTTTAGTTTATGAATTTATTTTGTCTAGCAACCTGGACCGGCTTTCAATCTATTTTAGTTTAGTAGCCCAAACTCTACATTTAGCTTATGAATTTATTTTGTCCAGCAGCCTGGACTCACTCTCTGCACTTTAGTTTATGTATTTATTTTGTCCAACAACCTGAACTCGCTTTCTGCATTTAGACTCTACATTTAGCTTATGAATTTATTTTGTCCAGTAGCCTGGACTCACTTTTTGCATTTTACTTTTATGTATTTATTTTGTCCCATAGCCTGGACTCAGCATTTTGCATTTAGTTTATAAATTTATTTTGTCCCAACAACTTGGACTCGCTTTCTGTCTATTTTAGTTTGGTAGCCCAGACTTTGCATTTAATTTTTTAAATTTATTTTGTCCAGTAGTCTGGACCCTGCTTTTTGTCTATTTTAGTCTAGTAGCTCAAACTCTGTATTTTAGTTTATGAATTTATTTTGTCCAGCATCCTAGACCCGTTTTCTGTCTATTTTAATTTGGCGGCCCAAACTCTGCATTTTAGTTTATTTAGCATTTATTTTTGTCTAGCAGGATGGATTGCTTTGTATTATCTTAGTTTAGCAATTCAAATGTTGCATTTCTTTCTCTAGTTTTTTTTTCACAGTTTTTCAAAAAAATTGGCACCTTTATGCTATCATTTGGAATAATGTTTCGCATCCATAGTTCATTGTTTAATCTTGAACTATGTTTGACCTGATTCCTTTCATCAGGATACGTAGGCAGCTCATAGAAAGATCGGTCGCATATTTTTCTATGTTCATTTGCTCATTGGTCGCACCTCATCTCATTTTCATACCATGCATGTTTAGATATTTTAGTTTACACTTGCATCTATTTCAAATTTAGGTAAGTCAAGATTTGGTATTATCTACATCTTTGTCTGAAATCTCAGCGAGATTCCCGACAAAAGGGGTAAATTGCAGACACTAAATTTTGGCACACTATTTATCTTTCTATCATTAGGGGGTCTATTTTTACTTTTTGGAGTCAAATTCCAAATTCTCTGGTAAAAGGGGCAAAGTTAACAAATTCGAGGGATAAAATGGTAATTTTTAGTGTGTAACTATTTTTCATTATTTTTTTGGGTTCTAAATGCATATTTTGTACTTTCATACAAATTTTCGAATTTTTGTGATTTTTGAATTAATAGCTATTTTTTGGTACATTTTGTAAGTTAAAGGATAAAATGGTCATTTTGCCTCACAAACACCATTTTCTCCCATTTTTTGGTCCCTAAATTTATTTTTTAGGCTTTCAAGCATGTTTCAAAATTTTTCTGATTTTTTGGGGGACAATTAATATTTTTCTGTAAATACCACCTTTAGGAGCAAAATTGGCATTTTTCACCCAGAACATATTTTTTTGTCAGTTTTTGAGTTCTAAATTCATTTTTCAGAGTTTTAAGCTTATTTTTAATTTTTATAATTTTTCAAGACAAATAGCTATTTTTTTGTATATTTTGTCATTATGCGGCAAAATGGTCATTTCATACCCTAAACGCATTTTTTTGCCAATTTTGGACTCTAAATTCATTTTGTAGATTTTTAAACCTAATTCTAATTTTTGGTAAATTTTTTGAGATCTATTTCTATTTTTTCGATAAATATTTGGTTCGGGGACAAAGCGGTCCTTTTGCACAAGAAATGTATTTTGATTGAATTTTTTCATTTTATAAAATTGTTGTTTTTAGTTTTGATTTTTCACTTTTTGGTGTTTTTAGAAAAATCATGACATTTCTTAATTTTTTAATTTTCATTTTAATTTTTGTGTCAAAAATTATTTTAGGATAAAATTAAGATTTAATTGCTAAAGGCATTTTGATCATTTTGCACGTACAAGTTTACCTAACAATATAAATACTCTATTTGGTAAAAAAATAGGGGTGAAAAAAAATAAAAAACCCTAAGAACATACATTCCCATTAAGTTAAAACATACACTCACTCACCTACACATACTAGCCGTCATTCTCAATTTTTTTTCAATATCCATCATCAACTCAATTTGGGTCTACTGTTCATCATCAAATCATCAAGATTCACCAGGTAACATTTTAGTTTGTTTGCTTTGATTCATGCTTTCTTTCATTTTTTATCATGTATAATCTGATTAGTTTAAAGGTTTAATTCATTGAATCTTTTCTGGGTTGAGTTTTTCTAGGTTTTTTCTCTCATCGTTATCCTCCCCCTTCGTCAACAATAGAATCTCCTTTTTCCACCGTCTCCATCTTCCTTCTCCTCCCCTATTTCTTCCACTGTTCAAAGCCCAATTTCACCATTCAATCGCCAATTCTAGCAACATTGCCAATCTTGACCATCGAAAGATACCCATAAATAATCATCATCACTTTAACCAGTATTCAATCGCCCCAATTCATTCCTCCACAGCCATAACTTGTAGGGAAGAGCATAAACAGATACAAAAAACTCATCAATCAACTTCATAGGAACAACCATACGCCACTGTTTTCACTACCTGCCCAACCATCCTCTATCATCCCCAATTTCTCAGCCGAAACATCTTCACCATCACTGCCTTCACACAATCATAATCAGTCATAGCAAAATCCCAAATTCAACCTCCAAGCCGCACAATACCACATGCCTAACCCAAAATCAAACTCCAATCCTCTCCCTTGTCATTAGCCACTTTCCATCAATGCTACCAAACTCCTCCAACAGTCACACCACTAACACTGCCTCCTCCTCCTTGCCCAACAGCTTGCAAAAAACAGAATCATCAGGTTTCTGCACCATCACCACCTCATCCCACAGTCAATCTGCAACCTCTCCTCCACCATTTCATGAACCCAAAACAACCCTTCAATCCACTAATCAGTCACTACATCATCACCATAACCACGAAATCACCACCAATCCCCCAACTTTGCCTAGCCATGCCACTGTCCCAGCCATACCATCATCATCCATAACTCCATTACCCTTCTACAAAATCACTAATTAAGCCACCATCATCCTCATTTCCCTTGTCAACCGAAATCATCATCATCATCCCTCCTCGTCAATCTTCACCTGCCATTATCAATCAACCCCAACAATTCAATCCACCTAATTTAGTCACCCTTGCCCACCACCTATAGAAACGGAACAAATTCACCATGCCACTTCGCCTCCTACTCCAAAATTTTTCCCATCAGTGGCCCTTCCCTCAACAGCCATAATTTCACAAATCCAATGGAAGGGGGACCAAAATAGAAAGAAGAGAGAACAGAGACAAAGGATAACAGAGAGAAGGGAAAGAAAGAATAGGGAGGGAGAGTGATGCGGTGAGAGAGATAGAGGTGAAAGACAAAAATTAGAGAGAAAGCTGAGAGCAGCAATAAGAAAGAATGAACCGAGAGAGAGAAAGAGAGATAGGCAAAGAGAAGACCAGATAGAGGGAGACGGAGAAAAGAACAGAGGAAAAGAAATAAAGAAGAGAAAAAGAAACAGAAAGAGAGTGAGGTAAAGAGAGAGATGACAGAAAAGGAAAAGAGAGACGGGAGTGGAGAGAAGAAAAGAGGGAAAATGAAAAAGACAAGGAAAAAAGAAAAATGAAGCAGGAACAAGATGGTGCTGGGCATGTGGAGTGGTGAAAAAACCTTAATTTTTTTGAGCAAATCGGAAACTAATTTGAGGATTTGGGGGCATTGTTATTTTCCTTTTTCTTAGTTTACTTAATATTTATTGAGTGTTTGATGGTGATTTAATTTAGTTTTGAATTAGTGGTTAATTTGGTTAACTGAGAATTTGAATAATTAACTTAATTTAGTTGATTTTTTGACATATTCTTTTGTTTTTCTCATAAAGTAAAATATTTGTGTTTAAGTCCTTGTTATCCTCTAGTGTTGTTGGTAGGTCCCAAGAGACTTTTTACTTTTAACATTTTAGTTCTTGATAATTACAGATTGACCCCTTTAGGTTTAGTCTCTTTCAATTAAATCCTCAATTAATCACAATTATGTCTCCTATTTGCTGGAATTATTGTTTTGTCCCCCAATTAGTTTAAGTTTGCAATTTGGTCCTTAGGTTTGCTGGGATTTCTATTTTAGTCTCCTTTTGTTTGTTAGAAATTTATATCTACCCCAATTTGATTGAAATTTACTTTGTCATATTTTATATTGTATGCTTTATTTGTTTGTTCATTTTGATTAGTATTTGTATCGGCTTTCCCACAGAAGGTATTACTATTACCCGTTATTTCCTCCTCCTTGTGTCTTCCAATGTGCTACTATGTAATTTTTTGTGCATTTTCTTCAATTGTGTTTCTTATTTTATATTTTTTTTGCATATTTATTTACATTATGCTATTTATTTTCGAATTTCATTATTTGGCAAAAATGTAATAGATGGCTAGATTTTACTATTTTTGCAAGACTTTGTATTTAGATAACTAATGTAATAGTTAGATTACCTTTCTTTCGTATTTTTTACAAATATTTATGTATTTCGATAGCAAGTGTAATGGATAGGTTATTTTTAATTTTTTCCCTTTTAATTGTAAGTTAAATCCCCCCGAAGTAATAGTTAGGCCATAGGTGCTTTTTGCGTGTTTATATGCTTATTTATTTTACCACTTTCCTTAGGATTTTTGCATCTGGATACCATGCCTATGCGTTACATGCTCCTACGTGTTCTTATATGTCTTTATTTGCTTTTGATTCATACTTTATTATTCTGATTCATGTTTTAATAGTTTTTCATTATTCCGTCACCACAATATTCCAACGCTAATTGTGGTTTTACCCTTTCCCTGCTAGTCCAATGGGTTAGTCCAACGCTAGACCCTTAGGTCATTTTAGCGCCAGTTTTACTCCCTATGTGCATCTTATCTCATTTCACACACTTGATTTTTTTTTAGGATTTTTCATGATTTATATATATATGTTATCATCATTATTACCTAGTTTTGATACATATTCCGTGTATGACACATAGGTTGTATTTCACTTAAAGTTTTAGGTCATTTGTGTGGTCCGACTAGAAACAGTCGCCTACTTATGTGGGAATTGGTAGCTTAACATGTCGTTCTCCCCTCCGTAAGTAGGAACAGTCAATCACGAGTTATTAGTCTCCTGTACCCATTATATTGTATCCCACTTCCTTCAATCACTTACTATTTACGCTGTTATTTTTCTTTTGTTCTTGCATTCCATTTTTACATCCACACTCGTAACTCTCTCAAGCCCTCATTTTAGGTTTTGCAATTAATGCGATAACCCAATTGTTAGTGCATGCCCTAAAACCAAGTTGGTTTTTGAGATTTTTATATTACGCTTATTTCGTGTTATACTTATATATGTGGCATTTTCTTTGTCATTTATTTATATTACTTGTTTATTTGATAAAGTCCATAGAATATTAACTGTGTATAACAGAATGTAAGAGTTACAATGATGAGACTCTTATTACAGATAAAGTTATATTCTTAAATATCCCTAGTCGTAGTATTAATGAGATTGGACATCATGAATGCGGAAAGACTATCACATACTCTGCCTCTACTTTTGGTAAGTAGTAGTTGATCTCGTCAACTATGGTGTGTGACACCTAAGCTGGTATGTGGATGCTTGTTAGAGAACGAGTTCATTGGATTGATCCTCTAAGAGTTACTATTCATAGTGCTAATGAATTGTACTCTTAATGGCAATAGTATAAGTAATCCTTAGTCTTGAGATTACCATGGTATTTTGAGTGTGGATTTCTATGCTTTGACTCTATTGCTTGGTGCTCGTAAAAGAGTAGCCCATACGGTAGAGATTGGGTACAGTATGAAGCATGCATGGTAACATTGTCATTGATAGGTGTAGTCTACCATATGACTTTCCTATTCACTTGGGTGGTCATGATGCATTGCTAGACGCCACTCATGATCCATAAGTGCAAATGAATTAATGATAAATTAAAGTGTTTAATTTATTTAGCTCTTAATTAATTAATTAATGAGTTATAATTTGTAGTTATTGCCAACGTAAATGAAACCTAATGGGTCACACACAATAAGAACATGGTCTTTGGATTAAATTCTTATTAAGATAAGTTTAAGATACTTATGGGGTTAATTTATGTCATAAATTAACTTAAAGGACTTAATTATAAATATTTTAAGTCTTGATGGAAATTAGTTTCCTAAAAGAAATTAAGAAGTTATTTGATTTCCTTTTGGAATAAGTTTCCTAAAAGAATAGGATTACCTTATGGTAAGTGTCACGTCCGAAATCGATGAGGTACTAGTGGGGTCATTGACTGTCGCGTCTCAAAATGGCGGCTCGGTTCGATGACCCTTTTTGAAAAGAAAAACTTTTGAAAAATTGTGTGTGCTGAGAAAAAATTGGGTTTTTATTGAAAAAGTGTTATTTAAGAAAAAATAAAAATAAGGCCGGGACAAAAAAGTGCGACAAGTTTTGGCCAACTAATTTTGAAAAAAGGTTTTATTTTGAAAATGGAATCACCACTTGGTATTGAGTTAGGGTGTACCAAGTCACCCGAAAAGTCGTTTAATAAAAAACAAAATAAAACGATTTTAGAAAAAACATTTAAAACCCTTTTTTCGACTCCGGTTTACGAAAAACAAGAGAAGAAGGTCTGGAAGTCACATTTCAAGAAAGGGAAGACAAAAGCTCACGCCTAAAGCACCCTTTCCACCTAGCCAAGGCTAGTTGCAAGGTTTAATCAAATTTTTCTAAATTAACCCTGAATTTTAACACATTTGGATGTATCTAAATGAATGCAAATCCTAAGTCTAAATGTGGGTATCGAGAGGGTCGAAATGTCGCGTCGAGACTTGATCGGCATTTTCGCATTAATTATGAAACTCGAGGTGAAGCCTCAAGAGAGTCACAAGTGTCTATGCAAAATGAAATGCAAAAAGAAAAGAGAAAGGAAAATAGTATAGATAGTAAGTGTCCAAGAAAGTAGGGATCCAACATAACAGGTATGGGGGACTAATAACTCGTAACTGAATGTTCCTACTCATGGAGAGAGGAACGACATGTACGCCGCCGCTTTCCACGGGAGTAGGCGACTATTTTTAGTCAGAACACACAAAATGACCTAATTTCTAAGTGAAATGCAACCTAGATGTTATGCATTTGAAGATATATAAAAAATAAATAATAGTAATAATAAAAAAAAATCATGCAAAATGAAAAGAAAACTTAAAAATGTGTGAAGTGGGATGTAAAATGCACACGAGTGCACCTAACACTAAAATGTCTTAAGGGTCTAGCGTTGGACTAGCCCTTTCTAGGGATTCCCACTAGCGTTGGACTAGCGGGGAAATGATAAAACCACAAGCAGCATTGGACTAGTGTGGTGACGGAATAACATAAAACATGAATTAAATAGTGAAACATGAATTAAAAGCAGATTAAACATATAAAGACATATAAAGTCAATCAGGAGCACATAACACATAAGCATGATCTTCTAGATGCAAAAATCCTAATGAAAGTGGTAAAACATATAAACACGCAAGCGCACAAAAGCAAATAAGTCCTAACTATTACAATCGGGGATTTAATTTACAATATAAAAGGGGAAAGAGCAAAGATGACCTATCTATTATACCTGCTATCTAAAATACAAAATTTTGTAAAAGTATGAAAAGAATAATCTGACTATTACATAGATTGGCTAAATACAAAATATTATAATTTTTGCCAAAATAATAAAATTTGAAATTAAATAACATAAAATAAATAAATACGCAAAAAGTATGTAAAAATAAGGAATATGTGAAGAAACATACATAAAAATCACATAAAGGCACATTGGAGCACATCAAGATAAATTAATGAGAAATTGGGATACCTCTTTGAAGACCTGGTACCAATACTGAAGAAAATGAACACACAAGTCAAAGTATCTCAATATAAAGCAATAAAGCATAAAATATGAAATATTGGACAAGTTGGGGTAAACATGTAAATTTTAACAACTAAGGGGACTAAAAATAGAATTCTATAAAGCTTACAGGATAAAATTAGAAATTAAAGCACATCTAAGGATAGAAATGCAAAATTAAAGTGAATTGGGGGGACAAGACAATAAATTCCAACAAGTATGGGGGAAATTGCAAATTATGGGGCTTAATTGAGAAAATGTAAAATTTGAGTGGGATCAATCTACAAATAATAGGCATTAAATTGAAGAAAACAAAAAATCTAGAGACACATTTAAGGTGACTCAAAGCTCAAGGGCTGACATGCAAATATTTATTGGAAGAAATAGAAAATGCTAAACTAACTAACTTGATTAACCTAAAATAGCTTAATTAATTAATAGAGGTAAATAATTAAGTTGCAAAAACTAAGTATCATCAGCCCCAAAACAAATCATAATTAGTTAAATTAAACCAAAATTAGCTAAGACAAATAAAAGGGGAACAAAATGTACTGCTCAATCAATTGACTATATGAACTTAATTAATTGAAATAACTACTTGAATCAAACTAAATGAAACAAATTAACTCAAGAACTAAAACAAACAATCAAATCAATCAAGACTAATTAATAGACTTTTCTTCAAAAAAAAAAAAGACTAATTAATAGACAAATCCCACATATACCTCAACCGATCATCTTCTCTACCTGGATTCTCTTTCCCCTACCCGAATCCCCTTTTTCTCAATTTCTCTCTTTTCTTTCTCTCACCTTTTCTTTCTTCTTTTTCTCTTCTATTTCTTCATTCTTTGCCTAATTTTTCTTCTTCTCGCTCTCTCTTGCTCTTTCTGCTGCCCTTTCTCTTTCACAGATTCTCCTTCTCGTTCGCACGTCTTCTCTCTCTCTCTCTCTTGGTCTTCTGTCTCCAATTTCTCTCTCGTTCTCTCTGCTTCTCTCATCACTCGTCGTCACCAGCTGTCCATCTTCTCTTCTCTCTGTTTTTTCTTTCTCTACTTGTTCTCTCATCTCGCTCTCGGGCCTTTGATTTCTCTCTGTCTCCTCACCCTCTCTATTTCTCTATTCTCTCTTTAAATTTTCTTTTTTTCATCTCTCTGCTCCGTCTCCAATTTTTTAAAATCCCTTAAATCCTTAATCAAAACTCACAAATCCCAAGTTCTTTGGTTCAAAACTTCAGCCCCAAATTCCCCAAATCAAGGTGTGAGCATCTTTTCTATGGAAATAATTCGAACTGATGGCCTCCTGCATTGTGTTTTTCGTTGGCGGTAGTAACGAAAGGAGGCTTGGCTACGGCTATGGATGGTGAGGGAGGCAAAGTAGCAAGAAATTGAAGGTAGTGGTTAGTCCAACTATGAAGAGGTGGAAGTGATATTATAGTGCTGCGCTTGAAACTGATTTTGTGCTATTTTGCAGGTGGAGGTATGGTTCCAGTGGTTGTAGGGGTTGGGAATTGGGTTGTGATTGCAGTGGTTTTGGGTTTGTTTGGGTTGTTTGCGTTGTTTCAGTAGTGATTTTAGGTGGTACCAGGTGGCTGTGGTGCTGTGTAATGGCTTGAGGTTGTGGTCTATTGTTAATGTTGGGTTGAACGTGAGGGTGGTGGTGGTGATTGTCGAAGAATAAGGGGTTCGTTTTGGGTGTGATTGGAAGAACGATGTCAAACTGATATCTTTGGTAGTTGAATGGTGTTATGAGGGTTGTTCTGTCTTTGGTTCTAGGATTGGTTTTCCCTTCACAGGTCTACTTGGCTCTAGCAATAGCTGTTAGATGGTTTTGAGGGATGAAGGTTAAAGGCAGAGTGGTGGAGCGTTAGTGGTTTGTGGAGTTGTATTGGCGGTGATAGGAGACAGAAATTTGCTAAGAGTGGTGGCAGGGGATGGAGACTTAGTGATTTTGCAGACTGTTCTGGTGATTGCTTCAGTGGTTTGTAGGATATTGATGGCTTTTGAGGTATGATTTTTCAGGTTGTTTGGTTGAGCAAGGGTTGAAACTGGTGGTTGTTCGGTTGAGCTAATGTTGGCTTTGGTTTGGTTTTGAGTGATGTAGGAGCTGGGTGGAGGTTAAAGGGTAGTATAGGCTTGGTTGTCTGGAGCTTTTGGGTGGTGGTCGGAAAGGAGGTTGAAGAAGGCGGTGGTGGGAAGTTCTTGTGGGTTGTTCAAGTGGTGGCAGAAGGAGGAGGGAGAGGGAGAGAGACACTGAGAGCCAAAAAAGAAAAACCCAAAACCCAACAAACAAACAAAAATAAACACAAAAAAGAGAAGACAAAGAAATCTGGAAAATTGTTTCAAGGAAAAGAAAAAGAAAAGTAAAACCTAAAGTTCATAAACAACAACAAGATTCATGCCACTTTTTGATGTCAAATAAATGTAAAAAGAGTAGTAATTAACTAAGGTAGTACCTTAGAATGAAAAATGATGGATTGGACCTTGCTCTCTTGAGAAAATGAAAGCTGAAATTTTTGTAATGTTCTTAATTTTCTTGATTTTTTTTTTTATCTTTTGATCTTAGTGTGTGTAAGTGCAGTGTGTTAGTGTGTGTGTTTGATTTTAGTAGGTGAAAAAAGTGTGTGTTAGTGTGTGAAAAAGTGTGAAAGTATGTGTAGGATTTTAGTGTGTGAAACAGTGTGAAAGTGTGTGTAGGATTTTAGTGTGTGAAAAAATGTGAAAGTGTGTGTTAAAAAAGTAGAAGAGTGTACCTAGTATTTTCTAATTAAGTCCCCATTTTTATTTTCTAATGGAGGTATTTATAGTGCTAGTTATCTTGGTCTCCAAGAATACTACAAAATAACAAAAATGCCACCAGTAATAAAAATTTTAATTTTATTATTAAAAAAATATTTTTAACCAAAAAAATAAAAAATTAATACAAAGAAATGACAGTAAATTCTAAAATTTGCCAAAAAAATTCAAAGTAGATTTCAAATTAAAGGTTAGAGCTTAAAACTGATCAAAATGAGCTCGAGGTGTGAAATGACGATTTTGCCCCTAGACAACGAAAATACACAGAAAATAGCTATTGACCTCAAAAAATTACCAAAAATTAAAAATAAGCTTAAAACCCTAGGAAATGCATTTTTGACTCAAAAATTGATGAAAAATGAATTTAAACTGTAAAATGACGATTTTGCCCCTAAACGTAGTATTTACAGAAAAAATAGCAATCGTCCCCGAAAAAATAATAAAGTTTAGAAACATGCTTAAAAATTTAGAAAAATAAATTTGGGACCTAAAATGAGCTAAAATGGTGTTCGCAAGGTGAAATTACCATTTTGCCCTTGTGATGGTAAAATATAACAAGAATACCAATTAAATGGTTAATTGATTAGAATATTGTTAAAAAAAAATTAATACCCTGTTTGTGGTTACTGTGGAGGGGATTGTAGATTTTATGCCCACCGCGTTTGCCAAACGCGGTGGGCCAATTTTTTTTTTTAATTAAACAAGTCGCCACGTTTGGCAGGTGCGGCTGGCCCGCCGCATCTGCCAAACGTGGCGACCGCCAACACTCTCGGCCAGCGTGTTTGCAGGCTTTCTACAGCTTTTACAGAAAGCCTGCAAAAGGCTGCTCTCCTCCATTGCCAAACGCGGTGGGGGAGAGCTCCAAATTTTTTTAAAAATTAGAATGGCTGTTGATCAATTTGATCAACTGGCGTTTGCGTACTATAAATGGCCGAGAAGTGCAGATTGAAATCTGCACTTCTCTTCATTTTCCCACTCTCTCACTCTCCCCTTCTTTCTTCTTGAAATCGTCCAGCTTCGTTTCCCTCAGCTTCGTTTCTGCCGGTGGAGTTCTTACTGGAGTTAAGTGGAGGTGGAGCCAATCAGTTTGAGTAACAATTGAAAAATTATTAGGTTAGTATAATGTATTTATTTAATGTTAATTTATTAGTTTAATGTTAGTATAATATTTGTTGAATGTTAATTTATTAGTTTAATGTTAGTATAATATTTTTGTTAATTGTCAATTTATTAGTTTAATGTTAGTATAATATATTTGTTGAATGTTAATTTATTAGTTTAATGTTAGTATAATATTTTTGTTGAATGTTAATTTATTAGTTTAATGTTAGTATATTATTTTTATTTGTTAATTGTTAATTTATTAGTTTAATGTGTGTTAGATTTGTTAAGTATAACATATTTGTTAATTATACGGAATTGAATTTTGTGGCCCCTATATTTTAGGAAATTGACAATTTGGCCGGTAAAGTTATTATAATTATAAATTGAACCGAAAAAATTAAAAGTTGACACCATAAGTTGTGCATAATTATATTTTGACCCTAGTATTTTAGAAAAATTACGATTTTGCCCAACAAGTTAAACACAATTGTAAATAAGACCCGAAACTCATATGAAATTAAAATTGACCCCATTAGTTTAAAAAATTTATATTTTGGCCCCTATAATTTACAAAAATGTCAATTTAGCGTATGAAGTTATACAAAATTATAAAATAGCCTTCATAACTAAAGTTTGACCGCATAAGTTATGAAAATTTACATTTTGACCCTTATGATTTAGGAAAATGACACTTTAGTACATGAAGTTATACATAATTATAAAATGCTCCCGAAAGTTTTACATAACTCAAGTTTGAACCTATAAGTTAGAAAATTTACATTTTTGCCCTTATAATTTTGGCAAAATTACGATTTGGCCCCAAAAAATACATTTTTATAAATTCGACCCGAAATCCGTTACATACATAAAATTTGGTCGAAAATTTTTGCATACTTATATTTTGTCTCCTATAATTTATAAAAATTATAACCCTTATCCCCTTAACTTTTACATAATTGTAAATTGGCTTAGAAACTTGTACGTAATTTAATTTTGACCCCGGAAATTGTTGCGTGATTACATTTTGGTGATTATAATTTCAGAGAATTGCAATATTAGTGAGCGCTTATAAAATATTACGAGTTAGCCCCTAAACTATTAAATAATTACATTGTGACCTAAATTAATAAATAATTAGATTTGGAGCCCAAAAATTTAACTTTTTATTTTTGCCCTATTAAATTTTGAAAAATTAGAATTTTGGACATGAATTTTTTCAAAATTATGAATTGACCACATAAGTTATGAAAATTTACATTTTGACCCTTATGATTTAGAAAAATGACACTTTAGTACACGAAGTTATACATAATTATAAAATGCTCCCGAAAGTTTTACATAACTCAAGTTTGAACCTATAAGTTTAGAAAATTTACATTTTTGCCCTTATAATTTTGGCAAAATTACGATTTGGCCTAAAAAAATACATTTTTATAAATTCGACCCAAAACCGTTACATACATAAAATTTGGTCAAAAATTTTTGCGTACTTATATTTTGTCTCTATAATTTATAAAAATTATAACCCTTACATTTTTGCCCTTATAATTTTGGCAAAATTACGATTTGTTGCGGTAAAAAATTTAAGAAATTTAAAAGTTGAGTTCTGAAGTTTTACATGGATATGACTTGACTCCAGAAATGTTAAATAATTATATTTTGATCCCAAAGGCTTTGATTAGTTGCATTTTGGCACCTATAATTTGAAAAAGTAAGAATTTTGGTCATAAAATTAGGGTTATGATGATTTTGAATTAGGCACAAAATGTTTGCATAATTAAATTCGAACTGTGAATTTTATAAGTAGTTCATGATTAATTATGCTTACGTTTTGTAAAAATTATGAATCTTACTTAGTTGCACATTGGTTAGATTAGGTCAAAAATGTCAAACGATGATACTTTAGCAATTCATCTCTATTGGGGAGGAAAAACTCGTGTATGCGGGAGGATCAATGTTGTATGACTCGCCTATGCCAAAAAAAGTTATATTCCTTCGACAAAGGGTATGCTTTCAGGAGTTGGTTAATAGAGTTTATAATGCTATGAATGTAGATAGAAATAGATACAAGATCAGTTTGATACATAGGAGTTGCTTTCAACAACAAGGTATATTTAGTGCAACACCTTTGGAAGACGATGATGGAGTAGACACGATATATTATTTTAAAGCAAACACTCGAGAACCAACTGAGATCTATGTTGAGGTTGAAGAGATCCGACAAGTAGAACAACAGCATCCTCAAGGCAATGAATTTGCTAGCTCATACCTTGAAGAATGCACTACTGTACGTGGCACGTTGGCAATGGAAGAAACGTGGGCAACTGATAAGTCCAGAAATCAATATATTGACTTAGATATAGGAGTTGTCCAACCAACTAGAATAGGACGTAGGAGAGGTAGTAGGCACCGTGTCGACAGTCACCCTAATAGCAGCGCAGCGAGAATTTATGTCCTCTGCAGAAGAGTTTGGTGGTGCAGGCGACGATTATGATACAGTCAATATTTTGACTGCCGAATTGGAAATCGACGTTGACGATGTTGAAATGGACTCTGAATCGGAACCGGAAGAAGATGAGTCTGAAGATGAAATGGAGCAAGGATATAATGTTACAGGATGGGAGGATGCGTGAAGACATTCTGATTTCAGTCCTAGTTCAGCGTGGACGGGTTACGATCCTGGAACACTTCAATACGATGCTGGCGTAGATGCAATGTTACAGTTCGACCCCCTAACCGGGAGTACCGTTGAGCAACTTAATCTGTGGAATAAGCATACGGGAGACATTCGGTTGGGCATGTTGTTTGATAATAAAGAAAAAGTTATAAAAGCAGTGAAATGGTGGTCCATTAGGGAAAACAGAGAGTACAGAGTTCGAGAGAGTACTTCAATAATATGGTATGTGTGAGGTAATAAGGGGAGTAACGCAGCGGAAAATTTAAAAATTTATTACCTTAGCCATGGATCTCTTTGATATAATCTATACGATTAAAGGGTGTTTAACACAAATACCTCAAGCATAGAAGGTTTCTATGCTTCAAAGGGCAAGATCCTATTCGATGAAGGTGTTGATCTACCACGAAAAGCCCTCCAAGTGTCGAGCCTCCAACGGTATCCACACGAACATGATCTTTAGGAACCTTTGGACTTGCTTGCCTTGCCTTTTGAGTGCTAGCTCCCTTGAATATCACGAAGAACACAAGAACAAGAAGAGAAGGAAGACAAAACCCTAACCCTTAGGGAGAAGAGGGTGTGGCGTTTTTCTTGGGAGAAAACACGCCTCTCTCAATTTTTCTCTCTCTAAATTTTATCTTGTGTTTCATCAATCAATCAAGAGTCAAGGCATGGACTTATTTATAGATGTAGTATCCTAGTCTTTAAGGAAACAAGAGCAATTGGAAACCAAGAAGGTTTAGGAAGCTTACCTTAAGCTAATCCTATTCCTTTAGGAAACCAATTCCAAAAGGAAACCAAATAGCTTCTTAATTCCTTTTAGGAAACTAATTTCCATCAAGACTTAGAATATTTATAATTAAGTCCTTTAAGTTAATTTATCACATAAATTAACCCCATAAGTATCTTATACTTATCTTAATAACAATTTAACCCAAAGACCATGTTCTTATTGTGTGTGACCCATTAGGTTCCATTCACGTTGGCAATAAGTACAAATTATAACTCATTAATTAATTAATTAAGAGCCAGATAAATTAACACTTTAATTTATCATTAATTCACTAATTAATTAATTTGCACTTATAGATCATGAGTGGCGTCTAGCAATGCATCATGACCACCCAAGTGAATAGGAAAGTCATATGGTAGACTACACCTATCAATGACAATGTTACCGTGTAATTAATATCCTTTCACGACACTATATCCCAATTAGTCTAAGAGTGTAGTGCGCACTCTTTAAATGACTAATTAACAATTTCTTGTTCCCGAAATATAACTTTCCATAAAAGTATAACCTTGAAACTCTTTCAAGTCATACTTTCACTTTTGCGCAAAAGATTCTTTAAGTCATATTTCAACAAGTGGCCAATCCGGGATATACTCTCCTATAATAAGGAGTGGTGAATCCTATATCGATTACTCACTATCCTTCCATGCTTCATACTATACCCAATCTCTACCGTATGGGCTACTCTTTTACGAGCACCGAGCAATAGAGTCAAAGCATAGCAATCCACACTCAGGATGCCATGGTAATCTCAAGTCTAAGGATCACTTACACCATTGCCATTAAGAGTATAATTCAATAGCACTATGAATATTAACTCTTGGCGGATCAATCCAATGAACTTGTTCTCTAACAAGCATCCACATACCAGCTTAGGTGTCACACGCCATAGTTGACGAGATCAACTACTACTTACCATAAGTAGAGGCAAAGTATGTGCTAGTCTTCCCATATTAATGATGTCCAATCTCATTAATACTACGACTAGGGATATTTAAGAATATAACTTAATGTGTAATAAGAGTCTCATCATTGTAACTCTTACAATCTCTTATACACAGTTAATATTCTATGGACTTTATCAAATAAACAAGTAATATTAATAACAAGTATTAAATGACAAAGAAAATACCACATATATAACTATAACACGAAATAAGCTTAATAAACATCCCAAAAACTAACTTGGTTTTAGGGCATACACTAACAGTATGTTCGATGCAGGGCTTGTACTTCGACATCCTCCCTGCAATTGGCAATTGAGAGCTACGTTGCGTAAATCTCATAATATATGGATGATAGTTACTCTTGCAGATGAACATATATGTGCTCGAGTATGCAATAGGAATGATCACCGCTAGTTGAGCGCCAATTTAATTGCCGAGCATATTTTACTTCATATTAGTAATGGTCCAATGTTTAAAGTGAAGGAGATTCAAGCAACAATTAAGCAACAATTGCATTGCGATGTCTCATACAGGAAAGCTTGGTATGGTCGTCGCATTGCAATTGATATGCTTTACGGAGACTGGCCGTTGTCAATGCATATCCTTCCAAGATATATGGAGGAATTACAACGCAAGCAATCCAGGGACAGTTGTTGTTTGGGAACCACATCTTGACAGCACTCCGTACAATTTTATTTTCGACTATGTATTTTGGTCATTTAGTCCTGCTATTCAAGCCTTTCAACATATGAAGCTGGTAATATGTGTAGATGGCACTTTCATGAAAGGAGCTGTATCAAGGAAAATTACTTGTTGCTGTTGGATACGATGCGTGCATTCACCTGTTACCGCTAGCCTTCGCCCTCATTAATGAGGAGAACAATCGAAGTTGGTCATGGTTCATGAAGCTATTGCGCATTCATGTTTGTGGCAACATCCAAAAAGTATGTGTCATATTCGATCGGCAGAAATCAATTATTCATGCAATGACAATGCTTCCGGAATAGCGGGAACCAAATGGAGTACATCGCTTCTATCTCGTGCACGTGCAAAATAATTTCACACAAAAATTTAAGAATGAAAGGTAATGTCTAATTTTTAAGGTTATTTTTTACAAAAATCTTTGAGTGATGCACTCATAATATGTAATTGTTTTGGTTGAAGAAGCTTGTAATGGCAGCTGGAAAAGCTAACCAACCTTACAAGTGCGATCACTACATGGGTCAAATACAAAATTTGAATGAAGAAGCTTACAATTGGCTGACAGGCACAAATGTTAGACCCGAACAATGGGCCCTAAGCAAGGACGATGGAAGCTGTTGGGGTCATACATCGACAAATAGCTGAGTGCTTCAACAAGCTGCTGAGGGATGCTCGATTGTTACCTATTACTGCATGTGTTCACTTCACATTAAGCTAAACGGTGAAAATGTTTGTTAAGAATGTGAAGTTAGCTTGTGATGTACGGTACCCACTGTCAGAATATAGTTGGCAGAAATATGTGTTCAATGAGAAAAAAGGTAAGAATCACGAGGTTCGGGTATATAATCATGCAAAAGGTATTTTCTGCATCATTACTGGGCATAGGCACGGTCATGAAGACGGAAAAAGTCAAATTGTAAACCTTAGCAAACGAGAGTGCACATGTCAAAAGTTTCAACTACTGCACTTTCCTTGTTCACACGCGATGGCGGCATGCTATATCAGTAGAATAAACCCCATGGATCTGGTCGGGAATGAATATAAGTATGACTCATATCAGGCATTATTTGGATATCAATTCTATCCTCTCAATGATCAAAATTATTGGCCACCATTGCACTTCAATTTGACAATCAATACTAGTCATCTAAAACAAAGGCGACCGGGCCCATTACGAACTGCAAGGATTCGGAATCAGATAGATCGTAGATGCCCTAATGCACCACGTCGATGTAGTAACTGTTCACAACCCGGACACACGGCACCGAATTGTCCTTTTAGTGGATATTTTAACCGTTAGCAATGTAGGTTTTATGTTTATTGTAAAAGGGAGTATATACTCCTTATTTATTTTGCTCTTTAAGCATGTTTTTGTGTTGTGATGTAGAGGTAAGGTTGATGCCTCCCTCTTAAATTATCAATTGAATAAAATTTAATGGTGCCGCCCTTCTCCCTTGCACGGGGTTTGCCATTTAATAAAACAAACTCATTTTAGTTTTTTTTTTTAGATACATGGGTTTATCATTTAGTTTTTATTTTTTAGTTTTTTTAGTTTTTTAGTTTGTAATTGTTTAGGTTTTATTTTTTTTAGAGTTTTAGGATTTTGGTTATAGTTGTTGTGGTTTAGGGTTTTAAAGTTTAGGATATATGGTTTAGGTTTAGATTATTAGTTAAGGGTTTAGGGTTTAGGGTTGGTGATTTAATTTTTAGTTTTTAGGGTTTAGAGTTTTTAGTTATTTTAGGTTTTTTTTAGGGTTTTAGGGTTTAGGTTATAATTGTTGTGGTTTAGGGTTTTAAAGTTTAGGGTTTTAAGGTTTAGATTTAGATTATTAGTTAAGGGTTTAGGGTTTAGGGTTTGTGATTTAATTTTTAGTTTTTAGGGTCTAGAGTTTTTTGTTATTTTAGGTTTTTTTTAGGGTTTTAGGGTTTAGGTTATAATTGTTGCGGTTTACGGTTTTAAAGTTTAGGGTTTTAAGGTTTAGGTTTAGATTATTAGTTAAGGGTTTAGTGTTTAGGGTTTGTGGTTTAATTTTTAGTTTTTAGTTTTTAGGGTTTAGAGTTTTTAGTTATTTTAGGTTTTTTTTAGGGTTTTAGGGTTTAGGTTATAATTGTTGCGGTTCAGGGTTTTAAAGTTTAGGGTTTTAAGGTTTAGGTTTAGATTATTAGTTAAGGGTTTAGGGTTTAGGGTTTGTGATTTCATTTTTAGTTTTTAGTTTTTAGGGTTTAGAGTTTTTAGTTGTTTTAGATTTTTTTTTCGGGTTTTAGGGTTTAGGTTATAATTGTTGCGGTTTAGGGTTTTAAAGTTTACGGTTTTAAGGTTTAGGTATAGATTATTAGTTAAGGGTTTAGGGTTTAGGGTTTGTGATTTAGTTTTTAGTTTTTAGTGTTCAGGGTTTAGAGTTTTTAGTTGTTTTAGGTTTTTTTTAGGGTTTTAGGGTTTAGGTTATAATTGTTGCGGTTTAGGGTTTTAAGGTTTAGGTTTAGATTATTAGTTAAGGGTTTAGGGTTTAGGGTTTGTGATTTAGTTTTTAGTTTTTAGGGTTTAGAGTTTTTAGTTGTTTTAGGTTTTTTTAGGGTTTTAGGGTTTAGGTTATAATTGTTGTGGTTTAGGGTTTTAAAGTTTAGGGTTTTAAGGTTTAGGTTTAGATTATTAGTTAAGGGTTTAGGGTTTAGGGTTTGTGATTTAATTTTTATTTTTTAGTTTTTAGGGTTTAGAGTTTTTAGTTGTTTTAGGTTTTTTTATGGTTTTAGGGTTTAGGTTATAATTGTTGCAGTTTAGGGTTTTAAGGTTTAGGTTTAGATTATTAGTTAAGGGTTTAGGGTTTAGGGTTTGTGATTTCATTTTTAGTTTTTAGTTTTTATGGTTTAGAGTTTTTAGTTGTTTTAGATTTTTTTTAGGGTTTTAGGGTTTAGCTTATTGTAACACCCTAGAAAATGCACTTACAAGAGACATTCTTTTATTTAGGGTTAAGTGTTAATCCTTGATTTATTAGTTGGAAGATTTCTTGAGTTAATTAGGTTAATTAACTAAGCTTTTCATTATTAAGTAGGACACTTAAGTACCAAATTTTAAAAAAAATTTCGACCATTAATTTATATTAGTGATTAAATTTTTATTAGTTTATTCTACTATTTTCTAGTCTTTTGACTACTTAAATTTAGCTCAATTTTGCTAAAAAATTTCACTTGTTCTCTTGCTTTATTTTCTTTTTCTTGGCTGAATTTTTCTTCTCTCTTTTTCTTTTCTCTTGGCCGAAATTCTTCTTTCTTTTTCTTTTCTTCTTTGGCCGAATTTCCTTCTTTTCTTTTTTCTTCTTGTGGCTGGATCTCTCTCTATTTTTCTCTCTTTTTGGCTTTAATATTTGTGCCTTAATATTGCTAATTAATAGGTGATAAGAGATTAAAAATCTCCACCAATTAAATTTGTCCAACTTTGTAACACCCTAGAAAATGCCCTTACAAGAGACATTCTTTTATTTAGGGTTAAGTGTTAATCCTTGATTTATTAGTTGGAAGATTTCTTAAGTTAATTAGGTTAATTCACTAAGAAGTTTTTCATTATTAAGTAAGGACACCTAAGTACCAAATTTAGAATAATTTTATTTGACCATTTAATTTATATTAGTGTTTAAATTTTGATTAGCTTATTCTACTATTTTCTAGTCTTTTGACTACTTGAATTTTAGCTCAATTTTTACTCAAAAATTTCACTTGTTCTCTTGCTTTATTTTCTTTTCCTTGGCTGAAATTTCTTCTCTCTTTTTCTTTTTCTCTTGGCCGAAAATTCTTCTTTCTTTTCTTTTCTTTTTGGCCGAAATTCTTTCTTCTTTTTCTCTCCTTATGGCCGGATCTTTCTCTCTCTATTTTCCTCTCTTTTTGCTTTAATAATTTGTGCCATAATATTGCTAGTTATTAGGTGATAAGAGATTAAAAAGTTCTACCAATCAAATTGATCCAAGTTAACCACTAATGCATTAAAAGACTAAACCCTAACTTTATTCTTGTTATGTTTTTATTGGTTAATCTTTTTCCCACCTTTTCTTTATTTCTTTTCCATTTTTCCTAGCCTATTTCTTTCTCTTTTCTTTCTTCTTGGCCGGCCATCTCTCTTTCTCTTTTCCTCTCATTTTGCTCTCAACTTCTTGAAGCTTTCTCTCTAAATTTTGGGTAATTCCACCATAGAAAGTGAGCTTTTCTTCTTCCTACACAAGGTTCTAAGCTTATCTAAGGTATTTACTATGAACTTTTTCCTACTAATTTCAAGTTTTAATTAGTCTTTTATGCAAGCTTAAACCTAGATTCTTGTTGCTACTACTTGGAGAACTTAGTTTGAATTGGAGATTTACTTGCTAGATAAAGTGTTCTTGTGGTTAGATAGACTAGTAAATGGCATTTAAACCTTGAAATTTCATGTGTTATATGTTGTTTGGTTGAAGATTCTTGGAGTAGAATTCTTGGAATTTAGTGGAATCTTGATTGAAATTGAGCTTGAATTGAACATAAAAGTTGTAGAACTTGTTGAAATTGGGTTGGATGGCTGATTTTCTTGCAGGAAAAAAATTTGGGTTAGTCCGATTTTAAGGGGAAATGCTGCCGAAATTTTGGTAGAATTAAAAGAAGAAAAAGTGACAAGTGAGATTTTAAACCTAGAATATGCTCAATTGAAGGAAATTGAAGTGTAGGAATTTTTAGAAAATGATCTAGTGATAGATTAAATTTTCTTAGAATGAGTAAACCCTAAACCCTAAATCCTAGAAACCCTAAAACCAAAACCCTAGAAATAAGTGGGGTATTTTCTTGAATTTTTCTTACTAAATTAACTAGGGTTTTAATCGGGTTTTCATTATATTATTTCTTTTAAATTTCAGGGTCCGAAAACGCATCGCGACCATTTTACGAGATATTTTCTTAGGCATTCCAGGTGAGTGTCTCTATGTGTGCATGATGCATGAAATGTTATGTTCCACTTGTAAATATTATGTTACACTTGCAAATATTATGTGATAAAATGTGCTACTTGAGGAAAGATGTGTACTTTATCGCATCTATTCCGTAATGTGTTATATGCTTTCACTATTCAACGTGTTACTTGTGCGTGAGACTTCCGTGACTAACTTTACCGTTACTTCACGGATAGTCAACCCGGACAGGCTTGGGAGGTTATAAGGTGCTGGGTGTTTTAGGGCGTGACGTTCTTTCCCTTTTGAGTTGTGAATCCTCAAAGAGGCCAACTCCGGATTGAACTTTCTTGCGTGTTGGCCCTCCAAGGTTGAGATTACTCCCTGGATGTGGTAGCCTGTACGGAGGTTATAAGGTGAACGGTGGTTAGGGCTTGCGTGATAAAACTGGCATGTCCTTTGATAAAGACCTGAGCTATTATCTCGGTCCTACCGTCATGGTTACATGATCAGTACTTGCTTCTCCTGCGGTTGAGCTTGCTCCCGTAGTTGAGCCTTGTATCCGCCCTTGACTACTTGATAATTAAATTGTTCATATCTTGTTTATTTAATTTGTCGATTATTTTATTCAATAAAATAATGAGATCTTGATATGGTTGCATGACTTGGGCATTCACTGGGCTATTATAGCTCATTCCTTTTATTTGTTTTCCTTTACCCAGGTTTCCTGAAAAATTAAAGCTGGATCGACTGATTTTGATTATACTAGATGTCTTAGTTATTGTAATAGCCAAACTGTTGTAGGCTATCCTTGTGAAAATCATGTATATTATGACATGTAAACTTTTGATGTTACTTGTACCTTTAAGTTAAATAATATGAGTGTATTTTATTTTATTCCATTTTATTTTATTTTATTTATTTTGAGTTAAGTACGCTTGGATGTTTGCGTGAGTGCGTGATTCGAGTCCTGGCGAGAGCTAGGCAGGCAGTCCGCTAAGCCCTTTGGTGCGCCTCTGGGTAAGGTGGGGCTGTCACAAAATTGGCCAAGTTGGTCACTATTTCATTAAAAGCATAACACCTAGCATGACCCTTGTCTTGATATAATTGGTCATTCTTTTCCCCATTATTTTCTCTATTTCTCTTCCAATTTCTTGGCCTATGTCTTTCTCTTTTCTCTCTCTTTTGGCTTGCCCTCCATACTCCCTCTTTTCCTCTCTTTTGCTCTCATTTTTCTTAAAGCTTTCTCTCCAAATTTTGGGCAACTTCACCATAGGAAGTGAGCTTCTCTTCTTCCTACACAAGGTTCTAAGCTTATCTAAGGTATCTACTATGAACTTTTCCTACTAATTTCAAGTTTCTTTAGCTTTTGTACAAGTTTAAATCTAGATTCTTGTTATTACTACTTGAAGAATTTAGTTAGAATTGAAGATTTACTTGCTAGATAAAGTGTTCTTGTGGTTAGATAGACTAGTAAATAGCATTTAAACCTTGAAATCTCATGTGTTACATGTTGCTTGGTTGAAGATTCTTGGAGCAGAACTCTTGAATTTGAGTGGAATTTTGAATGAATTTGAGTTTGAATTGAACATAGAAGTTGTAGAACTTGTTGAGATATGGGTTGGTTGGTTGTTTTCTTGCAGGAAAAAAATTGGGTTAGTCCGATTTTAAGGGGAAATGCTGCCGAAATTTTGGTAGAACTAAAAGAAAAAAATTGACAAGTGAGATTTTAAACCTAGAATATGCTCAATTGAAGGAAGTTGAAGTGCAGGAATTTTTAGAAAATGATCTAGTGATAGATTAAATTTTCTTAGAATAAGTAAACCCTAAACCCTAAATCCTAGAAACCCTAAAACCAAAACCCTAGAAATAAGTGGGGTATTTTCTTGAATTTTCTTATTAAATTAACTAGGGTTTTAATTGGGTTTTCATTATATTATTTCTTTTAAATTTCAGGATCCGAAAACGAATCGTGACCATTTTACGAGATATTTTCTTAGGCATTCCAGGTGAGTGTCCCTATGTGTGCATGATGCATGAAATGTTATGTTCCACTTGTAAATATTATGTTACACTTGTAAATATTATGTGATAAAATGTGTTACTTGAGGAAAGATGTGTACTTTATCGCATCTATTCCGTAATGTGTTACATGCTTTCACTATCCAACGTGTTACTTGTGCGTGAGACTTCCGTGACTAACTTTACCGTTACTTCACGGATAGTCAACCCGGACAGGCTTGGGAGGATATAAGGTGATGGGTGTTTTAGGGCGTATTGTTCTTTCCCTTTTGAGTTGTGAATCCTCAAAGAGGCCAACTCCGGATTGAACTTTCTTGCGTGTCGGCCCTCCAAGGTTGAGATTACTCCCTGGATGTGGTAGCTTGTACGGAGGTTATAAGGTGAACGGTGGTTAGGGCTTGCGTGATAAAACTGGCATGTCCTTTGATAAAGACCTGAGCTATTATCTCGGTCCTAACGTCATGGTTACATGATCAGTACTTGCTTCTCCTGCGGTTGAGCTTGCTCCCGTAGTTGAGCCTTGTATCCGCCCTTGACTACTTGTTAATTAAATTGCTCATATCTTGATTATTTAATTTGTCGATTATTTTATTTGATAAAATAATGAGATCTTGATATGGTTGCATGACTTGGGCATTTACTGGGTTATTATAGCTCATTCCTTTTATTTGTTTTCCTTTACCCAGGTTTCCTAAAAAATTAAAGCTGGATCGACTAGGTTTTGAATATACTAGATGTCTTAGTTCACTACAAGAAAAATCATCATCAGTGACAACAAAAAGTTGTCACTGAAAAATAAAAAGTCGTCACTAATTATTTTTATCGACAAGAAATAGGTCGCCACTGAGTCGTCACTAAAAGTCCGTCACTAAATGTGAATAGTGTCAAGAATAAAGTCGTCACTAAATAAATAGCCTTTTGTGACAACATTTTTTGTCACTAATGATAAGTCAATTTGTGACAACTTTGTATGTTGTCAAAGAAATTGCATAAATAGTTGTCACTACTTATTAGCCATCAGTGACGACATGGGTCGTCACTGATAAGTGAGCTAATTCAACGACAAAATCATGTCGTCACTAATAATGCACTCCAACCGATTTGGTTAATTCATTGACAAAGGTTTGTTGTCACTAATGCAATATTGAGTGACGACTACCGTTGTCACAGATAACCTACTATTTAATGACAAGAATAAGTTGTCACTAATTTTGCACGTTCTTTTTGAATATTTATATCAAATATTTCTTGTCACTAAACTTCTTATTCAATGACAACATTGGGTCGTCACTAATACTACAATTAAAGTTGAATATTCTATGACAAGTATTTGTTGTCACTGATGCTTTTTTCAGTGACGACTTTGGCTGCCACTGATACGTTGCCTATTCAATGACAAAACTTTGTTACTAATGTTTTCAGATTCATTTAAAGAGGAGTATCATCACTAATGCATTTTTGTGCTATTCATTAACAATATATTATTATCACTGATATAAAAAGTCATCACTAGTAATCACCCGTTAGTGACAAGGCTTTATTGTCATTCCAATGGTTCACTTAGTAACAACATATCGTAGTCATTAGTGATATTGCGTTTAGTGATTTTATTACATTGCCACTATTAATTGTATTCAGTAACAACATTACGTTGTCATTTTATTATTATTTTGTAGCACAACCTGTCAAAAATCAATATGTATAGGATTGAATCATTTAATCCTATTACAATTGCTACATTGTATTTTAAATCAATAACAATATTATCTATACCACTATTTATAAAAACGTCATCCTTCAATTGCCAAACATAATATTTAAAAATATACAAAAGTCATTTACTACAGTATTTTTTTCAATACATTGTTTCGATGCACAAAACAGAATATAAAGAAACAAAAAAAAGTCAGAACTACAAGGCAATAAAGTAATACTTTGCCTAATCACTCTGTAGAATTACAAAATAACATTAAGTGGGTTTAAACATCTCAATAACTAAGTTTTGACAACAAGAACAAAAGTAAGAAAGATACACAACTTTAAACATCTGTTGTCAACTAGCATAATCAACAATTTGCCTACCAAGTGAAACTTTGTCACCTCCACCAAAACCTTGCCAACCTACTTTCGATCTTCTGAATGGGCATTGATGTCACTGTTGGGAACTATGGAACATTTATATCACTGCTTAATAGAAAAAGTAAAACTAAAGATTAAACAAGTTCAACAACTGAAGAATAAAAAAATTAGTATAAAAAATAAAGCCATACTTGTATGCAAAGAAGTTTTATCCTGAACAAATGAACCATACATGCATTTTGACACTTATGCTGAACAAAAAATCTTATAAAACTACATAATACACTAGCATCTGAATGATGGCATTTGTTTGATGTTGTATGTTTGTTGAACCCATAAATAAAATATGCACCCAACAAGATGACGACTTCATTTTGCTAGTACATTGCCCTCATTCTTGTCAGCTAGCACCCAAAATATAATCCATTTTCCCCCTAAACATCAGCAATTTTCTGCAAAAAAATAAGTGATTTTCTCAAAAATAGTGCCCAACTCAAGCAACTATAAAAAATAATTTGTCCTCAGCAAATGTATCTCGATCAACCAGACCATCAAACCACACGCACAAACAAACCTGTCAAAATATCGAGAGCAAAGAAACTATGCAAAGTCTTAAACACCATGCATTGATATCAGCCTTAATCCTATTGATTTGGTCCATTAAACTAGAATCAAAAGATGATTACATTGCCATCATATTGTTTATTACTAACTTAAACATATGAAGGAACTAATTCAAGACTTCATTTGCTCATAAAGAGAAACTTAAAAATAGTTACATAACTAATGAGCTCTTTGGATGCCAACCTTGAGATATCATTCAACAAATAAGATCAGCATTATCATCTTTAACAAGTCATTTGACTTCCACCTCAAGAGAAATGGATATACTTCTTTATATAATATAGCCTCGAAAGTTACAAGACAAGAAAGAAAACAAATTGGACAATTAAGTAATCATTAAAGTAATTAGCATGATCTCAACATATGCAACTACTTGGTTAATCATGTTAGATGAGAGTCCATTTGCGTGACTGATTTGTGGGATCCCATTTTAACACATTTTTCGAAGAAAGAATAATTTCTTAGATCAAATAAAAGAAATAAGTAGTGCTGTAAACTATTCTTTAATATGCAGAAATTAAGCATTCTTGAGATATATCAGTGACAGCATATTGTAGCCCTGACATGACAATAGTAGAAAGAAATAGGCAATGAGATGTATCAGTGGCAGCATGTTGCAGCCAAGAAAAAGTTCGGAGAAGGAGAGAAGAAAAAGAAATAGGAGAAAGAGAGAATTACAGTTCGTCAAAATGGTAAAAATCCAAGGATATTTGCCATGAGCAAGATTTTAACATATCGATCATGACGGACCAATCTTAGTGTAAAAACTACATAGTCATCGTAGGATCTTGCAGTTTCAATGGCATGAAGCACTCAACTCAGCAAAAACATCATCTTGCCTTGCCTTTAACATATTAGCACTTAGCTTTTTCAAGTTTCATAACTCAAAATCAAAATAAGACACTCTCAACCAAATTAACCAAGATGTATAATCAAAGATTTATAGAATCAACTTGTAGCATGAAAATCAAAGCTTGTGCAAGGCAAATCCTTGTCAAAAATTCAGATTTGCACCTCTATAGAAAACCATCCATGAGACATCTAAATTTAGGAAGCAATTTCACCAAACCACGCTAAACACGCATAAACATATAATACAACATAGGACTCATTACATGAGAGTGTCATTGTCAAGATCATTCCAATAGTCATAACTCAAAATCAAAATAAGACAATCTCAACCAAATTAACCAAGATGTATAATCAAAGATTTATAGAATCAACTTGTAGCATGAAAATCAAAGCTTGTGCAAGGCAAATCCTTGTCAAAAATTCAGATTTGCACCTCTATAGAAAACCATCCATGAGACATCTAAATTTAGGAAGCAATTTCACCAAACCACGCTAAACATGCATAAACATATAATACAACATAGGACTCATTACATGAGAGTGTCATTGTCAAGATCATTCCAAGGTTCATCAATCTCATATCCCTTTCTTCGAAGATATTGACTACCATTGCTCTTGATTACATGATTTACTCAAATTCACATTGCTATTGCATTTAAGGCTCAATCCAACTATTTACATCATAACACCACATGTTGGCATCAATTAGGCAATATCTAAGCATTTCAAGTCAATTAGGCAATTGGACTTTTGACAACAATAATTTATTGTAGGGACAAGATGCATTTTGCACTTTCGTAGCTAATAATCTTCCTAATTTATTGAAGAGGTCATATCTTGATTTAAGTCCACCTTCTTTTGATGCGAAAAAAGGCCCAAATCCACACAAATAATGTTCCAAATATTACTTACCAGCTAGAAGATCCATTGCTTGGCAACTGCAATCCAAACTTTGCAGTTAATGCATCAAGGACACTGTTCGTATGCCTTTGTTGGGTCTCAAGCCTGTCCATCACTCTTTGTTGAGCTTGAACTTGCGCTTCCAAATCACTAGCTCTTTTCTCAGCCTGTTCTGCTCTTGTTTTGAGGGATTCAATCTCTGCAAGTTGCTCTACCATCATTGTTGTCCTTGAGACACCACGACCACGTACATGTCCAGGTATGTGGCCAATAACTTCCATGCATATCTCCTCCTCCGTTATGCTCGTACCGTTTTCTTGAGATTCTGTCAACCGCTCTTTCAACTTAATCTACATTAACAAGTATCATATAGTTAGTATATAATGTGAGTTATTACCTAATTGAATATTGCAAAAGTTGTGTAAATGCGAGTGTAGTTAAACTCACTGAGTTACTTGCCGACAACTCATCCACCATAGCATTTTTTTTCCTACTAAAATGAGTCATTTCATAAAGTTCAATGGGTCCAACTTTACGCGCTTCTTTTGCTTCCTGTTATGTAAAAGAAGTTAGAAACTTGATAGTGTAACATAAATTAAATATATGTATCACTTTACCCGTTCAGCTTTGTGACGTAAAAACGATTTAGTTCCACCCGTGTGAGCTGATTTTTGCTTTGATCTATTAATTGCATTCCGTCTACTTATGGCCTGCACTTAGAAAATGTTAGGCTCTTGGTCAACAAGCAAATATACATATGAATAAAGATAAATTGTGCGAATTATGCACCAAAATACCTGAAATTCTTCACTATCAAAATAATTGCACAAATATGCCCAATCATCCTTTTCCATGTGTGGAGGGCATTTTGAAAGAGCTTCTTCCTTTGTCTTGAAACTTTTAAATAATTTGTGAAAATTGTGTCGTCTATTTCGATATTGAACATTGAGTTGCTTGAGCAACGCTGGTTCAACATGGTCGCCTTCCTCTTGAACAAAACTATTCTGCATATGAAAATAGCAAATTGTTGGAATAATACGAATTAAAAACATAATAAAAAGAATGCTATTTGTGACTAACTAGATTAAGCAATTTTTAAAAATATTTCAGTTACAAGTAGAAATTAACTTACATTGACCATCTTCAATAATGCTTCTCGATCACTATTTGGAAGCTTTGCCCATTTTGGTGCTTGCCACTTGCCAAAGTGTCGAATCACACAGGATGCCTCAGAGATGTACTCTTGTGCACCTTCTCCAATTAATCTGCCACTTGTCTTTGATACATGAACATTGACTTTTTCTCCAACATTTTTCTTCTTTGCCAGTGCAATATTGCGAGTAGGTCCTCTTGCCCGCTTTAAGATTTTGATGCCTAACAAAAATAGGATGTAAATTTTGTATAATGGGCATTGAAAATTAGAGTTCTTCTAGATGTAATAAAGTAGTGAAAGAAAGTTTATTAACTTGTCACTGTTTTCATTTTGAATGGCTTCAATCTCATCGTTGCTATTGCTACCACATGAAATGAAATGGTCCGATCCATCATGTTGTGCATTAGGATTAACATTAGCTTGAACTTCAACACTCGGGGGTGATATCTGCCCATCCTCATTTGCTCTTGTAGTAGCTCCATTAGTAGTTGAATTCGGTTCCTATAATCCAAAGATGGATGAAATAAACATGAATTAGAACATAATTTTGTTCATGCAAATTAAAATCATGGCTCACCTAAACTGTCTATTCGGACTTGAAACAACTGAATTTTTTGCCAAAATATGGTTTTGGCAGCTTAAACTTTTATCTATTGATATACACTATGAACAAGTGTGTTGTGTTCTTAGGTAACCATCAACCAATATATACGTGGTAAAAAACTACTACACATATGCAAGCACAAGTATAACTTGAAAGATGTTTAATGTTTGATTAAACCACTACACATATGCTACTACACATAACTGTGGTGTGTTCTTAGGAAACCATCAACCAATAAATATATGATAAAAACTACCATGCATAAGGGGTAGGTGGGTAGGGGGGTGTGTGTGTGTAGAGAGAGATAGAGAGAGAGAGATCTGAGTATGCATATGAAATGACAATTGCAAAAAAGCAAAACATAAGTATAACAAACATTTTTTAATTTCATCACTCCAATATGACAATTGCTAAAAAATAAAACATGACATTTCAAGGACAAATTAAACCCAAGTTGTAAACAAGAATGATGTATTACTGTCACACCCATTATAAGTATCATACAATGGTGACTTAGTGTCTCCAAGTCAGACTCACTATAAGTATCATGCAAAGGTTAGATAAATTTCAAATAGCTAACGTAACGTCTGCATAATTATGATAAAGCTGCAGGAAAAACTTAATGCCTAAATTGTAAAAGAATACACAAACAAATACCAAATGATGTGATATAAAGATGACCAATGGAATTCTCTGAAAAGGTTTCACAACTCAAATCCTAATAGATGAGGGAAAGATTTAATAACTGTTTATTGATTCAACTTGTAAACCATTAGAATTTCAACTAGTGATTTACAAGTGGAATTCATTAAATCTAAACCCAAAAAATTAGAATCAAAGTTTTTAATTCTTTCTTTAAGAAATCCTTAGTTCATCTGCAGTCATACTACTTGGGATCAATGCCAATCTCACCTATGTCTTGTAGTACTTCCTCAAACAAAATAAAGTGTGTCAATAGCTCACTAGCTTATTGTTCTCCCAATCAGAACTTAAAGCCTTTGTGCCTACCAAAAATTGTTATCATTTTGTACAAGTAGATCACAATAAAAAAATGCTTGTAATCTGCATCCATCATTTCATATTAGTTCTCCCTGTCCTTCAGTAAAAGACTTACAAGTTCATACCATTCCTCCAGCCAAATTATGAGTCTAAAAAACCATGTCAACTAAATAATTATATCACATTGGTTCCAAAAGTAGTAGATGCAGAATGTGCCTTATTGATGCTTTTCTAAACAGTACTTTCTGCAGGAATAAACATTATAACACAATAATAGTAACTAGGAAAATTTTCGACCATGTTGTAGTCTCTGTCACAGGTTTTCTTATCATACCCATGACTCTACTATAAGCTGAATAACAATGCATCAATGATCAGTCAAATAAGATTCCACAGGCATTTTAAACTAAAAGAGATCTAGGAAACATACCACATTTTGCATATACAGTAGCTTCCTTCCACCCAAATCCAAACTAAAACCTTCTTTCATTCCTATTCAGTAGTAGGTTTTTTACCCATGAAAGTAGTATCAAGATAAAAAAAAATGAGTTATTGCATTCCAGGAAAGACTTTGAAAAGGTGAACTGAATTTTTTTATCTTTTGCACATTTTTTCCTTTTAAAAATACAGCCCACCAACACTTTCTTCTTATAGACTCAAGCATGAAAATATCTATAAATTAGTGCCTGCGGCATTCATCCATTCGTCCGCATTCAATGTTAATCCACTAACCAGTCATTTAGAACTATCTAGAGAGATAGCACCAACCTCGGTTTCAGCAAATAGACGCAACTGAATTGTTCTTTTTCGTCCCAAGGTAGATCCAGAGCCTCCATTACTGTTTGATGCACCAACCTACAACAACAAAATTGCTTATGAATAATATGGCTCAAAGTGTACTTGTTCTATAATAGACGTACCCTTTATATCCATTCTCGATACTTGACTAGATAAATTACCTTTTGTTGAAGTGACAATGCTGTCGGTGCACCTACAGATGAGGGTCCTGCTTTAGTGCTTGTATTGACCGGCAAATTACCTTTTGTTGCACCAGCTTGCTACAATAACAACAAAACCAAATATACATGACAAATATGCATATTCAAATAAGAAAACATATATTCAAACCATATTTTCAATACCTGATCAACTGCATTAGGTCGACATTGTTGTGGACCTGATGTGCTTGTACCTCCACTTAGACGTGTAGGGGCATGGCCCTTTTTCCAGGTCCAGCCATCTGCAATTAGAACAAGGTAAAAGATATTATACACTGGCCAAACAATTTTAGTGTCACAAACATGCATAAATTTCAGTTTTTATGCATAGTGAACATAATGGATTGACACTTTGTAAGAGATAGAACTTTGAAAAACATTAAGTGACACTAATTTGTGCAAGAAAGTAAGACAAACCAGAAATTATGCCGAAAAGAGATCTTGTTTACAAATGCTATTTTGCAACACATATTCAATCAGAATCATAGTCATCACTTTCAAGTATATGTTCATCTTCATCTTCGGTATTGGAAAATTGCTCAATGTCTTCGTCATCAATGAAGTTATCATCTATCTCCCGTGCACTCTTGGTCGAATTTTTGAAATTAAACTATTAGCTTCAATCCTCTCATCTGCTAATGCATCTTCTCGTCTTAAAGACAGTAATTCGTCATTTTCTTGCACACCAATTAAATCTCCAACATCATCTTCTTGATAAGCCTCATCATCACCAACCAAATCATCATCACTTTTCTCAAGAACATCATATGATCCACGAGGACTAACCATCTCCACTATATGCCAATGACCACCAAGTTTCATATCTTTAAAATAAAAAACTTGTGCAGCTTGGGATGCCAATATATATGGCTGGTCGGTGTACCATTTCTTTGATACATTAACGCTAGTTATGTTCCATTGCTTGTCAAACCTAATTCCTGAACTATTTCTTAAATCCCACCAATCACATTTGAACAATACCACTCGATTTTGACTAAGTGGGTATTCCACCTCTAAAATATCAGTGAGTATACCATAGAAACTTATTTCTTCATTATCATGCTCCCCCTTAACCATAACTCCACTATTTTGTGTTTTCCTTTCTTTCTCACGATCTTTCGTGTGGAACCTATAACCATTCACATTACAACCAGGGTATCTGTTGACTCGAATATCAGGTCCTTTAGCCAATGACAAGAGTTCATCATTGCATCCCCCAAGTGCATGCAATTGGGAAACCTAAGTCAAATACCAATCCACTACTAATTATTTGACCAAATTACAAGCTTTATGAGTATTGACAAATTTAAGTTATCCTTATTATGTACTTACACGTTCGTCAAACCATTTCGGAAATTCTAAATCTTGTTGTTGTTGGACATTGTGTACATTTTGCTTTTGTAGAATTTCCTCATGTTCCCTATACAAATAGTATTAGTTCATTAGACTAGCTTATAATTAACAGATATAAAGGTTAAAAAATATTAAAAATTCAAAGATGTGAACATATACAGATCGCCTACCTTAGGTACTCGTCTATCTCTTCGCAATTTTTTAAGATGTAAAGGTGAACCTTTCTCAATTCAGCAACATCCAAACAACCAAACATTGTTGCCCCAAAAGGTCGAGCAATACTAGAAAAAACAGATAACTCCCCGGAAGCTTCAACCCTCTCCGTATTTCGTTCCATATGACTAAACTTTGTTGGAACATTTCGCAAGTACCTAGAAATGAATGTAAGACATTCATCATCCAAGTAACGCTCTGCGATGCATCCTTCTGGTCGAGCCCTGTTATGCACATATCGTTTGTATTGACCCATTTTCCTAGGTTCAAGAAATTTAGTCAACAAAATTAAATCTTCAATAATTTTTCTAATTAAATTAAAGAATTATTTATAAAAAGAAATATTTTTTACCTCTCAAATGGAAACATCCATCGATATTGTACTGGACCAGCAATTTTTGCTTCAGTAGGTAAATGGACCATTAAGTGGACCATTATGTCGAAAAAAGAAGGAGGAAATATTTTTTCCAGTTTGCATAATATTAAAGCAACATTCTTCTCCTGTATTTCCAGCTCATCCAAATGTAGAGTTTTGCAGCAAATTTTTCTAAAAAAATTGCTGAGCTCTACTAATGTTTGTGAAACTTCCTTTGGCAGAATTCCTCGTATTGCTAGTGGAAGTAATCGCTGTAGAAATACATGATAATCATGACTCTTCATGCCTGCAATTTGACTTTGACTTGTCTTAACACATCGAGTTATATTGGAGGCAAATCCGTCTGGAAATTTGATTGAGCTTAAAAACTGACATATTTTTTTCTTCTCCTCACGTGATAGCGTGTAGCATGCAGCTGGCATTATGTACGAATCACCATCTTGTTGGAGATGCAAATCTTCCCTTATGCCCATTTCCTTCAAATCTCTCCTAGCATTCAAAGTGTCCTTGTTTTTCTCACCGGTGCTCATTAATGTTGCCAATAAACTTTCAGCCACATTCTTCACAACATGCATGACATCCAAGTTGTGTCGCATTTTGTTCGTACTCCAATATGGCAATTCAAAAAATATGCTTACCTTGGACCAATTCACACCGCTCTCCCTACGTCTTCTTTTCTTCTGCTTAAGCACATTAGGTGACTTTCCAAACTCAACCTGTTCGATACCCCGAAGTTGCTGCAATATTTCCTCACTAGACAAAATTTGAACAGGCTGTCTAAGATCTCTTTCACCATTAAAAGCCTTCTTTTCTCTCCGCCATTTATGATCAGGTGGCAAAAATCGACGATGCCCCATGTAACAACACTTATTTCCATGTTTTAAATAAACACTACTATTGTCATATAAACAAATAGGACACGCATCATAACCTTTGGTAGTCCACCCTGACAGATAGCCATAAGCTGGAAAATCATTAATTGTCCAAAGAAGGGCAGCACGTAAAAAGAACATCTCTCCAGTCGAAGCATCATATGTCTCCACACCTGGAGACCATAACTCATTCAACTCATCAATTAGAGGTCGCAAAAAAATATCAATATCATTTCCAGGGCATTTAGGACCAGGAATAATCATTGACAACAGGAAAAATGGATCTTTCAAACATTTCCAAGGTGGCAAATTATAGGGAACAAGTATCACAGGCCATATGCTATATGTATTACTCATATTTCCAAAGGGATTAAAACCATCACTTGCAAGTCCCAACCTCACATTTCGTGGATCAATAGAAAAAGATACATGAATTTTGTCAAATTCCTTCCAAGCTATTGAATCAGCAGGGTGGCCCATAGTATTGTCATCATCCATTCGTCTATCATTATGCCACCTCATATCCTGCGCAATCTCCTTGTTAATAAAGAGTCGTTGCAATCTCGGCTTCAATGGAAAGTACCGCATCACCTTTTTAGGAATTTTTGATCCAGGAAGCTTATATCTAGGTGCTTTACAATTTTCATTTGGGCAATGATCCAGGCGAGCATTTTCTTTCCAGTAGAGTGCACAATCATTCTCACAAACATGTATTTTTTCACACTTGAGACCTAATTCTCTAATGAAATTTTTAGCATCATAGTATGAACTAGGAATTGATGCCATAGGAAAAACTTCATTGAGAAATTTGAGCAACATATCAACAGATTTGCAAGTCCACTGATTCATTGTTTTCAAATGGAGAATATGCACAATGAAAGAGAGTTTTGAGTAACGCTCACAGCCTGGATAAAGGTTTTTTTCAGCTTCAGATAACAATCTAAGAAACCTAGTTGCTTCACCTTCAGGCCTACGGGAATCATCTCCACTACATTCTCCCGAACTCCTCCAGTTCTCACCAAAGTTAGCAACTCCAACATCATTCAACATTTCTTCGATATCATCACAATCACCATGTTTATTATCAATATCTGTTTCATCATTCTCATCAGCATCGGATTCATCTAAACTTTCACCATGATAAATCCACCTAGTATAACTTTCAACTATTCCTTTACAACTAACATGTTCATCCATAACCTCCATAGTTTGTGAATCAAAGTTGTTGCATTGTTTACAAGGACAAGGAAGTTTACGATTTGGATCCTTGCCTAAATAAGCAAATTTGATAAATTCTTTAACACCATCTAAATACTTGCTGTCTAGGTGATCTTTAATTTGCATCCAACTTTTATCCATGTTATTCCAGCCTTTTACCTAAGATATATAAATCATACTCTTGTTATTGTCAAGACACAAACCACTTTATATAAAAATGAATTCAACAAGTACCAAATGCAGCAAATGCAACATGATAAACATATATTAGCTAACTTCTTTCACCAAAAAACAAGATTCCCTAAACCCATCTTCTCTTTTCATGTAAACATAACACAAACAAAATTAAGACTTTTCCAAAAAAAAAATTTAACAAAATTACAATGCAAGAAAGAAATGAAACTAAGGTACTGATGGTTGGAGTTGGTAGTGGAGCTTAGTCAAAGAGGAATGGAGAGTCGGGGTGGAGCTTGATGAGTCCGGTGGCGCTTTATTAGTCGAGATGTGGTGCGGTCATGCACATATAAGCCAACATGAGCAAAGTTTGAACATAATGTGTTCATATACACAACTATTATATGATATCTAAGTTATTTACTATATTTTAATTCAAAACTTTTGGCCAGATGTAACATTAGTATCATAATGTATTTCCTTATAATTTATGTTTAGATACTTATTTTGCAATACAGTAAGCAATTCATATCAAGACACAATGAATATTGCTAGACATTAATCAATCATCAACAAAGAGATAATGCATCATGCATAACAGCCAGTCCATTACAAATAAAAAAATTTCAGCACGTTTTCATAAGTTCATCTTTTCTTATTTGGTATGTATATACTTATGCAAACTCTTGAAAGAAGACAACAGTTAAGCACGCAAACCAAAATGCTGGGAGATACTGTTTTAGCAACAAATTCAATATTAGAAATCATTAAAATCCAGATAAAAATAGTGCTAGCTTATAATTCCTCTACAACAGTAGTTCTAAATTTCAATGAGACGACACTTATTTAATAATCTGAATGACTTTGCTAATTGAAATGCATTACAGTTGCATGTCACATAGAGTATAGATCATGATTGAGCATAGGGACTCGAGACATATAACTTTTTTGGAAGTATAAGAACCAGCTAACTACTTTAGTGAAGTTCATATCTTCACTTGAAAATCCACCACATAAGAGCTTCCCGAAGTACATTGATGGAAGCAATGCCTTGGAAGTTAATCATGCATTTGTGAACATGCAATGGTAAGGTAGAATTTCCACACAAAAAATTATTCCTAAACGGGATATCCAACTTTTCATGAGGAAATTTAAGGAAAACAAAACAACAAGCAACAATTGCTTACAAACTCAAAACCTCAAAGTGTAAACAAAAAGCGATTCCAGAAATTATCCATATGTATAACATTTTTCAACCACAAATATACCCTCCTGCCAAGCACACTCAACAAGTATTGGAGAAAATAAAAAAAGAAAAAGGAAATAAAACATCCTATCAGACTAAGATAATGAGCGTACTTGATCAAGTAGTGTTACTTCAGACTTTAGAACAACATTAACTGGAAATCTTGCAGCCGAGGATAAAGCAATTCGAGGATCAACAGAAAAGGCAGCCGTTGCATGCTCGACCCATTTTTCGGAGCTAACTTTTGGCCGACATGTGCTTTCCTTGAATGTTGTGCACACAGTCAAATGCACGAGATATTATAAATGCACAACTATCCAATCACCTGGAAACATAAAGCCAACAAGAAAACTCAGCAAGTGATAAACAATTACTTTGAACCAACAAGTTGAGCCCAAACTTCAAACCTATTAGCCTGATGATAACATAGCATCAGAAGCAACAGTTCAAATTCTAAAAACTATCTAGCAAATTACCCAAACTAGAATAATTTTTCATTGCTTTTTTGACCGCGAAGCTACTAATCCTAAATGGCAAGAAGTTCAAAGACAATTAGCTTAGATAATAGTGCATTTAGGAAGAACATGTTCACAATAAGCAATCAATATGTAGTAGCACTTCTGTCAAAGCTCCATTTACTTGTAAGGTCAATTAAACCTACATTATGCGATAGGCACATATTACGAGGAATGAAATAAATGCAATTTATGTTCAATCTCATACAAGTAAAAAGCATATTCACTCAGCAAAATGGACAGATCTTTTTTTTAATAGCTACTGTTAAACAAGTTCCTTTTTTTTTTTTTTTTGCCATAGAAGCCTCACTTTGAATAGCTTAAACTCGAAAACTAGCAACCGCATCAGCAGCTGCAATAATGTAACATGTATAAAGCAAAGAATAGTTTAAATGAAAGGTTCAAGGTGACTCCAGTTAAATTTTAAATTATTCAAAATTCAAAACCCAAATTAAGGTCCCAGCCAAACTATAACACAGACTTTTGTTAACAAGAGTTGAACATTTGTTTAGGATAGAGATTTTGCATGCATCAACTTAGAAAAGTATTTTCCAGTGGACTTTGAGAAGAGGGTATAATGCGAAGGAAATCGACTAGGAATCTGGGATATAAATTTTTTTGGCTTTTATCGGAATACAATATATTTTTTCAAAGAGTATCATTATCAAGTGAATCATCTTGACTTCACCCTTTGAACAATAAAAATATATGAACTGGACAAATCACACCTTCCTATGGTTGACTGAAAATATTTGAGGATGTTAATAAGGAGTGGAATCCTTGAAATTGAAAATTTTCCACTCCGTTTTAAATCTTGAGGCATGAAGGGATTGATAGGGTTATGAACATAGCAGCAAGAATTACAGACACAAACATAAATAGAAAAAGCCAAATAAAAGAAAAAGTCCGTAGACGAAATTTATAGTTGTTTACATAGAGTCTTATTGCTTGAATGACATTATCACCATTATTAGTGGCGGCAACTTCCCATTAACATATAATATGCAGGCCCGTGCTGCAAAAGCCCATAATTTGTAGAAAATACTACTACCACCGAGTGTCCTTTTTTTAGTCAAATTTTTTGTCTAAACAACTTTAACAATTGTACTTGGTCTTTCAGAAATCAAGCCCCAATTATGTTATTATGATCATTAAATTCTTCTCGTTGTGTTTGTTGATGTGGCTTTCAGCTCAATCTTCGTTGCATAACATTTATGTTCTCAAAACACTGTTGAGAAAGTGTTATGGATTTGTGTTTTTTTGGTTCCCCTACTTGTTTGAATCCTGTAATTAGACCATGTCTACGGGACTGGAAAATGGCCAAGCTTCATCTTGCAGCTCTCTATATTATCAGAAATCAGGCTAGGAAAGTCAACAAACAGGTTAGCAAAATGGTAGAGGCTTTGTTAGAAAAACAAATATGTAATTAAAACTAAATGAATAATAGTTGGCATAATCTTTCAATTTGTTGCCTTCGCCAATAATAACAATATTCAAGGAGAGGTTTTACTAGCAACTCCAACAGTAGTAAAACTTTCCACTTTTGGGTTTTTTTTTTTCACTTGAAAAGATGGAGAAGATTTCACAAAATGAAGGAACTCGAGTTCTTGTGAATGTTTGGACCATTGGGAGAGACCATAAATTGTGGGAAAAACCTGATGAATTTTATCCCGAAATTCCCTTCTCCTTTCTTCGTCCCTTTTCCAGATGCAACCTTCTTCGTTTTCTTCCTCCCCTCTTCTCCTTCTTCTTCTTCCTCCTCTTCCTTCTCATTTTCTTCCTTCTTTTCTTTCTTCCTCTTCCTCTTTTTCAGCTCAGCAGACCCATCAAAATTTCCAAAATTCCCAATTGTTTCTCTGTTTTCGGCATTAAGACTTTGAACATCTAAACTTATCTGCCCATTTTGATTAATGGGTTTTTGGGAAAATGGGCTATTAACTTTTTTTCTAAACGGATTTTGGTCAGAAAAAAGTGAGAAATTAGTAGAGTTTTTTTTTTGGGACTTTGCCAAATTAAGCACTATCTTAACCCTAGCATTTATTTAGACAAACAACTAAATTTAAACAAGTAGGGATAGTAATAGATACATACCAGTGTTGTTCTTCAATTGGAAGACCTAGGGCTGGAATCTACCATGGAATCATGGTTGGAATCTTCAGTGGTGTCACCGGATGGAAGAGCTCAACGAGACATGGGATGGAAGAGCTCGACGAGTCACGAAATGGAAAAGAGAAAGTGGAATTTGGGAGAGAAGGGAATTCGGCAGAGAGAGGGGAATTTGGTAGAGAAAGGGGAATTTTTGGAAGAGAATAGAGAATGGGGAACGGGGTAGGAAAGAATTGAAAAAGGGTGGAGAATGGCTGCCGGAATTGAAGTTCTTTCAGTAAAGAGAAATGGGCACTTCGGTGGAGTGAAAAATTTTGTAAGTTCAATGGGCAACAGTGAATTTGGCAGGGACGCCTAATTTGGAATGAGGAGGGATTTTTGATTTTTTGGTGAAAAATGGGGAGGGAAATTTTTGGTGGAAATTTGTCTTTCACAGGCAAATGTTTCTTGAGTGAATCATTGAGTATTATTTACTACCGGAAAATCATTCACTTGGCTTCTTTTGTGGGTAGCAGTGACCAAAATCCATTTTTTTCTCAATTTTCATAAAATTCATTTTTTTAAGAATTTTTATTCATTTTTATTTGAAATCAAAAATACAAAAATTGGAATGAAAACGAATAAAACTCCGAATTTGACAATTATAAAAAAATTAGGAGATTGGGTTTTTAATTTAAAAATTTTTTGAATTTGGTTTAAAAACTAAATCGAGTATTATGTTGTGAGTGAAATAGTTAGTTGAAATATATGGTGACTGTTGAATAAAATAAATAGTTATTTTTGTATAAATCAATTTCCATGTATTTTCATTCAAATATAAATAATTTTAATGAACTTTTATTTTAAAACGTGCCTTAATTTAATTGGTTTGTTTTCAGTCAGTATATAGCTCATGGTGTTTTCTTTTTTATATATATACTTATATATATTTATATATGTGGCTATATACATACATATATCTATATATATGTGTGTATATCTACATGTATGTATGTATGTATGTATATATATGTGTGTGTGTGTATATATATATGTATATGTGTAGATATGTATATGTATGTATGTATGTATATTTGTATGCATATCTATATCTATATATTTATGTCTGTATATTTATATGTATATATATAGGCGTATGCATATCTATATATATGTGCATGTTTATATGTTTGTGTATGTATTTTTTTCTGTATATCTATATGTATACGTGTGTATGTATATGTACGTATGTATATGTACATATACATATGGATATATGTCTGTATAAATACACACATACATACATATACATATCTACATATATGTATACATACATATATATATACACACACGCATATATATATATATACACACACACATTCACACGTGCGTGTAATTCAATTACAACTTATCAGTCAGAAAAAAGTACAACTTTAGTGATAACTTGATGTAGTTGTCAGAAATTATAAAGTCAGTGACTAAATACTTTATCACTAATGCGTATTTCAGTGACAACTTGTGAAAGTTGTCAGAAAATAACTGTTTAGTGACGACAAGAGTTGTCATAGATGACTCAGTGGGATGGATTTAGTGACAACATAGAATAGTTGTCAAAAAATGTACTCTTTAGTAACGATAATTGTTGTCATTGAGTTCCTAGTCAACTAGTAAAAATAGTAAAATCAATGGTTGGGATATAGTGACAACAAATTATAGTTGTCAAAAAATGTGTTGTTCAGTGACAACACCTGTTGTCACTGATGTCACAGTGAAATAGTAAAAAATTATTAAGAAATCGTATAGCTTTAGTGGCAACTTAGTAAGTTGTCAAAAAAAGTGTTGTTTAGTGACGACCACTGTTGTCACTGATACGTTAAAATAAAAATGCTAGGGATTTATTGACAATATCACATTGTTGTCAGAAAAAACTAATTTAGTGATGACACTTGTTGTCACTGATGCCTAAGTCAAGACTTTAAATAAATTAGTTAGATTTTAGTGACAACATAAAAATGTTGTCAGAAATTGGACTGGTTTATTGACAATAATTTTTGTCACTACCTTAGTCAACAGTATAGGGCTAGTGACAACATACTACTGTTGTCAGAAAATATCTAGGTTAGTGACAAGATATGTTGTCACTAATACCTTAGTCAACTAAGGACATAATTATTTTCAAATGGTACCCTTTTAGCGACAACACAAATATAGTTGTCGAAAATATTGCGTTTAGTGACGACTAAAGTTGTCATTGATTCCTTATGAAATATAAATCCTTTAGTGACAACGATTTCTGTCAGGAAAACATTTGGTTAGTGACAACGCTTGTTGTCACTGATACCTTTGTCAACTAAAAATGAAATGGATGGTCTTTAGTGACAACTTGATATAGTTGTCAAAAAAGCCAAAAATATTGAGTGATGATTATTGTTGTCACTAATGCCTTGTCCATTTTCAGTGACAACCATTGTTAGGTTGTCAATAAATGTGCTATTCAGTGAGGACAAGTGGGGTCACTGATGTTTAGGCGATGTAGGAAAAAAATGTCCATCTTTAGTGACAAAATAATATGTTTGTTGGAAAAGACTAAGTGTAGAGTGACAATATTCGTTGTCACTAATGCCTTGTCTATTTTCAGTGACAAGATCTATATGTTGTCAGAAAAGAGGGCATATTTAGTGACGACATATTTTGTCACTGATACCTTAGCTCATCTAGTGAAAAAATTGTTAAGATATAGTCGTTGTTTAGTGACAATTTCATCTAGTTGTCAGAAAATATTATCTATTTAGTGACGATACGTGTCGTCACTAATGCAACCTTGAAAGTTGTTAGAGAAGGATGGAGGTTTAGTGACAACCTATTTCGGTTGTCAGAAAATGTTTCGTGTTCAGCAATAACATTGGTTGTCACTAATGCATTGGCTACATTTCAGTGACAACATTTGAAAGTTGTCAGAAAAGAGGCACAGTTCAGTGACAATAAACTCGGTTGTCAAAAAATATAATAGTTTTAGTGACGAGAATTTTTATCACTAATGTCCGACCATGTTTCAGTGACAACTTAGAAAATGTTGTCACTGTAGAATACATATTTAGTGACGACAACTTGCTCTTGTCAATGATGAAACCTGGCGCCATAAGGCGGGCAGCAATCAATGACGACTTTTTGAATGTTGTCACTGAAGTTGCCGTTCAACAGTGACAAGAGTACTGCTGTCACTGATATTGTTCTTTAGTGACAAGATTTTTGTTGTCACTGAAAATGTCGTCACTAATGACCTTTTTTCTTGTAGTGGTTATTGTAATTGCCAAATTGTTTTAGGCTATTTTTGTGAAAATCATGTATATTATGACATGTAAACTTCTTGATGTTACTTGTACCTTTAAGTAAATAATATGAGTGTATTTTGTTTTATTTTATTTTATGTTATTTTATTTTGAGTTAAGTACGCTTGGATGTTTGCATGAATATGTGATTCGAGTCCTGGCGAGAGCTAGGCAGGCAGTCCGCTAAGCCCTTTGGTGCGCCTCTGGGTAAGGTGGGGCTGTCACAGTTATAATTGTTGTGGTTTTGGGTTTTAAAGTTTAGATTTTTAAGGTTTTGGTTTAGATTATTAGTTAAGGGTTTAGGGTTTGTGATTTAGTTTTTAGTTTTTAGTTTTCAGGGTTTAGAGTTTTTAGTTGTTTTAGGTTTTTTTTAGGGTTTTAGGGTTTAGGTTATAATTGTTGCGGTTTAGGGTTTTAAAGTTTAGGGTTTTAAGGTTTAGGTTTAGATTATTAGTTAAGGGTTTAGGGTTTAGGGTTTAGGGTTTGTGATTTAGTTTTTAGTTTTTAGGGTTTAGAGTTTTTAGTTGTTTTAGGTTTTTTTAGGGTTTTAGGGTTTAGGTTATAATTGTTCCGGTTTAGGGTTTTAAATTTTAGGATTTTAAGGTTTAGGTTTAGATTATTAGTTAAGGGTTTAGGGTTTAGGGTTTGTGATTTAATTTTTAGTTTTTAGTTTTTAGGGTTTAAAGTTTTTAGTTGTTTTAGGTTTTTTTTACGGTTTTAGGGTTTAGGTTATAATTGTTGCGGTTTAGGGTTTTAAGGTTTAGGTTTTGATTATTAGTTAAGGGTTTAGGGTTTGTGATTTAATTTTTAGTTTTTAGTTTTTAGGGTTTAGAGTTTTTAGTTGTTTTAGGTTTTTTTTAGGGTTTTAGGGTTTAGGTTTTAATTGTTGCAGTTTAGGGTTTTAAAGTTTAGGGTTTTAAGGTTTAGGTTTAGATTATTAGTTAAGAGTTTTGGGTTTAGGGTTTGTGATTTAGGTTTTAGTTTTTAGTTTTTAGGGTTTAGAGTTTTTAGTTGTTTTAGGTTTTTTTAGGGTTTTAGGGTTTAGGTTATAATTGTTGCGGTTTAGGATTTTAAAATTTAGGGTTTTAAGGTTTAGGTTTAGATTATTAGTTAAGGGTTTTGGGTTTAGGGTTTGTGATTTAGTTTTTAGTTTTTAGTTTTTAGGGTTTAGAGTTTTTAGTTGTTTTAGGTTTTTTTTTAGGGTTTTAGGGTTTAGGTTATAATTGTTGCGGTTTAGGGTTTTAAAGTTTAGGGTTTTAAGGTATAGGTTTAGATTATTAGTTAAGGGTTTAGGGTTTGTGATTTAATTTTTAGTTTTTAGTTTTTAGGGTTTAGAGTTTTTAGTTATTTTAGGTTTTTTTTAGGGTTTTTAGGGTTTAGATTATAGTTGTTGCAGTTTAGGGTTTTAAGGTTTCAGATATATGGTTTAGGTTTAGGTTATTAGTTAAGTCTTTAGGGTTTAGGATTTATGATTTAGGTTTTAGTTTTTAGTTTTTAGTTGTTTAGGTTTTAGGTCCAGGATTTAGGATTTAGGATTTTAAGGTCTATACTATGTGTTTTGATTACTTATGATTCAAGCATTAATAATTTGTACATTTTGTATGCATATATATATATATGTATATATATATTTTTTATACATTTCAATGGGAATTTAAATGTTATATTTATTATTGATATTTTGTTCATTCTTTATATGTGTAGGTGTGAGTTGATATGGAGCACGTGCACGCAAGCACCTCAGCCCCCACTTAAGGTCCTATAAATGATTCTCTTTTACACCTTCAACCCCATCATAGATCTGCGGCGATATTTCATGGTGAGTGTGGTGAGCTCGATGTCAAGAGGTGCGACCGACATTTTTGGCAGTTGATGAAGGTTATTGACCCCCGCGTTCTTCACTTTATTGATATTGCCGGACTTGGAGGGGTTTGTCGAGTTGGTTTATTCAACTTGGATCATGGTCTTATTACTGCATTTATTGAGCGCTGGAGGCAGGAGATACACACATTTCATCTTCCTGTCAGTATTGGTGAGGCCACCATCACCTTACAGGATGTGGAGGTGTTGTGGGGCTTACGTGTGGATGGTTTACCTATTACATTAGTCCACCGTTCGCGGAGCATTGAGGAGCGACGAGCGTTGGTTCATGATTTGTTGGGATTCGGGCCTCCAGCAGCTCATTTCAGGGAGGCACGGATGAAGCTCAAGGGTGTGGTCGACTATTTACACGATCATCCACTACCACCGGATGCTACTATTGAGATGGTTCGACAGTATGCCCGCATGTATATTTTGATGTTATTTGGTGGACAGTTATTTGCAGATATATGCGGGAATGTTGTACATAATTCGTGGTTGGATATTTTGAGAGATTTGGAGGCGATGGGACAATACAGTTAGGGGAGTGCCGTACTCGCCTGTTTGTACCATCATATGAGCCATGCATCACGTGCCAATACTAAGACCACAGCAGGGCCATACATGCTACTTCAGGTAAAATAATTAATAGTTATCGTATACGTTGCAGTACAATTTTATTTACAACTTAAGAGTCTAATTGTCTTATTTTAACAGCTTTGGGCGTGGGAGCATTTTCCAACCATCCGACCTCAGATCACTGAGCCACGACCGCTAGGTGCTTATCCTAGAGGAAGTATATGGGTGACTCAGCGTACTACCCGATATGCACCTCAGCATGTAACCAGTTACTATAGAGATCAGTTGTCCCTGTTACACCCCAATCAAGTATTTTGACTATCATATTTTTTAAATATTACCTATATGCTTTTTGATATGTTATATGTGAATGACGATTGAAAATTTATTGCAGATTCATATGGATTCCATATAGCGACGATATGCTAGCGTCTCTACCTCATTATTGCACAGCGAGTGCACACATTTGGAGGGCTAGAGTCTCGCTGATATTTTGGCATAGTGTTGAATTTCATTTTCCGGATCATGTCATGAGACAGTTCAGACTACGGCAGCATATTCCAGAAGATGTTGACACTGATCACGGTGGATTGCATTCACTTGGACTGGCAGGACACTGATGGACGGGATTGGAGTCATTTTCACAGGGACTGGATTGGTTATTGGGATTTACGTGCAGGTTCGATTGTTACAGGAGAGCCTACGAATACACTCCGATCATTGACCGAGTATCTGCGTTGGTATCATCACCACATAGTCTTATATATCACTCGTCCCGTCCATCAGACTCAGCGTGAAGTGCTCTAGGGCATTTCCTGAACAATATGAGTACATGGTCGTTAAATCTTTTTAGATCTAACATTTTATCTTTTATATCATAAGTCATATGAGTGAATTACTAATCATTACAATTTATTTCTTTTACAGATGAGCAGCATGCACAGAATTGGAGACATGTCAGTGAACGGGTCTTCGTCATACTCACCTCAACGATACATTTCATCCTAGTTTGACGATGATTAGGGACGAGGCTTTTGGGTCCATGCAAGTACTTACAGCATTCAGATAGCATGTTTGTGGGCCCAGATCCGCGGGGGACACTGGCGCATCTACATCGCGTAGCTCTCATTATCAGCGGACTAGTCAGCCACAGTCCCTAGTCAGGCTGGCACATCGTCTCAGTGGAGATAGACATCGTCACCAGCATGGGCTTCATGATCAGGTTCCACGAGATGAGCAGGTAACCCCTACCAGGTTACTATGCTTATACGTCTCATGGTAGTGCACAGATCCCACATTCAGCGAGTACAGCTGGTGTATATGATCCATACTATTCTTTAGCTATGCATACGGGTGGTACTTCTGTCAGCTGGCCACCAGCCACATTCGGCTTCACTTTCTACTGGATCTGAGTTGCACCCCATATTTCAGTTCCTCGATAGTCATGCCGGTGGATTTTATGATGCAGATCCATCCACATTTTTCACCCCGGGTCCTCCTTTGCACATAGCTACTGCGGGTCCATCCACCTCTACTATGGTCCATCAGCATATTCAAGATTCAGATGATGTCGAAGAATCAGATGATGATGAGATCCACGAAGATGAGCCGTCAGCCCATCTTGAGGTGCATGCCCGACGCCAGATTAGGAGGCCGAGAAGATTTTGCTGCTCATCGACGCCACGAGACCCAAATGAACAACAATTCCGTCGACGTTAGGGGTATTTGAGAATTTGTATACTTGTAAATATGAATTTTGTTTTTATACAATTTGATAAATTTTATACTTGTAGATTTAATTATAAAGTATTTTGCCATTTTGCTCAAAGGTAAAAATTAACTTTCACATAATTTTTAAAACAACCGAAATTAAACCCTACAAATATCACTGCATTATGAAAATACTAAAAATAAAAATTGAGAAATAATTAGTTTTTAATTCTGAAAAGTTATTATACATTTGGAATATATTTAATTTTCACATAATTGATGTCTACGGATTTATTATTTATAATATAAAATTTTACAATTTACTAACAATCCTTCTACATAATAAATATATAATTTAAACTACCTTAATTATTTTGAATAATAAAACTTATAAATTTACCAAAAAAAATCCTTAAAACTTTCCTAAATCCAAAATCCTAACCCTAAACAAAAATCTAAACCCTAACAAACTGGACCAAAAAAAAAAAAAACCGAAAGCACAACCTAACAAAAAAAAAATGCACACAAAATGGAGCAAATCTGTTGGTCACCATGTTTGGCAGGAGCGGGGGCCCGCCGCACCTGCCAAACGTGGTGACTTGGTTAATAAAAAAAAAAATTGGCCCATCGCGTTTATAAAATTTGCCAAACTCTCTACAGTAACCACAAACGCGGTATTAATTTTTTTTTAACAATATTCTAATCAATTAACCCAATTAAATGTAAAAAAATCATAGAAATTTAAAAAAATACATATAAAAGTACAAAACGTGAATTTAAAACCCCAAAACTAATGAAAAAAATATTTACAGCTGAAAATTACTGTTTTGCTCCCCCGAAAATGCTGATTTCGTTCCCCTTTTATTGAAAAATTAGAATTTAACCCTAAAAAAATATAAAAGTGCCCCCAGTGTTGGAAAAATGAGCGGTGTGTCAAAATTTGGTATCTACAGTAAGCTTTCTTAACCTTTTTGGCTTCCAATTGCTCTTATTTCTTTAAAGGCTAGGATACTACATCTATAAATAAGTCCATGCCTTGACTCTTGATTGATTGATGAAACACAAAATTTTAGAGAGAGAAAAATTGAGAGAAGGCGGCGTCTTTCTCTACAAGAAAAACGCCACAACCCTTTTCCCTAATAGTTAGGGTTTTCATCTTCTTCCTCTTTCTTCTTCTTGTGTTATTCATGATATTCAAGGGAGTTAGCACTCAAAAGACTAGGCAAGCAAGCCCAAAGGTTCCTAAAGATTATGTTTGTGCGGATACTATTGGAGGCTCTACACTTGGAGGGCTTTTCATGGTAGATCAATACTTTCATCGAATAGGATCTTGTCCTTTGAAGCATGGAAACCTTCTATGTTTGAGGTAGTTGTGCTAAACACCCTTTAATCGTATAGATTACATCAAAGAGATCTATGGCTAAGGTAATAAATTTTTAAAGTTTTCGCTGTGTTACTCCCCTTATTACCCTACACCAATGCAATAGAATTTAGGGTTATTTTAGAAAATTTTGATTAAACCTGACAACTAGCCTCGGCTAGAGAGAAAGGGTGCCTTAGACGTGAATCTTTGCTTTCCCTTTCTACAAATGTGACTTCCAGACATTTTTCTCTTTTTTTTCGTAGATTGGAGTCAAAAAGGGTTTTCAAATAATTTTTTATAAAAAATTTGGTTTTGTTTTTTCAAAGATATTTCGGGTGACTTGGTACACTCTAACTCAATACCAAGTGGCGACTTCATTTTTAAACAAAACCCTTTTTTAAACTATTTGGCCAAAGTTGTTGCATTTGTAGTCCCGGTCTTGTCTTGTTTTTCAAAATAGCCATTTTTTAATACACTTTTTCACCAAAAAATCAGTTTTGTCACACATGCATGATTTTCCAAAACCCCAAAACCACTTTTCGAGAAAGGGTTCACCCAAGACTGTGTGTTTACAAGGCACGACAGCTCTTCTCCTAGTTATGCACTGATGCCTAAATTAATATCAACAAGAAAATAGAAATTGCTTTCAAACTATGAACTAAATTCTCAAAAGTTAACTTTTTTTTTTTATCAAACCTATACTATTACAATTGAGAAATGGGAATGGTGCATGGTGGGATTCGAACCCACGATCTCTGGGTGTAGTCGTAAAGCTCTAATTGCTCGACTCTCTATTTGTTGCCACAAAATTTAACTTGAATGACGTAAAAATAAATATTGTCTCAAGTGCCCATTTATACACCTCTTAGAGGGCACTATTTGATTCTTGGTCTTGCGGCCTATCAGTCAGTTTTGATTGCATGCACCAAGCTCACATAATTTATATCACGTTTCGCTTTATCATTGGGTAATATTTTCTGCATCATCAATGAGAAATTAAAGTTGGCGATTATGATTTGCAAATTTACAACAACTCTTTGAAAAACTCAAATAAGGGTCCTTGAGATTATCATAAAATTCGAAAGAAGTTGTGCAATTGTTAAACATAAGTAGAAGTTGTTATAATTTATCCGTAATTCATCTCGTGGTTTTAAAATAATTTTTCTTTTTCTCAAAGTAACTAGGGGCGAAGGCAGGGTGGGGGCCCTGGGGGCATGGGCCCCCACTACCTCCCATCAAATTACTTTGATAACCATGATTTTTAAAAATAATTTCAAGTGTGCTCCCACTCCCTTAAACTTCTTTGATACTTACGGTTGCCTCCTTCATTTTCCTTTTGACCCGTATGAGTTTTCTCAATTGGATATTTTTGCACTTGATACTAAATTGGATACTTATATTACCAACTTGAGATCAGCTAAGGAATTTTTAAATTTAAAGAAAATTGATGATTTAGCTCAAAAGTTAGTGAAGATTAAATGAGATATTGTGTATCCATTAGTATATATGCTTCTAAAGTTAGCTATGAATATAGTGAAGAATCAATTGTGAAATAGAATAAGCGACAATTGGATGAATGATTGTTTAGTTACTGACAGTGAAAAAAATATACTTCGTGAAGTTAAAAATGAGAAAGTTGTAAACCGTTATCTAAAGATGAAAACTCAACGTGAGCAATTGTAAATGGTTTGATTTACTTTTTTAAATAAAATTATTGTTACATTAGTATTTTTGAGTATGAATTCAATTATGTTTTCTGTGAAATATATGTATTATTTCTACTTATTTTTTATTTTAAAAAAGTAAAAAAAATTTAAATGTTGCTTTTTGCCCCAACTAACATATTTTTTCTGGCTCCGCCATTGAAAGTAACCATGAACCATCATTGCATATGCAAATAAGGGACTTGATATTATTCATATGCCCGGGTTGTCCTGAATGATGTATATCACGATTAGCATACGTGACATTAGCCTAAAAGTAGAAATGCATACAAAAGGTCATAAAATAAAAAATAAAAAGCTACTGTTCTGTAGTTAAGAAGCCGAAAGCAAGAGGCTGTTTCAAAAGGATAACTTCAGATCTCCTCTTATAATGCCAGTTGTCACAAGTGTGGCATTAATGATGTTAAGCGCCAAACCCACCATAGGTAATTATTCTCTCCATTCTTGGCCAAAAAGTAATAATAATTATCATTATAATACACATTAATAAAACATAAATTTTTTAGTATCTATTTAATCCAAATGAATAAAAGATCTTCTATCTTTTTTATATTCCGCTTCGTGTTCAAGATCAATCAGTTCATGTATCTCACATTCTCACTACGCAGACAAGAGCTTCACGTGGAAAAAGGCTTTTGTAGGGCACCCCGCTCGTGCGACCATGCGATGTGGGGCCCATCACCGTTAGACCCAGGAAGGGCATAGAAAAGTATGCATAAAGGATTAATGGGGGTGCCTTTGTCAACCTCGACAAGGACTTCCATGTTGAGGCATATTTCCATTTATCTACAGTACAGTTGAAGGAGACAGTTAGATTGACAAATAAAAAATCTTTTTGGACGGGAACTTGATATTGAATGGCTTCAGTTACCCGTTTTCATTTTGATTGGTCATGGTCATGTAATTTTTTTATGCAATTGTAGATTAATCTTTTATATTAAGAAAATATTAATCTTTTATGTACGGATAATATTAATAAGTTTTGCATAAATATGTCAAGGTTCTTGTCACATAATCTTCATTAGGAATTTAAGAAATTTTTATGAATATTTAAAACCAACCAACTCGATTGGAGTTTAACAACGAAATGTAACCTACGATTCTTAGTACAGATGAGGAATTATTGAATTCGTACCCTAGTACATACAATTTGATCGACTTGAAGATTTGTAGCACAACAATAAAACCTTCTATAAGACATGTATGGATTTAGATCCTCACTATTAACTCAAAAAAATTTAGATATTACTTATATAAGTTTTCAGTGTAAGAACAAAAAGTATTTCAAATATCCATGCACGAAAGAAATATAATTTTTGTTCCCAATCTTTCGAAAGGTGGCCAAACTGTCACTACAGTTTCAACGGAAACAAATTTGGCTCCTAATGTCTTCAATTTGGGATAAAAAGGATAATTAATGGAAATTCAACAATGTTTAAAAGTTAAAATCAAATTAATGTTAGTCAAAGTTTTTGGCCTTGCATTTTTAGTCCCCTAATGTTTGGAATTTGCATCAATATGGTCCTTTAAGTTACAAATTGATATAGTTTGGCCTTTATGATAAAATGAGATACCAATGAAATTACATATTTTCAAATGTGTACTAGAAACCCTAATTAACTATAATATAAAATAATTGTTAAAGTTTATGTTGGCCATATATACTGCCTAGTAAATAAAAACTTAGCATAATATATTATGTAAATAATTCATATACTCCAATTTATATGTAATTTATAACACCTTAAATACACACATGCGCGTGCTCGAACACACGCACACCATATATAGAACAGAAGATTTTGTTACTCTTTTTACTTGATAAGAAAAAATGAGAGAAATATATAAATCACAAAGGGGAGTGTATAAGCATTACCCTAAATTTATACAATGATTTAGTACTTTCATGTGATACCTGAAAGAATTTTCATATTGGTATGATTATTTCATTTAGCCTGAAGAGCCCCCCTTTGTTAAATTAAGTCTAGTGAATAATACACAAACAACATATAAAAATAATAGTACTAGAAGACTAATAGAGCTTTTGTATTAAAAAAGAAAGAGAGAGGCTGTGTGTGTGTGTGTGAGAGAGAGAGAGAGAGAGTGGGGATAATTATAGTTGTAATAAAACTTGTTTCCTAACGAATATTGTACAATTTTTTACTTAACAGTAATAGGTTCTAAACGGCTGTAATTAGGGTTTTGCATGGAATAACTTCTGAAAATAAGCTTCAAATAGTTGGATCAATTTGAAGAGATTTTAAGGATTCGATAAAAAATTTATTTTGCTTTTTCTTCTCTTTCCTTGTTTGCTTTTAGGGAATTAAATACATTTTCCTTTTTTTTTTCTTCTTTATCCTCCATAATAAATTATAATATTCCTATATTAAAAATTGTAAATGTGGTGACCCCAACTGGTATCTAACTCCAAATCTTGATGGGCGTTTGCGTAACTCTTGCTAGGTCTAGGTCTAACTATAAAGAAGTAATGTTAAAATGACTAATGCAATCCAATATAGAATTTACATATATCATCACAAGTTTATACATAGTTCAAGCCATCTAAGCATAAAAAATACAACCATCTTATATATAATTGTTAGTATCAGTATAAATATGCTAGAAAGAATTATGCATATTGAAGAATAATGAACACAAATATTATACCAAAATTGACAAGTAAAAAAAATTGATTCTAAGTATGTAAAGCAGAAGAAATATATGAAAAAGTAGTTGCACAAAAAAATGAATAAAACTTAAAAAGAAAAAAAAGAAGAAAAACAAACCTTCAATCAGCTTTGGTATATTTTGGTTTATTAGGATTTGTGGTATACATTTGACATATTTTAATTAGATTGATTTCCAATTTCTTTCTAAAATCAAACATGGAGGGGCACGGAATGTAAAGTGAAAACTTTTGACTAATGTGAATTTGATTTTGACCGTTAACTATTTGTTGAATTCCCGTTAATTGTCATCTTATGCCAAAATAGGGAACTTTTTTTTCTCTTACTGAAACTTTGAGAACTAATTTAATCATGGGATAATTTCAGAAACCTCCCCTGAGGTTTCTAACAATTTCACTTAGCTCCCCTCAATTTTCAAAAATTACACTAATCCTCCCTTTTCATATTGATGGGACAAGATGTCATCTGCAAATCAGTTTAAATGACCAAATAACCCTTGATGAAATGCCTTGTGAAAATAAGAATAAATAACAAAAAATATTCGGAACACATTATTACTAAATTGCCCCCAAAAAAGGCGCCATTTAGCTCCAGTGAATAAAGTGTAGAAGGCATTCTAGAAAAAGGGAAAAAATCTGGTATTAATGTTGCACTTCCCACCGATTGCTTCCATGAAAAAGAAAGAGAGTTTTGAAGCCTAATATCCTGAAAATTCTTCATCTTGTGTACAGGTAGTACAAAAGGTGAATCATCAAAGGCTTATTTGTTTCTTGGGGAGCTTTACAGGTAAGAAATGCAAGTAAAATAAGCTGTTAAGTTCATATTATATGCATATACGTATATTTTTTCTTCAAAATTTAGCCTGTTAAGTTCATAAGATGAAAATTTTGAGCTAAGAGCTGGTTTAGCTTGATGGAGTTTCTGACTGACTATACACTATGGAACCCAAATAAGATGCTGATGATACATTATGATGCGTGTGACTCATATTTTAACTTGTCCAGTCCATAAGATGAAGATTTTGAGCTAAAGTCTGTTAAAGTTTGAGCTGTAGAGATGATGATGAGTTTCAACTATATCTACGAATTTTATAATTTGTGCTCATGATGACTGATTTTCTATCAATCAAGCAATGCATGTGGCACTATGATTTTTTTTATATATATTTATGATGCATTGGTAACTATATGAAGCAAATAGATATGATTTTTGAAGACTATTCACTTAGTTGCAGTATGATAGTCATATATTTTGTCTCAGATTATATTTAATTAATTGATATATTTAATTAATTGAGCTTCTATCTAATAGAGTAATAATGTATAAATGTGAAATAGGATGGGAACAATTGTTGCACATGACATTATTGTTCATTACATGGGGAAGAAAATCAAAATTTCCAATGTGGATCCTGATAGATATTCTTATATTGAGCTTTTGAGTGATGTTACTTAAAAAACATTCCATGATTTGCCTGGGAATCTGAATATTCTACTGCACATGAGGTGCGCAATTCCAAAGTACTTCTACAACTATGGATGTGAATAATGACCAAACAGTACTAGAGATGTTTAAGGTGCATGCCAATGAAGTAGTGATCAATTTGTATGTGTTTCACGTTGATGTAATCCCTCGTGATCATATCCCTTTGGACAATAGCTTTGTACATGGGCAAGAAAACATAGGAATTGAGAGTAGTAAAAGAAATGAAACAGTTGACTTGGGAGACTAGTGAGATGGATAATGAATTATTTGTTTCTAGTGATGATGACTCATGGATGCAAATTGTAAGTAGTGACAATGAGGATAGCTTAAGTAATGATGGGGCATCACTTTCATTAGAGGATGATAATGATAAAGACCTCTTCAGATTATGAACAGAATGATGAAGTTGATATCATTCCTGATTCTGAATCTGAGGAAGAAGTGTATCCCATGAAAGCAGCATTAAGAGCAAAAATGTTCACTTATAAATCTATGGATGAGATTGAGTTTGAGAGAGGCATGTTGTTTACCAATGTGGATGCATTTAGGGCTGCTTTGAAGGATTATGTTATCCAAAAAGGATTTCCTATTCAAAGATTAAAGAATGAGAAAGCACGCTGTACAGCTAAGTGTGCTGTTGAGGGTTGTCCATGGAGAATTCATGCTTCTCCTGTTGGTGATTCTACTACATTCCAGATTAAGTCATACACATCAGTACATACATGTATTCTAGATAAAAAAAAACACTAAAGCCACAATCTGATTGGATTGCAAAGAAACTTGTTTCAGTGCTTAGGGACAATCCAGACATGACTAATAAAGCTGTGTTAGCTGAGATGAGGAAGTATGGTGTACAGCCAAGTAAGATGCAAGTTTGGAGGGCAAAAAAGAAAGCATCTGAGGAGATAGAAGGTACAGCATTATGATTCTTATGGAAAACTGCCAAAATATGCTGAACTCCTTAGGCAAACCAATCCTGGTAGTATCTGTAAAATACATTTTCTAAGGCCAAATCTTATTGTTCAACCAAGGTTCTTAAGATTGTTTGTTAGTTTTAAGGCACAAAAAGATGGATTTGTAGGAGGATGTAGGCCATTTGTTGGATTTGATGGCTGCCATCTAAAGGGACCATTTGGTGGTGTACTACTCACAGCTGTGGCCTTAGATGGCAATAACAAGTCTATTTCCTTTAGCCTTTGCTGTGGCTAAATGTGATAACAAGGAGACATGGAGCTGGTTCTTTCATTATTTTGAAGAATTTTTTGGTCCATTCAGTAACAATCTTCCACTTACCTTTATGAGTGATAGGCAAAAGGGTCTCAATCTTGCTTATGAAGAGAAGATGCCTAATGTGGATGCAAGGTATTATTGTAGGCACATTTACAGCAATTTTAGGATCACATTTCCTGGTTTACTGCTCAAGAATTACTTTTGGCAGGCATCAAAAAGTTATGATGAAATTGGATTTAATGAAGCAATGGAAAACATCAAAGCAATCAACATCGAGGCATGGAGATATTTGATAAGAATACCAAAAACAGCATGGGCAAGACATTCATTTGGTCAAGCTGTTAAGTGTGATCATGTGACAAACAACTTCACTGAATCTTTCAATGCTTGGATTGGGGAGTTAAGAGGGAGGCCAATACTGACATTGGTTGATGGTTTGAGGAAAAAATTCATGAATAAGTTACATAAAGATTCCAAAAGAGCTGTAGTTGGACATCTTTAGTAACTCCAAAGGTTATGGAAAAGCTCAAATTGATTGGGGAACAATCTAGAAGATGTGAGCTTATGATGGCAAGTGAAACACTGTTTGAAGTTGCTGAACAAGATAAGTCTTTCATTGTAAATCTATCAGAAAAGACTTGTGAATGTGGGCATTTCAGATATTAGGAATTCCTTGCAAGCATGCTGCACTTGGAATTGTGTACAGAAGGGAAAACTTGGAGAATTACTGTGATGTAGCATTTAGTTTGGACTATTACCAAAAGACTTATGCAGCCATGATTAATTCAATTCCACATGAGAGAATGTGGCCTCCAATGCCTCATGTCACACCTTGCAGTAGTCTTACCACCACCATTGAGAAGGGCACCAGGTAGACCAAAGAAAAATAGGAGAAGGGAAGCTGATGAAGGAACCCCTTCATCACTTGACAAGAAGGTCTGCAACAATTAAGTGCTCAATTTATCTAGTCATTTGGTCACAATAAAAGAAGTTGCCAAAGAGGTCCTATAAAAAATAAGAGAGACAACATTTCTACTAATCAGGTACTACATTATGTTTGCATTATTCATTCACACGTGCCAAAGAAGTCAATGTCATGTCATCACTCACACATTTCTAACTTTACATTATTTATTTCAGGTGCCTAATAGAAGAGCTAAACCTAGTAGGGGGTTGGCAAGCACAGGCTTATCTGGAGCTGTACTTTGGGTTAGCCAATTTATCACAAAATAGCATTTAATTTTTTTCATTTTTCCATCCATAAGATATGTTACATCCTTCTTGTGTTTTTTGTTTTTTTCCTAAGAGTAGGATCATGGTATTGGAAATGTTACTGTAGTTTTCTCAAGTCAAGGAAGTAATGTAACACCCTAGAAATTCATGCCAAGACCATTCATTTTGTATTATGTTCATTAGGAAAAAAAAAAAAAAAGTGGTGGCCGAAATTGTGGAAAAAAAAAAAGAATGAGCATGTTGTACTTAGTTCTTTAAGAGTTGTACCTAGGAAATCTTGCAAGAATTATGTGAAGATAAATAACAAAATTTCTTTCTAATTAGCTCATGCCAAGTGTGGTCTTTCATGGAGAGAAAAGTCAAGACTTCTTTATCTTTGTCTTGTTTTAATTGGTCCATTTTTTTTCCAATTCTTTTCCATTTCTTTTCTTCCTACTTAACCAATTTTTCTCTTCTTTTTCCTTCTTGCTGGCCGGCTGCTTGCTTCCCTCTTTTCTCTCCATTTTCTTTCAATTTTCTTGGATCTTTTACTTCCATTTAATCATTTTTCAACCATAGAAATTGAGTGGAACTTCCTCCTAAGCAACAATCTTGTCTACCTAGAGGTATTTCCCATGAATTTCTCTTTTAATTTCAAGTGTAAGATTATAGTTTTTAGCTCTTAAGTTATGTTTTTTTTGGTTAAGTAAGATTGATTTTTGGCCATGAAAAGTGAAGTTTTATTCCATGAATGTGAAGCTTATAGGCTTGTATGCTTGTAGATAGTGATTTAAACTTGAAATATCATGATTTGAGTGTGATTTGGTTGAAGAATCTTGGAGTAGTTTAGGTGTTTTTGTGATGAATTTGAATGGAATTGAATTGAGTTTGATGTGAGATTAGTAGAACTACTTGAAATTGGGTTGTTGGACATTTTCTTGCAGGTTTAAAATTTTTGGGTTAGTCCGATTATAGGGGAAGTGCTGCCGAAATTTCGGTAAAACCTAGGAAATAAAAGTAATTAGGCTATGATTTAAGACTTTATAAGCTGTAATTTAGTGATTTAAGCGTGCAGAAATTTTTGTAGATTGGCTATTAGTGAATTAAACTTTTCCGAGCAAAACCCTAGAAAGTTAGAAAACCCTAATTTCGAAAACCCTAAACCCTAGGGTAAAACCCTAAGCTCCAAAACCCTAGAAATTAAACCCTAGAAAGACTTGGGGTATTTCTTGAATTTCCTTATGAAATTTCTTAGATTTTAGTCAGGGTTTTTATACGATTATTTTCTCGTGAATTTCAGGATCCGGAAGTGAGACCCGACCGTATTACGAGATATTTTCTTAGACATCAGGTGAGTGTTTCTTCTGTGTGCATGATGCATGAAACGCCATGTAATACTAGACATTATTATTTCCATGCATGAAATGGTATGATTATACTTGACATGATTAACTAATGAAATGTGTTACTTGAGGAAAGATGTGTACTTTATCGCATCTATTCCGTAATGTGTTACATGCTTTCACTATCTAATGTGTTATTTGTGCTTGTGACTTCCATGGTTAATTTTACTATTTTTCCACGGTTAATCAGATTGGGAGCGTATGGGAGAGATATAAGGTGTTGGGCGTTATTTGGTGCGTGTTAATTTTATATCTGAGTAAAGTCCTGAAAAAGGCTAACTCATGATTGAATTTTATTATTGATCTTGGACTTCCGGGGCTAACTTCACCGTTACTCCTCGGTTGGTCAACCGGGAGCGTTTGGAGTGATATAAGGTGTTGTGGGTTATAGGTGCGTGATATTCTTTCCTATATGAGTTTCATTCCTCTAAGAGGGTAACTCGGGATTGAATTTTTACAAGTATCTCGGACCTGAGCTTTTACCTCGGTCCCGATACTCATGTTATCGTGTTCATGATTGATACTCCTGCGGTTGAGCATTTTCCCGTAGTGAGCCTGTATCCTCCATTGACTACTTGTTAATTAAATTGTTCACAAATTGTTTATTTACTCGTTAAATATTTTATCGAACAAAAATCACATATTACTGGTATGGTTGCATGACTTGAGCACTCACTGGGCTATTATAGCTCATCCCATGTATTTGTTTTCTTTAACCAGGTTTCCAAAACTATCAAAGCTGGAGGAGCTGATTTTGAACCTTGTACATGTTTTGTTTCAGTATTTTGATAGCTTAAATGTGTTGACTTTTATTATAAATATTATTTACATTTTGGGATGTAAAACTCTTGTAATATTTATATTTTCAAGTAAATACTATGAATGTATTTATTTATGAGTGCATTTTATTTTAAGTTAAGTACGGATGGATGTTTAAGCGAGTGCGTGTTTGAGTCCTGGCGAGAGCTAGGCAGGCAGTCCGCTAAGCCCTTTGGTGCGCCTCTGGGTAAGGTGGGGCTGTCACAAGTAATCCTAGTCCTACAAATGTGGCCAATGGAAGTCAAGGAACTGCTACTAACATTCAAATTCACATTGATTCTGGAATAAGCAATAGAAAGTGGAAGGTACATTTCACTACTTTATAAGATAGTGAAAGAGAAGACAATGCATGATGTTTTCAATTTTTCTGACTTTTTATAGAGAGGAAGACCTACAAAAAGTATTTCAGGATCAAGGAAAACTAGCACTAGTTGGGAGGAGGACTACAAATCAGTCTACTCATGCAAGAGGAAATGCTGTATTGACTTCAAATGTTCATAACCATGGTGAAACTTCTCACAGTGAAAGAACAGTTACTATCAATACTGCTGCAAATGTTGCTGCACAAAACATCAACAGCACCGTCAGTATGCAGTTCTAATGCTTCACTCTTACAGAATACAAATTGACTGCATTTTGAGCTTTTGTATGAACTATCTAGTTATTGTAGCATGAAACTAGATACCTTAAAAATGGTGCATTGGGTTCTATTGAAAACCAGTGTGGTCCACTATATTTTGTTGTATGCTATTACAACTGATTAGCTATTGTAATTGCAGCTTAGCAATCCTCACCATCTAGCTAACTAGTCTAAGATGGTGTTTTTGACATGAATGGATTGCTTAGCAAATATTATGTGGTGGAAACAAATTAATTGGTGCATGCTACTTTTTGTATTCGCTATGGATGTTCATATTTGCAATGGATTTTATTGAATGAATTGCAACGGATGTTTATGTTTACAACATTGCTCATAAGCTGCTATTTGTGTCATAGTCAAGATTTAGACATTCAACTAGCTTTTATGTCCTTGTGGTTAGAATCTGCTATAACCACCAAGGTTAAACTATGCTGGGAAAAGATTACATAGCTTTCACCTTTTCATATTGATTTTACAATCTGGATGAATATATATACTGCCAATAATACAAGATTGACCATAATCAACATGTTAATTGGAGAACTAACATACTTCATGCTCTCTGATCTTTGATTTGCTGTAAACACTTATTGTCTTCGGTTGTTAATTCCATCTTGTTCATTGCCAACAAACCACTCAAAGAAGTCACATTTTGAACAACAAAAGTAGAGCTTGTCTGGATTCTTTTTGCTCTCAGAGATCTTAATTGTTGCCTTGTGACCACAACCACAAATCCTATTCTTGATTCTCAATGATGTTGCTGGTTGAGATGTGTAACTTCGGTTGCATGATGAAGCCATACTTGTGCATTCAGTAACTACCTTTAGCTCTTTCTGTGTCCTTACTTGGTGCCTTTCCTTCTTGATTTTGAAAATGGCCTCTTAAGGCTTTTTATACTATGTGTACAAGCAGAAGCAAACATTGCATTAGCAACGGCTATAGACTTCTAACGGTCCAGTGTTTACTGTCTTGTTCTTCAATTTCAACTGATGAGGGTCACATTTTTGCACTAATTTTTTAAACTCCTTTCATGCAATTTTTTAACTAAAAAATTGAAGGGTAGCTTGGGAATAAATATTTGTGTCAGACACTTTTACTAGCCTTTTCCATCTGATTTTCTGACATGGGCTGAATTTGTTACCAGGCTATTCAAACTAAGGGAGGTTAGTGTAATTTCTAAAAATTGAGGGGAGCTAAGTGAAATTGTCAAAAACCTCAAGGGAGGTTTCTGAAATTATCCCTTTAATCATCTTCACAAACAATGGGGAATAAAACTGCATCTCTCCCATCCATCTCTCATCCATCTATGATATGCCACGTCCAAATATAATTCTTCTATCCACTCACTAAGACTTAGGTTTTAACTTAGGTTTTACAAGGTTAAGCACACTAACACTCGCACAAACGTATTGTTTAGGAATCCCAATCATAAGTTCCTTTTATATATCCAGTTCCTTTTACATTTTGATGTCTTCATCTGTCAGCCTTTCCAATTAAAGTTCCGAGCATTTGCTTAAGAATCCCTGTTGTTTTCCACTTACACTAATACGATTTAATGTTATAATGATCAACTCAATAAAAATATTTCCACCACCAGGGATTAGAGTTAACGTACAAGCTCTTCCATTTCTCAACCATCATTAATAGTAATTGGATGCAGTCTCAAGCTTGAGTTTTAATCTTTAGTACAATATTTTCCAGCTGAATTTTGTTGTAATAGCTGCAATTCTTTGTCAATTAATTCAAATTTCAATAGTTCTTCTGTAGCAAAATAGAAAAGCATCATAATTGTACATCAAAACCACGTACGACACAATTGCATGATTCTTCATTGGAGGTTTACCTCGTCATTTTTCCTTTCTGAAAGGTATACATGTAAAGAAAAATATTGTGTTGATAAAAAGTTAATAAAGAAGTAAATGTTTACAAAAAATTATTAAATTTTTTTACATTTTAAGAAAATATATCAATTCTCTTGACAGTGACGGTAACAAAAAGTCATTCGTTGCCGCAGCATTTTGCGTAGATAGTATTGAAAGATCCAAAACAAATCTGAAGGTAATTATGAATAACATGAAAAGGAGTTCCAACTACACTTCTTAGGAAAATTTTCCAATTGTTTATTTTATTTTATTTTTTCATTTCAACTTGTTAAGCAGCTTAAAAATGGAGAAATTAAAAATTACCCTTGAATTGCTACATTAAACTATAGGTTATTCTCAAGGACTCCCCTTATAATTTGTTTAAAGTTACAGTTTACCCCCTAATTTTTAATTCTTCTCACTATATCCCTAATTTTAGTCCACCTCATCAACTCAACATTTAAAACATTGTGAGTTGGCAAAAATGTCACCTTCTAAAAATATTTTCAAATTACCAATTCTTTCCATAAATGAATATGAAATGAAAATTTAATGACATATATATCCAAATTTATTCTTTTTTTTCCCTAAACCCTTAAATCACATGTTTTCTTTTATTTAAGTCCTTTTTTTTTCTTTCCAAAATTCTCAAAACTAGCCATAAAACTTAAAACCTTTTTGCTAAAAAAATATCAAGAAAAAGTCTATTTTTAGTCCGTTACTGTAGTTTTTTTTTTTTTTTGTGCAAGTTCTCAGATGGTTGGATCTTTGAAATTCTTTTTGAATTTATCAAACACGAGTTTTTGATAGGCTCTTGGTGCATGATAAAAATTAATGCTTATCAGATAAATTTGGGGGGTGACGAACTTTTAAAAGTTTTCTTAGACAATTTCTTTCTTTTTCAACTATAAAATTGCAAAGATGAAAGCAAGGCTTCTTTGGCATTTTTAGAGCTCAAAATATGAGCAATTGAGTTTCAATGCTAATAAACCTGGAGCAATTGGCTTTCAAGCTTATTGGGGTTGTTTCCTTAGAAAACATATAAAGTGGCATTTTCGCCATAGAATTTTAATAACATTAATGAGGTGACATTTTTATTAACTCATAATGTTTTAAATATTAAATTGATGAGCTGGACTGAAATTGAGAATAAAATGAAAACAAGTAAAGGTTATGGTGTAATTTGTAATTTTGACCAACCGTTGAAGGGAGTTTCTAGGATTAACCTTTAAACTTTCAATGACATTCAAAGACGCACCTAATAGGACGTTCAAAGGGTGACCCAGTTAGGTCCCATAGTAAAGTCAATCATTGCTCAGAAATTGTAAAGTGCCTTCATCTTAAGCCAAAGAGAAAAAGGCAAAAAGAAGGGTTAAAGAAAAGCAGCATCCCCTCGTTCCTCAGTCCTCACTTGTCTTTTCATTTTTTATTTTTTTTTATCATCTCACCTGTCTATTTATAGTTACAAACTTTCTACCACTTTGGGATGCTTACCAAACTTCACAGTCCATAGCAATGGCTTCAGAGAAGGTTGAAACTGTGATTGCAGGAAATTACGTAGAAATGGAAATGGAAGATCAGAGCAATTCTAGTTCTGCCAAGAGCAAGTTTTCCAAGCTTTTTTGGCATGGTGGTTCAGTCTATGATGCATGGTTTAGCTGTTCTTCTAACCAGGCATTTTTCTAATGAATTTTCCATATTTTCTTTGTTTCTTTTGTTTATTCAGAAATGTAGATTAATAAATTAACGACATTAGTTTTTGTTTTATTTTTCGGATGAAATTTGTAAAGGTTGCACAAGTGCTGCTTACTTTGCCTTACTCATTTTCGCAACTTGGAATGCTGTCTGGGATTATTTTTCAACTCTTTTATGGCTTGATGGGGAGCTGGACTGCATATCTCATTTGTGTCCTGTATATTGAGTATAGGACCAGAAAAGAGAGGGAAAAAGTCGATTTTCGAAACCATGTAATTCAGGTGCATCATTTCGGTCATGCTTTTGGTTGATCATGTTTTGCTTACTCCTATGAATTATGGAAATTAGCATTTAGAGTTTGGTTGTCGCACAAGATTAGTGTATATGTTAGTATATTTACATTCTAACATGAAGGGTAAGCAACAGAATCATTGCTTTGTCAGGAACGAGAGTCGAAATAGGTAAACAGCCTTTGGCATTTATTAACTCGAATTATCTACTGATTCAGTGGTTTGAAGTTCTTGATGGGTTACTAGGAAAGCACTGGAGAAATATTGGCCTCGTTTTTAATTGCACATTTCTTCTATTTGGATCTGTAATCCAGCTAATTGCCTGTGCCAGGTACAAATGATTGCTAAATATGTAAATTTCCCTCTTCAAAATTTTTAAAATCTCCCATCTGTTTTCTTTTTATTTGCAGCAATATCTACTATATCAATGATAATCTTGATAAGAGAACTTGGACCTATATCTTTGGAGCCTGTTGTGCAACAACTGTGTTCATTCCTTCATTCCACAACTACAGAATTTGGTCATTTTTAGGCCTTTTGATGACAACTTACACTGCATGGTATCTCACAATTGCTTCTTTTATTCATGGGCAGGCAAGTAAGATTGATACGCTCTGAAGCAAAGATTGATTTTCTCGGAAATATAATTCAGATTATTGAGTCATACAACAGCACTAAATTTTAATTTTGGCATGATCATTTTACAATTTGCTGGCCTAATCTCAATTTTAATATTATGTATACTGACTTTAAAAATTTTGGTATGTACAGCTTGAGGGAGTGAAGCATTCAGGGCCAACCGGAATGATTCTCTACTTTACTGGGGCTACAAACATTCTTTACACCTTTGGTGGCCACGCTGTAACAGTGTGAGATTTTTTATTTGCAAGTTGCCATACGTCTATTTCACACGCATACTTTTTAGCATGATCTGACCACAGATACAGCTATTAGATAAACTATTGCAGGAAAACATTTTCAGGAATGAGAACATGCTTTCCTGAAATGCCTGCGCCAGCGCCATTTTATCTTCTAAATAAAAAAATAACTTAATCTCTCGTGATGATATGATCCTTGTGTCCTTCTTTCCCTTTTTTTTTTTGGTTCAATATTGTAACAATAAATTGAGTAAATTTGCAACAAATATGCCGTTCTTCTAAAGCTAGCTTTGGGAATGTGTTAAGTAAATAGCGATGAATGGTAATAGTAAAAAATTTTGAAGTAGCTGAAAGAGGAGATTAATTTCATATTCTGAGAAACTAGAGGAGAAGTAGATGTAACTATGACACTCATGGTAGGCTTGTGTAGTTTATTCTAATAAATGTTTAAACTAAATCGGGGTTAGTATAATCAAATTACAAATCAACAAGAAGAAAAATAGCTTAAGTTAAGAAGCAGAACATTTTCATACATAGCTGTAATTTAAATGCTTTTAAGTTATTGCCTTTTCGGTTTTCAGAGAGATAATGCATGCCTATGTGGAAGCCCCAGAAGTTCAAGCTAATATATTTGGTAGCAACAATCTATGTTCTGACCTTGACTTTACCGTCAGCAAGTGCTGTGTACTGGGCTTTTGGAGATATGCTACTTAACCACGCTAATGCTCTGGCTTTGCTCCCGAGAACGGGATACAGAGACACTGCAGTTGTGCTCATGCTAATTCATCAGGTTCATGCCCATCTTATCGCTCTACTTTTCATCAGGTTCACGCTTTTAAATTGTACTGGTAACAAGTTTTGGTATGAAAAATAATTTCTAATTTTATTGCTGCAGTTTATCACATTCGGATTTGCATGCACTCCTTTGTACTTTGTGTGGGAGAAGTTTATTGGGGTACATGAAACCAACAGCTTGCTCAAGCGTGCTGTTGCAAGACTGCCAGTGGTTATTCCAATATGGTTTCTAGCAATTATATTCCCATTCTTTGGCCCAATCAACTCCACGGTTGGATCTCTTCTCGTCAGCTTTACAGTCTACATAATTCCAGCTTTAGCGCATATGGTCACTTTTGCTTCAGCATCAGCCAGAGAGGTACGCAAATTTTTTAAATAATTTATTGATACATGCAGAAAATTTAACAAAATTATTTTGGTTTATTGAAATGCAATTTGAGAGAATATTGTTTTTGGTAGAATACAAATAATAGTTTTGGGAAACTTGAATTGCGCCTACCTACCATTTAAAATAAAAACATGTAAGTCAGCATTAGAGAAACTACAAATAGTTGCTCACATTTGTGCATTATCTTTTCTCACTCCATCCAATATAAAATGAAGCACTTTAATTACCCAACATATATCAGATGTTGCAATTTGATCCTAAATTTCATTTTGGATTACTTTTTTGCCTATAAATTCGTGGTTAGTTCACATCCTAATAATTGTGAGCGAGAGAAAAATGAGGACCGAAACTTTCGTAAGTGAAAAGGTATTATGTATATTATATACTCTTCATAACTTTGGTTATAACTTCTCAAAATGAATATATATTGTCTGTATATATGCTGATCTTTTTAAAAGTTGTGTATTTTCATTTTTTAAGCCTTAATTTATAAACACATGATGTAGGTATAATTTTTTTTTAAAGAAAAAAGTTGATAGAAAATAAATTTGGATTCAAATTAATACACTTTGTAAAGTCATTCTGGAGTCGATTGGGTTCACGAGCCTTACCCGCATCTAAAAAAAAATTCACTTTTTATATGTTGTATTTGTTATGTATCGATATGTATCGTAAAGAATAATTTATAAATGTGAGTAACCATGTACGTAACTCACTCGCACTTTGATGATGTTTCAAAAGTCACATCAATTACCTCCCCTTTGTTAAATTAATGTCTTTTCATTTATCTCTCCGTAAATGTAGTTTGGACAGGTAATTAGCACAGTTCTAAAAGCAAAAGACAAGATATCAATTTTCGTGGTCTGGTATTATTGTCATGACTATTATTTTCTTGTTAAAGCAATTGTTTTTTAATACCAAATTTGCTAGAACTATTATATTGAGCTTAATTATGGGCCTCATGAGATAATTCTTTTTTCTTTTCCTTTAGGTTTATGTCCTTGCCTCTCAAGCAGTAAAACACATGTCAGTTCTCTCATGAAAACATCACCAAAATGAGCTCTAAATTTGGTGATAATGTCAATGATTCAAAAATCCAGGCCCTTAACCACAACCTCTTCACTGTTTAAAAAAAAATAAAAGAAAATCTTTGTAGTAAATTTCCAACCATCATCAGTTCCAAATCAATAAATCAATTTACCATAATTATATATTTATTCAGTATTGCAAGTGCAAATCAAACAAAAGATTTTCAAAACAACCCTAATATTGTACAAAAGCAAAAACCACATACAAACCAATTAAAAATCGAAATCCACAATCATCATTCACCATGCTTTAAAGCTTTAACAACACAAACAAACTCACACCACCCACGGTGGCACTATCGTGCACCAGGCAGAATTGAGAGAGAATATGTTGGGCAGAGGAAAAGAAGAAACAAGAACTGTGGGAACGAGGGAATTGGGATTATGGTGAAGTACATATTGAGTTTGGGGAGATATATTGGAGTTGGGGATTCCAGAGTAGTATAGGGAGGGAACCAGGTATACAAGTGAAAGAGCTTTGACGAATAGAATGGGCATTGGGTAAGAGATTCAGAGACAGGCAGGTAGTATTTGATGGAAGAGAAGAATTTGTTTTGCTTTAATGGGTACAAAAATTAAAATAGCAAAAGGCTTCTAATGATAAAGGATAATTTTGCCTTTTTAGTGTAAAGTTGCTCTGGTAAAAAAATAATAGCTCTGGTAATAATGCCAACCATTTTCGTGCTATATTATCCAGCGGAAAATAATCAATTAGAACGACCTTGTCTAGCTACCTTATCCAGTGGGTCGCTAGAAAGCATTTAAAACTTGTTTCACTGCAAGAATTTAAATTTTTATTCTACCAATTAATCAAGTAGAATAAATTATGCCGCCTAAACTATAGATGGGGCTTTACACCCTTAAGCTTCTTTTCCTTCTGAAACCAAATAAGTAGGTTAAAGTTTGTACTACAGTCATTGCACTAAAAAATAAAGATTAATTAGTTGAATTCGACTTTCTGATGGTGTATTTTAGAGATTGAAGGATAGCTACATTAAACGCATTGCCATCTTGAGGTTGTGTTTGTTTGGATATATTTTTCAGAATTATATATTTAGACTATCTTTTTATCTCATATACACATTTATTCTAAAAAAAAAAAAAATCATCATTCAAACTCTCATAACAGGTAAGTAACCCCTCTACCATGTTAATTTATTAAAAAACCTACTATTGTTTGTACCAACATCTGTCACTCGCTATTGACCTTTCCTCTCGTCCTCTCGCAAAATCCTTCTAACCCCCTACTATATCGGCTCTACCCTCTGCCGATATCTCTTTTATTTTCCACTAGTGGCGTGTTTTGTGTAGGTGATGTGATGGCACTGACCGATGTGGGTTTATGTTGCCCTTGACATTGGCTAAAAATTATTTCTATGCTGATATTAGTTTTGGTAGTTGAGTGAACCTAGACCATCTCTGAATTTTCATTGGCTTTCTTGAATTTGGTGAGAGTTTTTTAGCCTTATGATATAAAACTTGGACCTTTCAAACCTCTCGAGTTGTGAACCTTGATATTATTGCAACCCATGACTCAACAAATTTATAAACCAAGTTTGATGGCAGAGGGTGTTACAATCAAGTGCAATTCTTGAATGATAAACCAAATAATTACCTAGAGTGCTATTCTAAATTGTTCAAAGAAAGCTTTCAAGAAAGCCAAGAGAAAAAGCCTTCAAAATATTTTGTGACATTCAACTATTGTAAATGTCTTAGAAGGCAAGTAGTGTCTTTATAGCTCACCTCTTGGCTGGATAATGACATAAAAGCCCTTACTTAAAACTTGTACTATTACAACTTTAAAGTACTAGTAAAACTTGAAAAATAAGAAAATCTCACTAAAGTTCCTCAACATATCCTTTACACAGACGGATTATATTGTTGATATCTTTTTTTTTTTTCAACATTTTGACCATATCTGCTACAGTATGGACGGATACTATCGCGGATATTCCTATACTCTCTGATCATCTCCGATTCTTATATCTACGAATGGATACGCATGTAGATACCTTTTCTTCAAGCTTTTTCCATTTTCCCCTGAGCCCTCCAGGGCTTCCAAGCATGTAACCGTCTTTCGAGGAGCATCTTCCATGTTCTTAGACGTCAAAACTGAATCTTGAACATCATGACTAAAGCTTGAAATGGCTCGTTAAAAATTTTAGTATGAGCCGAACCACTTGGAACCTTCACTTCCTCACCACCATGAACGACTTGGTCAATTTGCATTTCCGCATCACTAGCTTCACAACAACGAGACATCTATCAAACCTATTGACAGTAACCTAGAATACTGAAAAGATAGATTTACACAAATTAATTAAGAAGTTTTTACCTTTAGTGATCTAGACCATCATAAGTCACCTTGACAAGGTCTAGCATAGTCCTACACAAGAACTAAAAAGAAACTTTCTTACAAGAAAAGATTCAAATTTTATTAATCAAACATAAGATACGTAAAAGTAGTACATATATGGCCTTTTTATCATGGTTTAAAGTGACGGTCGCGGATCGTATTATTTCACATCGGACTTGGTATATCAGTTGCGGTCTTGGTGAGACGCATATTTTAAAATAATTTTTATTTTAAACATAATAAATAATCATTCAAAATATTAAAAAAATGCTAAAAAAATGATAAAAAAATAATAAAAAAATATTTAAGATGTACTATTTTTACCGATACAAAAAACAGTATATATTTTTATGATCAAAATAGACCTATAAAAAAATAAAATGAAAATAGCACAAAACATAATTTTAAAAATAATAATTATAGAACAAATAAAAAAAATAGTAAAACTTAAGTTTTTCAAGGCATGCCCACACTTTATATCTATATCTCTCAAGATAATTGAAAATAAAAATGCCAAAAGACATTTTGTGATGTAGCATGCCTATATTATATGTGTGACAGCCCCACCTTACCCAAAGGCGCACCAAAGGGCTTAGCGGACTGTCTGCCTAGCTCTCGTCAGGACTCGAGTCGAGCACTCGCTCAATACGTACACATAATTAATGCAAAAATAAAACGCATTCATAAAGAGATATATTCATAATATTCATTTGAAGTACAGGTATTACAAAAGGTTTTACGCACTAAAATTTACATAGCATGTACAAGAATAGCCTAAACAAGTGACTATCAAAAGATACCAAACAAAACATGCACAATGTCCAAAATTAGCTTTTTCAGCTTTAGTATTTTGAGAAACCTGGTTAAAGAAAACAAATGAACGGGATGAGCTATAATAGCCCAGTGAGTGTCCAAGTCATGCAATCATACCCAGAATCTATTATTTTATTGAACAAAATAATTGACAAATTAAGTAGACAAGTTATGAACAATTTAATTAACAAGTAGTCAATGGCGGATACAGGGCTCAACTACGAAAGTAAGCTTAACCGCAGAAGGAGCAAGTACTGATCATGTAACCATGATGTTAAAACTGAGATAATAGCTCGGGTCTTTATCAAAGGTCATGCCAGTATTATCAAGCAAGAACCCTAACCACCATTCACCTTATAACCTCCGTACAGGCTACCACATTCAGGGAGAAATCTCAACCCTGGAGGGCCAATACGCAAGAAAGTTCAATCTGGAGTTGGCCTCTTTGAGGATTCACAACTCATAAGGGAAAGAACATCACGCCCTAAAACACCCAGCACCTTATATCCTCCCAAGCCTGTCCGAGTTGACTATCCGTGAAATAACGGTGAAGTTAGTCACGGAAGTCTCATGCACAAGTAACACATTGGATAATGAAAGCGTGTAACACATTGCGGAATAGATGTGATAAAGTACACATCTTTCCTCAAGTAACACATGTCATAAAATAACAATTACAAGTATAGCATAATATTTCTTCATATAAAATTCTCAAGTATGACAAAGCAATTCATGCTTCATGCACACATATAGAGACACTCACCTAAAATGCCTAAGAAAATATTTCGTAATACGGTCGCGATTCGTTTTCAGATCCTGAAATTTAAAAGAAATAATTAATATAATGAAAACCCAATTAAAACCCTAGTAAATTTAGTAAGAAAATTCAAGAAAATACCCCACTTATTTCTAGGGTTTAGGGTTTTCTTATTCTAAGAAAATTTAATCTATCACTAGATCATTTTCTAAAAATTACTGCACATCAACTTCCTTAAATTGAGCATATCCTAGGTTTAAAAATCTCACTTGTCAATTTTCTTCTTTTAATTCTACCAAAATTTCGGCAGGATTCCCCTTAAAATCGGACTAACCCAAATTTTTTTCCTGCAAGAAAACAACCAACCAACCCATATTTCAACAAGTTCTACAACTTCTATGTTCAACTCAAACTCAAATTCATTCAAATCTCTACTCAAATTTACGAGTTTTACTCCAAGAATCTTCAACCAAGTAACATATAACATATGAGATTTCAAGGTTTAAATGCCATTTACTAGTCTATCTAACCACAAGAACACTTTATCTGGCAAGTAAATCTTCAATTCTAACTAAATTCTTCAAGTAGTAACAACAAGGTGTAAGGTAATAAGGGGAGTAACGCAGCGGAAAATTTAAAAAATTTATTACCTTAGCCATGGATCTCTTTGATATAATCTATACGATTAAAGGGTGTTTAGCACAAATACCTCAAGCATAGAAGGTTTCTATGCTTCAAAGGGCAAGATCCTATTCGATGAAGGTGTTGATCTACCATGAAAAGCCCTCCAAGTGTCGAGCCTCCAACGGTATCCACACGAACATGATCTTTAGGAACCTTTGGGCTTGCTTGCCTTGCCTTTTGAGTGCTAGCTCCCTTGAATGATTCATGAAGAACACAAGAAGAAGAAAGAAACCCTAACCATTAGGAAGAGGAGAGGTGGCGTTTTTCTTGGGAAGAGAAACGCCTCTCATGCTCTCAATTTTTCTCTCTCTAGATTTTGTGTTGTGTTTCATCAATCTTCCAAGAGTCAAGGCATGGACTTATTTATAGATGTAGTATCCTAGTCTTTAAGGAAACAAGAGCAATTGGAAACCAAGAAGGTTTAGGAAGCTTACCTTAAGCTAATCCTATTCCTTTAGGAAACCAATTCCAAAAGGAAACCAAATAGCTTCTTAATTCCTTTTAGGAAACTAATTTCCATCAAGACTTAGAATATTTATAATTAAGTCCTTTAAGTTAATTTATCACATAAATTAACCCCATAAGTATCATATACTTATCTTAATAACAATTTAACCCAAAGACCATGTTCTTATTGTGTGTGACCCATTAGGTTCCATTCACGTTGGCAATAAGTACAAATTATAACTCATTAATTAATTAATTAAGAGCCAGATAAATTAACACTTTAATTTATCATTAATTCACTAATTAATTAATTTGCACTTATAGATCATGAGTGGCGTCTAGCAATGCATCATGACCACCCAAGTGAATAGGAAAGTCATATGGTAGACTACACCTATCAATGACAATGTTACCGTGTAATTAATATCCTTTCACCACACTATATCCCAATTAGTCTAAGAGTGTAGTGCGCACTCTTTAAATGACTAATTAATGATTTCTTGTTCCCGAAATATAACTTTCCATAAAAGTATAACCTTGAAACTCTTTCAAGTCATACTTTCACTTTTGCGCAAAAGATTCTTTAAGTCATATTTCAACAAGTGGCCAATCCGGGATATACTCTCCTATAATAAGGAGTGGTGAATCCTATATCGATTACTCACTATCCTTCCATGCTTCATACTATACCCAATCTCTACCGTATGGGCTACTCTTTTACGAGCACCGAGCAATAGAGTCAAAGCATAGCAATCCACACTCAAGATGCCATGGTAATCTCAAGTCTAAGGATCACTTACACCATTGCCATTAAGAGTATAATTCATTAGCACTATGAATAGTAACTCTCGGCGGATCAATCCAATGAACTTGTTCTCTAACAAGCATCCACATACCAGCTTAGGTGTCACACGCCATAGTTGACGAGATCAACTACTACTTACCATAAGTAGAGGCAAAGTATGTGCTAGTCTTCCCATATTAATGATGTCCAATCTCATTAATACTACGACTAGGGATATTTAAGAATATAACTTAATGTGTAATAAGAGTCTCATCATTGTACCTCTTGCAATCTCTTATACACAGTTAATATTCTATGGACTTTATCAAATAAACAAGTAATATTAATAACAAGTATTAAATGACAAAGAAAATGCCACATATATAAGTATAACACGAAATAAGTGTAATAAAAAATCCCAAAAACTAACTTGGTTTTAGGGCATACACTAACACAAGGTTCTAGAGTTAAACTTATACAAAAGACCAAATAAAACTTGAAATTAACAAGAAAAGTTCTTAGTAGATACCTTGAACAAGCTTAGAAAGTTGCTTAGGAAGAAGAAAAACTCACTTTCTATGGTGAAATTGCCCAAGATTTGGAGAGAAAACTCGAAGAAAATGAAAAACAAGAGAGAGTAGAGAGAGAGCTAGGAAGTTCGGCCAAGGGGGAAAAGAAATGGAAGAGAATTAGGTCAAGAAAGTATAAAAGAAATAAAAGAATAATGGAAGAAAGTGCAACCAATCAAAGCTAGACAAAAGTCATGCTAGGGTTTAGATAATTTGACATAATAGTCACTAGTTGGTGAAATATGATTAGTGGAAATTTTAATCACTTATCACTTAATAACTAACAAGTTTTATGGCATAAATTTTTAAAGCAAAAGAAAGGAAAGAGGGGGTAGGGAGTTCGGCCAAGAGAGAAAGAAAAGAGAGAGAAATAGGCTAGGAAAATAGAAAAGAAATAAAGAAAAAGGTGAGAAAAAAAATAACCAATAAAATCATAACAAGAGTCAAAGTAGGGTTTATGCTTTTTAGGTATTAGTGGTCAACTTGGATTAATTTAATTGGTGGAACTCTTACTCTCTTTATCACCTAGTAATTAGTCATATTATAGCATAAATATTAAAGAAAAAAGAGAGGAAATTAAAAGAAGAGAGAGCCGGCCATGAGGAAGAAAAGAAAAGAATTTTCGGCCAAGAAGAAAAAGAAAAAGAGAGAAGGATTTTCAGCCAAGAAAAAGAAAATAAAGCAAGAACATAAGTGAAATTTTTGAGTAAAATTGAGCTAAAATTTGAGTAGTCAAAAGACTAGAAAATAGTAGAATAAACTAATCAAAATTTAAACACTAATATAAATTAATGGTCCAATAAAATTATTCTAAATTTGGTACTTAGGTGTCCTACTTAATAATGAAAATCTTAGATAATTAACCTAATTAACTCAAGAAATCTTCCACCTAATAAATCAATGATTAACACTTAACCCTAAATAAAAGAATGTCTCTTGTGAGTGCATTTTCTAGGGTGTTACAATATGACTAAAGTCTTTTGTAAATTGGTTGTTAAAAATAATTAATTTTTTATTTTTTATTTCCTAATCAAATTAATTTCTTATTTCTTTTTCTTAATTAAAACTCTAATTTTTTCTTTTTCCTTTTCTTTTCTCTAATTCTACCCCAGCCCCAGCTCTCTTCCCGCACGTAGTTCCCCTATAGCCCCCCTTCTCTCTCTCTCTCTCTCGCTCCCTCTTCTCTCTACTGGGGCTCCACAGACCACTCTTCTTGTCTCTATCCCCCCACCCACCACCCACCATCTGTGACAGCCCCACCTTACCCAAAGGCGCACCAAAGGGCTTAGCGGACTGTTTGCCTAGCTCTCGCCAGGACTCAAACACGCACTCGCTTAAACATCCAACCATACTTAACTTAAAATAAAATGCACTCATAAATAAATAATTCATAATATTTACTTAAAAGTGTAAATATTACTAGAGTTTTACATCCCAAAATATGACAATATTTACAATAAAAGCCTACACATTTAGGCTATCAAAACACAATAAACAAAATATCCACTAGGTCCAAATCAGCTTTTCCAGCCTTAGTAATTTTGGAAACCTGGTTAAAGAAAACAAATAAATGGGATGAGCTAAAATAGCCCAGTGAGTGCTCAAGTCATACAACCATACCAGTAAAATGTGATTTTTGTTCAATAAAATATTTAACGAGTAAATAAATAATTTGTGAACAATTTAATTTAACAAGTAGTCACGGGCGGATACGGGGCTCAACTACGGGAGCAAGCTCAACCGTAGAAGTAGCAGGCACTGAATATGTAACCAAGACATTCGGACCGAGATAATAGCTCAGGTCCTCATCAAGGAACATACCAGTACTAAACAAGCAAGTACCCTAACCACCGTTCACCTTATAACCTCCAAACAAGCTACCACCTCCAGGGAGTAATCTCAACCTTGGAAGGGCCAACAAGCAAGAAAGTTCTATCCGGAGTTGGCCTCTTAGAGGAATTCAACTCATTTAAGGAAAGAACGTCGCGCCCTAAAACACCCAGCACCTTATATCCTCCCAAGTCACGTCAGGGTTGACTAACCGTGAAGTAACGGTGAAGTTAGTCACGGTAGTCTCACACACAATTAACACATTTAATAATGAAAGCATGTAACACGTTGTGAAATAGATGCGATAAAGTACACATCTTTTCTCAAGTAACACATTTTATCAAATAATAATATCAAGTAGAACATGGCATTTCATGCATCATGCACACATAAGAACACTCACCTGAATTGTCTATGAAAAGATTTCGTGGTAAGGTCGCGTCTCACTACCGGATCCTGAAATTCATGAGAAATAATCGTATAAAAATCCTGACTAAAATCTAAGAAATTTCATAAGGAAATTCAAGAAATACCCCAAGTCTTTCTAGGGTTTAATTTCTAGGGTTTTGCTCGGAAAGGTTTAATTCACTAATAACTAATCTACGAAAATTTCTGCACACTTAAATCACTAAATTACAGCTTATAAAGCCTTAAATCATAGCCTAATTATTTTTATTTCCTAGGTTTTACCGAAATTTCGGCAGCACTTCCCCTATAACCGGACTAACCCAAAAATTTTAAACCTGCAAGAAAAATCAACCATCCAATCCATTCAACATGTATTACAACTTATATGTTCAATTTAAACCCAAATTCAATCAAGATTCCACTCAAATTCAAAATCCCTACTCCAAGAATCATTACCCAAATTTACACAGGGTTGGTTTTCAGCCAAATTCGTGCCATTGCTGGGGTCAATCCACTAAGAACTAGGGAATTGTGATTACATGGTTTGAAAGTACGTTTATAGGGCTACAACTTTTCATGAAGATCATCACTTAAAATTCCAACTAGAACAGGTTCAAAATCAGCCCCCAAGTTGGCTCTTCATCAAAACTGTTTACGCAGAACCGAATTTTCAGCTAACTTTGCAAGCTTTCTGCGATTAATACACAATGAACCACCATGCAAGCTTTATACCGTTTTAAAGCCCTATGAATCTAGTTTCTAAAACAACAAGAATCATTCAAATCCAAGTTATCTACACCAAGTTATGAAAGTTTTACTAAAACTGGTCCAGCATGACTGTTTAAGTGTTCTTAAGTTCAAGCTTAAATTTTCAACCAAATCAAACTTAAATCATGTCATTTCAAGTCTAAATCACTATCTACAAGCCACACAAGTCCATAAACCTCATATTCATGGAATAAAACTTCATATTCATGGCCAAAATCAATCATATACAACCCATAAAAAAAACATAACTTAAGGCTAAAAACTATAATCTTACACTTGAAATTAAAAGAGAAATTCATGGGAAATACCTCTAGGTAGACAAGATAGTTGCTTAGGAGGAAGTTTCACTCAATTTCTATGGTTGAAATATGAGTAAATGGAAGTAAAAGATCCAAGAAAATTGAAAGAAAATGGAGAGAAAAGAGGGAAAGAAGCAGCCGGCCAGCAAGAAGAAAAAGGAAGAAAACTAAGCTAAGTAAAAATGAAAAGAATTGGAGATAAATTGGAAAAAGTAGTGGCCAATCAAAACAAGACAAAACCAAAGTAAGTCTTGACTTTTTAACCATGGAATGACTCCACTTGGCACTAGGTAATTAGAAGTGATTTTCATTAGTTATCCCATAATTAATCTTGCAAGATTTCCTAGGTACAACTCTTAAGGCACTAAGTACAACATGCTCATCATTTTTTTTTTTCCACAAATTCAGCCATCACTTTTTTTTTTTTCCTAATGAACATAATACAAAATGAAGGGTTTTTCATGAATTTCTAGGGTGTTACATCCTCCCCCCCTTAAAAGAATTTCGTCCTCGAAATTCTACCTGGATTTTCGAAGAGTCGGGGATAACTTCGCCGCATCTCTTCCTCTGTTTCCCAAGTGGCTTCTTCGAGTTCGTGGTGCCTCCAGAGAATTTTGACAAGTGGGATTTGTTTATTTCTTAGCTCCTTCACCTTTCGATCTAAGATGCGAACTGGTTGCTCTTCATAGGCTAAAGTCTCGTCAAATTCAATTTCATCTGGTTGAAGTACATGTTGTGGGTCCGGGTGGTATTTTTTCAAGACAGATACATGGAAGACATCGTGCAATTTGGCCAATTGTGACGGTAATTCCAACTGGTAGGCAACATTACCGACACGCTTAACGATTTTAAATGGTCCCACGTATCTTGGTTGAAGCTTCTTCCTTTTTCCAAATTTAATTCCTCCTTTAAATGGAGAGATTTTGAGAAACACTCTATCTCCCACTTCAAATTCCAACTCTTTCCTTCGATGGTCAGCATAACTCTTCTGGCGGTCTTGTGCAGTTTGGATTCGTTGCTGAATTAGCTTGACCTTCTCATAGGCTTCTTCTATCCACGGTACCTTTTCCGGACCTAACACTCTTCGTTCACCCACTTCATCCCAGTAGCCAGGTGTTCTGCATCTCCTTCCATACAACGCCTCGAACGGAGCCATCTGGATAGAGGCTTGATAGCTGTTATTGTAGGCGAACTCTATCAAAGTCACGTGTTGATCCCAACCACTACCAAAATCCATCACACTTGCCCGTAGCATATCTTCCAAAATCTGGATCACTCGTTCAGACTGTCCGTCAGTTTGGGGATGATAAGCCGTGCTGAAGTGCAACTTTGTTCCCAAGGCTTCGTGCATTTGTTTCCATAGTCGGGAAGTAAACCGAGGATCTCGGTCTGAAACAATACTCACGGGAATTCCATGGAGCCTTACCACTTCATCAATAAACATGCGAGCAAGTTTCTCCAAAGGATAAGTCATATTCATAGGCAGAAAATGGGCAGATTTGGTTAGTCGATCAACAATCACCCAAATCGCATCATGCCCTCTTTGGGTTCTTGGCAGACCAGAAACAAAGTCCATAGTAATAAGTTCCCACTTCCACTCTGGGATTTCCAAGGGTTGTAACAGTCCAGACGGTCTCTGGTGTTCGGCTTTTACTTGCTGACACGTAGGACAAGTTTGAATATACTGTGCTATCTCTCTCTTCATATTATCCCAACAATAGAGTTTCTTTAGGTCTTGATACATCTTTGTACTGCCTGGGTGCACCGTGTATCTGGAACGGTGAGCTTCATCCAAAATCATTCTTTTCAACTCTTCATTTCTTGGTATAAAGATTCGGCTTCGGAACCTCAACAATCCTTCCGGTCCAACATTATATTCAGGTAAGATTCCTGCTCTGGCTTTCTCTATCCGTTTTTGTAACGTAGGATCTCTACCTTGAGCTTCTTTAATTTGCCTCAACAATTCAGATTTAATACTTATATTTCCACAAATCACCTTTGAGCCAACTATCCGTGGGTTGTTCTCACTAACTTGTTCTAACAATTTCCACTCACGGATGGCCAAACTAGCCACTTGCACTTTTCTACTTAGAGCGTCTGCGACAACATTGGCTTTACCCGGATGATAATTAATAGTACAGTCATAATCTTCTAATAACTCCACCCATCTACGCTGCCGCAAATTTAGCTCCTTTTGAGAAAATAAATATTTTAGGCTCTTATGATCTGTATACACCTCAAAAGTGACTCCATACAAATAATGCCTCCATTTCTTGAGAGCAAATACCACGGCTGCTAACTCCAAGTCATGTGTGGGATAATTCTTTTCGTGAGGTTTTAACTTACGGGAAGCGTAGGCAATTACTTGTTTCCCTTGCATTAACACACATCCCAGACCTTCCCGTGAAGCATCTGTGTACACACTAAAAGTTTCTTTTCCCTCTCGGCAATGCTAACACCGGAGCGGAGGTTAATCGCTTCTTAAGCTCAGTAAAACTTTGCTCACACCGTCCATCCCAATGAAACTTAGCATTTTTCTGAGTCAAAGCAGTGAGTGGTGTGGCTATCTTTGAAAAATCCTGAATAAATCGCCGATAATATCCAGCTAAACCCAAGAAACTACGGACTTCAGTTGGATTCTCAGGTCGTTTCCAACTAACCACAGCTTCCACTTTTGAGGGATCTACTGCTATTCCTTCCCCAGAAATGACATGGCCTAAAAAGGCTACTCGGTCTTTCCAAAATTCACATTTGCTAAATTTGGCATACAACCTGTTGTCTCTTAAAACTTGTAGTACAATCTTCAAATGTTGCTCATGCCCTTTGTGAGACTTGGAAAATATTAAAATATCATCAATAAATATTACTACAAATTGATCCAAGTATGGCCTAAAAACCCTATGCATCAAATCCATAAAGGCCGCCGGGGCATTAGTCAATCCAAACGGCATCACCACAAATTCATAGTGACCATATCGAGAATTAAAAGCAGTTTTGGGCACGTCTTCTTCCTTAATTTTTAATTGGTAGTATCCTTGCCTAAGGTCTATTTTAGAAAATACTACTGCTCCCTCCAATTGATCAAACAATTCATCGATGTGAGGTAAAGGGTACTTATTCTTGATGGTGACATTATTTAATCCTCGATAGTCAATACAAAGCCTAAGGGTACCATCTTTCTTCTTTACAAAGAGCACTGGAGCTCCCCATGGTGAAATACTGGGCCTAATAAATCCCCTCTCCAACAAATCTTGAAGTTGAACCTTAAGCTCTCCGAGTTCTGCAGGAGCCATGCGATATGGAGTTTTGGAAATTGGCGAAACTCCTGGCACCAATTCTATGCCAAATTCCACTTCTCGTTCAGGGGGTAGAGAGCTTAATTCCTCTGGAAAAACATCAGAAAACTCTCGCACCACGGGTACATCTTCAAGCCTAACTTTATCCCCAGGGGTGTTAATTAAGTATGCTAGGTATCCCACTGCCCCTCTAAACATCAATTTCCTAGCTTGCATGGCAGAAAGAAGGTTTGAAGAAGCTAGGGTTTTCTGTACATCCAACCTTAAAATAGGCTCTCCCGGTATATTAAAATCCACTACTTTCGTTCCACAATTTAATTGAGCACTATACCGGGTTAAACAATCCATGCCTAATATTATGTCATAACCCCGAATAGGCAACGCTATGAGGTCCGCTAAAATTTTTCTCTTTCCTACCCAGAGTTCACAATTTGTATAAATAAGGTTGGTAGTCAAACAATGATCCCCAGTAGGTGTCCTCACTTCAAATTCATAAGGTAATCTAGCAGGTTGTACTTCAATAAGAGTCATAAATTGGGGATTAACAAACGAATGAGTAGAGCCAGGATCCACTAACAATTTAGCGAGATAGTTGAAAACAAGAATCGTACCTTCAATAACGGCCGACGACTCCTGTGTATCGCGCTTGTCTAAAGCATAGACTCGAGCCGGCACCTTTCTCTTATTCCCGCTTTCCCTAGCTTGACTAGGGTGCCCAGGTTGAGCTACGCCTGGTCTACCAGTCGCTTGCTTCGGACAGTGACTGATTTGATGCTCACCACTACCGCAAAGTAAACATTTTCGATTTTTCCTCCAACAAGCTTCTTCGACATGACCACCCTTACCACAATACCCGCAAACCACCGGAGCAGCTGATGATTGAGTTCCCTTCTGTGCATCCTCCTTTCCTTCATTTCTCTGTGGTGTTCTTCCCATTGGAGCTCCTCTTGCCTTGCCAGGTTGAGTGCCCTGCCACATTCTTGCCCCACCAGCTCCTCTTCCTGCTTTAGGGGCTGGGGCACTTCTGGGTGATGGACGAGAATCACTGGCGTTTCCACGTTTCTTGGCTTGAAAAGTTCTAACCAATGATTTAGTTTCCTCCACTTGCTGAGCTTTCTCGACCGCAGCCTCATAAGTTTCCATAGTAGCAGCAGGCAAGGGCCTCTTGAATCTCCAAATTTAACCCTTGGATGAACCGTCTTCTCCTCCGTCTGTCCGTGGCTACTAGTTCAGGTGCGTATCGTGACAATTTGGTAAATTGGGCTTCATATTCCGCCACACTCATCAATCCTTGTCTCAATCTCAAAAATTCATCCTCCCGCTTCTCTTGTACTCGGGCAGGAATATATTTTTCTTTGAACTCCCGGGTGAAATTGACCCAAGTTCTTGGGGTCCGGTAACGTTCCCACTTAGTATTTATCAAATTCCACCAGGGTGTGGCAGCCCCTTCTAGTTGAAATATAGCAAAAGTCACTTGCCTTTCATCGGTGTATCTTAAGGCGGCGAAAATCTTCTCGATGTCTTCCAACCATTTCTCGGCGATCTCCGGGTTTGGACTGCCATTAAACTTAGGGGGATTAAATTTTTGGAATCTCTCTAAGGCAACATCTTCTCCAATTATTGGATTTCTATGCGGGTTGCCAACTTCTGCTCCAAGGTTTTGCCGATTCCCCAACTGGGTCAAAACATCGGTCATACGGTTTAACACGGCGATCATTGGGTCAGCCCCAGGATTTGGGTTTTCGCCCGATGTGTTGCCCTCCTCGGGATCTTGTCGACGGGGTCGACCTCTTCCTCTAGTTGCCATCACTTAATATTCTAAATAATATTAACTAGTTATTTCGAGATCCATGTAATAATCAACGAAGCGTATAAAATGCACCACTTAATAAATAAAACAAAGAAAGCAATTATCATGTCAAATAAAGTCACATATATATACATGTCATTCAATTTATACATGTCAAAAGTCTCACGTAGAGAACATAGCATGATATACACAGATCCAAAAGTTTTACATGCTAAATATATCACAACTGCAAATATAACAAAATAAATACAAACTCCGTACATACTCCTATCTAAGGATCTATGCTAACTGTACGGACCCAATAGGGCTCATATCAATGAGCTCCTAGCCAAAAACTAAAACCCTAATCTAGTTCCCTACGGAACTAGCAGAATCCTCTGATGAATCCTCCTCAGGACCCTCCCCGATCTCCGGGGATGCAGGCACTACCGGTCCAGGTCCAGCGGGAATCTCCTCCTCACCTCGTGCCTCTCCCGCCACGCGCTCAAGGGTATGCGCGCACTCATGAAGGACCTGACCTAAACCATCTCGGACATGCCCAGCTACACGAGTCAATCGCTCACGAGATCTCCGGAGCTGCTGAGTCAATGCTAAAGTCCTCTGTCTCTCTCTCATAAGCTCCTCCTCCAGCTCTCCAATCTGGTGAGCCTGGCGGCCCACCTCGTCGCTCAAACTGCGGACGCTCGCCTGAGCAGCAGCTGACGTGCGAGCGAAACTCCTACTCTCCTCGATCAGTGGGACTACCACATAATCGGGATAGGAGTACAACCTCCAGCATCCACAACGCGGTCGAATCCGGCGGGCAGGTGAAAAGCACAAGTAAGGATGTCCCGGCTGAGGGCGATAGCGTGCTAAGGGTCTACATCTCGGTCCCTGATACCTCGAGGGTATCACCGTCAAGTCTCGAAGCTCGGACGCCTCACCTCGGCCCTCGTCCGTCATACCTACATATTTAAATAATTAATCAATTAGGTCTATCCCAAAAGTACTTAATAATAATAATTACTTAAATAGTACACTCAAATATCAAGCTTAAAAGTAACCTAAACCCATGCTCAAGCATCTCCATAATAGCGTCTGGGTGCGGAAATTCGGATCTTATCTCTCACACTCAGGGTGATCAGGCCCAAGAGTAACCGACTCGACCCAAATTTCCTACCCGACACCCAAGCAAATCTAGCACTAGAGACAAGATTCAATCCTAGGCTCTGATACCACCTGTGACAGCCCCACCTTACCCAAAGGCGCACCAAAGGGCTTAGCGGACTGTCTGCCTAGCTCTCGCCAGGACTCAAACACGCACTCGCTTAAACATCCAACCATACTTAACTTAAAATAAAATGCACTCATAAATAAATAATTCATAATATTTACTTAAAAGTGTAAATATTACTAGAGTTTTACATCCCAAAATATGACAATATTTACAATAAAAGCCTACACATTTAGGCTATCAAAACACAATAAACAAAATATCCACTAGGTCCAAATCAGCTTTTCCAGCCTTAGTAATTTTGGAAACCTGGTTAAAGAAAACAAATAAATGGGATGAGCTAAAATAGCCCAGTGAGTGCTCAAGTCATACAACCATACCAGTAAAATGTGATTTTTGTTCAATAAAATATTTAACGAGTAAATAAACAATTTGTGAACAATTTAATTTAACAAGTAGTCACGGGCGGATACGGGGCTCAACTACGGGAGCAAGCTCAACCGTAGAAGTAGCAGGCACTGAATATGTAACCAAGACATTCGGACCGAGATAATAGCTCAGGTCCTCATCAAGGAACATACCAGTACAAACAAGCAAGTACCCTAACCACCGTTCACCTTATAACCTCCAAACAAGCTACCACCTCCAGGGAGTAATCTCAACCTTGGAAGGGCCAACAAGCAAGAAAGTTCTATCCGGAGTTGGCCTCTTAGAGGAATTCAACTCATTTAAGGAAAGAACGTCACGCCCTAAAACACCCAGCACCTTATATCCTCCCAAGTCACGTCAGAGTTGACTAACCGTGAAGTAACGGTGAAGTTAGTCACGGTAGTCTCACACACAATTAACACATTTAATAATGAAAGCATGTAACACGTTGTGAAATAGATGCGATAAAGTACACATCTTTTCTCAAGTAACACATTTTATCAAATAATAATATCAAGTAGAACATGGCATTTCATGCATCATGCACACATAAGAACACTCACCTGAATTGTCTATGAAAAGATTTCGTGGTAAGGTCGCGTCTCACTACCGGATCCTGAAATTCATGAGAAATAATCGTATAAAAATCCTTACTAAAATCTAAGAAATTTCATAAGGAAATTCAAGAAATACCCCAAGTCTTTCTAGGGTTTAATTTCTAGGGTTTTGCTCGGAAAGGTTTAATTCACTAATAACTAATCTACGAAAATTTCTGCACACTTAAATCACTAAATTACAGCTTATAAAGCCTTAAATCATAGCCTAATTATTTTTATTTCCTAGGTTTTACCGAAATTTCGGCAGCACTTCCCCTATAACCGGACTAACCCAAAAATTTTAAACCTGCAAGAAAAATCAACCATCCAATCCATTCAACATGTATTACAACTTATATGTTCAATTTAAACCCAAATTCAATCAAGATTCCACTCAAATTCAAAATCCCTACTCCAAGAATCATTACCCAAATTTACACAGGGTTGGTTTTCAGCCAAATTCGTGCCATTGCTGGGGTCAATCCACTAAGAACTAGGGAATTGTGATTACATGGTTTGAAAGTACGTTTATAGGGCTACAACTTTCATGAAGATCATCACTTAAAATTCCAACTAGAACAGGTTCAAAATCAGCCCCCAAGTTGGCTCTTCATCAAAACTGTTTACGCAGAACCGAATTTTCAGCTAACTTTGCAAGCTTTCTGCGATTAATACACAATGAACCACCATGCAAGCTTTATACCGTTTTAAAGCCCTATGAATCTAGTTTCTAAAACAACAAGAATCATTCAAATCCAAGTTATCTACACCAAGTTATGAAAGTTTTACTAAAACTGGTCCAGCATGACTGTTTAAGTGTTCTTAAGTTCAAGCTTAAATTTTCAACCAAATCAAACTTAAATCATGTCATTTCAAGTCTAAATCACTATCTACAAGCCACACAAGTCCATAAACCTCATATTCATGGAATAAAACTTCATATTCATGGCCAAAATCAATCATATACAACCCATAAAAAAACATAACTTAAGGCTAAAAACTATAATCTTACACTTGAAATTAAAAGAGAAATTCATGGGAAATACCTCTAGGTAGACAAGATAGTTGCTTAGGAGGAAGTTTCACTCAATTTCTATGGTTGAAATATGAGTAAATGGAAGTAAAAGATCCAAGAAAATTGAAAGAAAATGGAGAGAAAAGAGGGAAAGAAGCAGCCGGCCAGCAAGAAGAAAAAGGAAGAAAACTAAGCTAAGTAAAAATGAAAAGAATTGGAGATAAATTGGAAAAAGTAGTGGCCAATCAAAACAAGACAAAACCAAAGTAAGTCTTGACTTTTTAACCATGGAATGACTCCACTTGGCACTAGGTAATTAGAAGTGATTTTCATTAGTTATCCCATAATTAATCTTGCAAGATTTCCTAGGTACAACTCTTAAGGCACTAAGTACAACATGCTCATCATTTTTTTTTTTCCACAAATTCAGCCATCACTTTTTTTTTTTTCCTAATGAACATAATACAAAATGAAGGGTTTTTTCATGAATTTCTAGGGTGTTACACCATCTCCCTCTTCTATTTGTTTCTCTCTGATCTGCCCTCCCTCTCTTTCCTGTCTGATCCGTGGCCAGCCATCCTTCCCTTCCCCTCTCTCTCTATCGCCTGCCACCACCATCCCCTACCCACTGTCCCTCTCCACCAACCATCTCCCTATGCAAAAATAGCCCCGCGTTCCTGTGGCTGTGATTTGGTGGTTTGTGTGGTGGTGGATGTGGTCAATGGCTATGGATAGCTGTGGAGGGCTACTGTGTGGTGGTGGGTTTTTGGTGGGTGGTTGAGGGTGGAGGTGAGGGTATCAAAGTGTGTTTTTTTGGGTTTGGCCCGGGTTGACTCGGTCTCAACTCGACTGTTTTTCTTTGACTCGGAGATAACTCTATCCGAGTCAACCGAGTTCCAACGAGTTCTCGGTGAGTCTCCCATCTCCGAGTAGGATTAGAGTAGTCTTGGACCGGAGGCCTCCATTCTGGTGACGACTCGGCCGAGTCTTTGAACCACGCTTTTTAGATGCATAAAAGCACATACAAATCCTAATTGAAAGAGCTAACTAACACAAGTAAAAATAAATACAAAAACCTTAAAAAATTAGCAAAATCACGCAGCTAGCTGCCAAGAATCCGTGACTTGAAATGATAAAAACCGTGAATGAATTCTTCTGGGCCAACTCATGGTTGCTCACTGGAAGAGAAACCGCGACTAGAATCCGTGGGCAGATTCTCATTGCACAGGCCACGCTTTCCTCTGACCATGGATCCGCGACCCATGCCCTCACGGATGCAGTTCACAGATCGACACTAATTCCTCCAATGAAGATTCTGGCTCGAATTTTTTAGCGTATGCATGACCACCAATCAATTAATCATTAATGGGATGTTGATAGGAGATTTTTGTTGCCTTGTTGCCATATTTTGAACCCTTTGAACCCTCCAAAATGCCTAAGTAGATGATCAAACTTAATGATGCCTCAATGGTAGGAATGGAGGCTACTAGAATCATATCACTTGATTAAATTTGTCATTGGAAAACAGAGAAAAGAAAGAAATACATGAAAGAACACCGCGGGCTGCGTTCGTTGTCACCTTGGTGAGGAGGTGGAACATCCCTGTGGGATGCTGCGATTGGGATTAGAAATTAAATTCTAGGCTAAGGTTGGGGAATGACGACGATCGAAATTACGTAAGAATAAACTCACCAGTTTGACCGGTATCCTTTCCTCCCTGTAAATGAACGGGTATTAGAATTCGTCTGTAATGCTACAATTTTTCCATGGCATTTGGAGTACTATACTGCATTTGAAAAGAATAAAGCATAAAGTCTATCAGAGGAAGACGGTGTAATAATGCCATATACTTGAATTCAAATTTTTACATTTTAGGTCAATTACGCTTTGTCCCATAAACTTGAATTTCAGTCACCCTTTGTCTCCTAATTTCCTGATACATGGCATTGGCAATGAGTCCCACGATTCATTGGATCTCATATCCATATTTAATTTGGGCGGGATAGGTATCAATAATATGATATTGGACTTATTTGAAATTATACCCAGTATTATCCATTTAAATATGAATATGGTTGGGAATTACTTGGAACTCCCATACCCAAATATAAACAAATTTTAAAAGAATTTGTACTACCCAGTGCAACCTTGAAAGATGCACTGCAAACTAGTCTTCATCTGAGTTTCATGTAAGTTTTGTAATGTCCATGAACGAGTGAAATGTTGATTTCTTTTAATTTTTAATTTACTTCATTACATCAATGATGGATTTTTTAGTATCAGGTCTTTTAAAAAAATAATATCCAAATTGATTTTTTTGGGTGTAGATAAATTAGATCTATACACATCCTCAATCCATCTTTTTTACATGTAATTATTGGAAAACTATAGTTTTTAATTGAAAGGTTAAAAAACTTTAACAAATAAGATCTACAGAAAATAATATAAAAACCAAAAAATTTGGAAATTTATTGAGCTTAATAAACTAAAAAAAATGATATAAAAAAGGAAACATTAAGGTTAAACTTAAAAAACTAAATGATAGAGAAAAGTAATTCATTAAAAAGGAAAAATAGTTTAAAGAAATAATAAAATGAAATTTTATTCGATATTTGGGTAGTGTCAAAATGGGACTGACCCATTTTAGTCCCGCCATATTGATCCCATGCAAATATAGGACTGTTTGGGTATGATCCATATTTCACAATCCTAATTAAGTTTTGCTTAAATCCCGCCCATTCTGCTCATTTGCCATCTCTACTGCTATATTTATTTGGAACTTGTCATTAACACCGTTGATTACTATTTAATGGAGAGATGATATCATCTTCTTTGTGACCAAGTACCCCAGAATAATACTCCCTCCGTCCCATTTTGTTAGGCTTACAGTTTTTTTCACACAGTTTAAGAAAAATTAGTCAACTTTATTGAAAGAAGAAATTAATCTATGATATTCCTAAAATACCCTTATATACATCATTAAACATTTACATTGAATACAATATAAAAAATTGCATCATAAGTCAAATTAATCCATTTGATATGTGAATGCACGGTTTGCTATGGACCTTTCACTTATGACAAAGTAATTAAATAGGGGCATTTTAGAGAAGTTGAAAATTAATTACATTCTTCAAATGGAAAGTAGACTATAATTTGGGATGGATGAAAAAGGAAAACAAGTCTATCAAAATGGGACAGAGAGAGTATGTCACTTCATCCCGTTCTGGGTGTTTGTATTTAACAATTTATAATTTCTTGCTAAATATATGTAAACCAGCAAAAAAGTTAAAATATTCCAAAATCAAATAGATTTCATTTAATTTTTTTCATAGAAATTTTTTTGGAACTTTTTTAATGTTTTTTCACGGTGGAGCTAGCTCTTCATTTTTTTTTTACACTATATTATAGATAACTCATTACCCTTAAAATTTTTCTAAATTTACAGTACCAAATTAAATTACAAATAATTTTAAAAAATTTGTAGCACTTTGTAAAGATTTGCATTTGAAAAGATATGATGACCATTTGAAAGATATGAAGACAAATTAAGTAAAAATGTGGCAATTTACTAAACGATCAATTTTTAAATTGTTTACTTCAAACCAGCACAATTTTACTGTATATTTCCGGTATATGTACACTAATATCCACATTATTAATATAGCAACATTTTTTGTCGTTTTGCACTTGTATCCACTTTTCATGTTAGTTAGAACACATTTCTCAATGTTGTCTTTCGTATTAAATTTTAATCCAAAATTTTATTGTAGATTATTCGTGTATTGAGATTTTCTAAGAAAATATTTTGACTGTAATTTTTTAAGTATTATAAATGTATTCCCTTCATTACGTACATAAAACAATTTCATGTGGGAATTAACATTATTTAGTCAGGTATTTTGACAGTAACATTATGCCTAATAGTTGACTAGTCTTCACCGGAGGAAGGAAGAAAGGGAGACAAAGGGTGAACATCTCAAATTTGGGGTTCAAAGTATTACTTTTGGGGTAAACTGTAATTAACCCTATGTTTCAAAAGGGGTACAAAATCCAATATCAAGTATTCATAGACGGACTTGGGTTTAGGTTACGTTGGATAGTTATTTTCTGGTATTTTTAAAAAAATATTATTACAGAATTTTAGAGATTTTTTGCAATAAATGTGTTTGCAAAATAAAAAATTAATTAAAAATGTGTTTAAAACAAAAAAACACGTTTATAATTAATAGAACCAAACAGACCATTCTTTTAATAGCCCCCATGACCATGGTTTTTTTTTTTTTTTTCCCCAGACTGAAAATTGAGTTCAATGCTAATTATTGATTTGTTCGACAGCATGCTGTGGAAAGACCGCCAAAGTTCCTTGGAGGCTGGGTTGGATTATATTCAGTTAATATTTTTGTCGTGGCATGGGTTTTTGTCATCGGTTTCGGCTTCGGAGGGTGGGCAAGCATGGTCAATTTCGTACGTCAAATTGCTACCTTCGGCCTTTTCGCAAAATGCTACCAGTGTCCACCAAGAAAAGCTTGATCTGTAAACTACTATTACATATAAAGAAATCACGGCAAGAAATTTAGATATATATACATATATACATGCAAGTGTGTAAAGAGATTTCCTCTGGTAACAATTTCTACTTTTACTTTGTTTTCCTTAGGGATTTTCTTTTCTATTTTTCTGGCAAGAATTGTTTTAATATGTGTGCTTATTGATTGCTGTTAAGAGGGGTGACTTGACTCCCACCATGATTATGCTTTATTATTCATTTAGTAAAGTATTTTCCCCCATTACTATTACGTGTAAGGCTATATCCACAGAGCAGTTCACATTTTGACCAAGAAAAAATTAATGGAATGATACTTACCCAGAATAAGAAATAATGATCGATAATCTTATCCTTAGACATAGAGTCAACAGCACAATTGGACGTTATGTATACATTTGAAGGGAGCTGAGCCTTTAACTAGGGCTGAGCAAGTTGACCCAGTAACCCGAGAAACTAGTCGATGCGATCTACATTTGATCTGAAAAATGTAGATATTCAACCCGCCGGGTTTTTCTAAGCTGGGTCATATGTGGGTTTTTCTATTAAGTGGGTCAGATACATATTAGGATTTTTAAAACTCGGTAGGTATTTGACCTGAACCGCATATAAGTGTAATGAAGTAATTTTACAAAGTTTGTCCATTAGGGAAGCTAATTTAGTGTATACGATTACTATATATCCATTATCCTCAGTCTCGAGCTTTAACTTATGGAGATGATTGAGGTAATTATTTGTTTTCAACCAGCTTACATTTGTTATTGTTGTTAAGGTGAAATTATATTAGTCAAAGTGATCGACTATTTAGATAATTGATGTGGAATCTGTATATCGTATTTGATTTCTTGGATGCTAGATATGGACCCAAAGTTCCTTTTTTTTTTTTATTTAATGCAAAGCATGCATCCTTCAACTAGTTTCTTAAAATACAAATAGTTTATTTTTACAAAAAAATTGATGCTAAAATTTAACTATTCCCATCAATATGCAACTATGATATAACTTGCATTCTTACATAGAACCTCCATTTGGTTTAATTGACAAGTAAAAAATTTAACTATTTTTCTATATATTTTATTAGATGTTTTTAGTATATTTTCGGTATACTTTTGGTATTTTATATCATAAAATGGCTCATTTTCATTACTTTTCATCAAAACTTGTTTTGTCTTTAAAATAGGGTTTTTAGTCAAACAATTAGAATTTTGGAGCAAAATAATATTTAGAACAAATTAATACCCAAGTTTATTTTATCTTGCAGGGAAGTGTTGAATAAACACAATTTGGATCAATGGGAGTATAAGATAGATCATTACAAGGATGATTCAAGATTGTACCAAATATCACTTAATTTTGGCAAATTATGGACTATTTTTCTACGTTAAGCTCACCAATTAATTGTGTTAGACTATTGGAAGAAGTTCCCAGGGGTATGAAGGAAACAATCAAAAATTAGAAGGGCAACAAGGACATTTTCGTAGGATCAGCGATTTGCGGGTCACCACCAGCGAATCACACTCGCAGATCACTGATTTCGGCTGAAAATGACTTGTAGCAACTTGTTTATTTCACACTCAGACAAATTCAAGGTACTTCTGTAGGTTGGTTGATCAAGGGAATATTGCAAAATTCAAGAAACCAACTTTAACAACTTGGGAAGGAATCTTGATGATGATGTTTCCAAGTTGCCTAGGGTTTGATTTCTTCTATATATACAAAACTTGAGGAATAAGAGAAGAGAGCTTGGAGGGGCATGGAGTGATCATAGAGTCTTATGACTCTTTTTTTTTTTTTTTTGGCAAAATGCCCTACACGGGGAGGGATGCCACCCCTAAATTTTATTAATAAAGCAAAAAACCATACATGGAGGGGGACATAAACCAAACCTCCAAAAAGTACATGATATTGAACTTAACATACTCTAATGTTCATCAAACCTATTCTATCCAATCTAAAACTACCAAAGACTAATATAGGCAAATCATTATCATTAAAATACAAACGAGTACATTCAGAGTCACATCTTATTTAGAATCTTATGACTCTTTAGAATTAGGAACAAAGTTCTTTTGTATATAATAGAATAGTTATTGTAGTAGTTTAGTAGTAGGAATTTCATCTTCATGTAAACATAACCTTGAGGGAACTTCTTTGTACACCACATGTTTGATGAAATGCAAAGACAAGTCTCAAAGTCAAGTCCATCTACCAAATGAGCAACTCTAACTTTATTCTTCTTATTTTCATTCTTGCACGAGTTGTTACTTTCATATATGTGCTTAAGTTTTTCTCTAATATGTTGAACTAAGTTGAATCAAACTAGATTTAAGATGAAGCTATTGATATATTTGGTTAAGTTTATGGCCATACTTTAGTCTTGTTTATTCATTTACTTGGTCTTCAATACTTGTTATTGATTAGCTACCAATTTCAAGTCATCTTAGTTGTTATTTGACAAGGGAACTTGCACTTAATAATGGAAAGAAGTTAATGTAGCCTATAGTGAATCTCACAAAAGCAGGGATTCTCATAGGTGGATTAAGGCTTGTTGCATAACTAGTAACACCGCAATTCATGCACCAAATGAACTAAGGCATACAAGACTTTACCATGGAAGTAGAAAAGCTCATGTTTTAGTAGTCTTTAATTTGTAGCAGTATCTAGTTTTGAATACAAATGGAATTGAATCCTAAACAAGGGTGGAAATTCATGATGGCCATTAGCTTAGCTTTCATATTTTGTGACCTTTGGTGGAATCTTAGGCCTAGTCAACTTAATTTGACAAGATCTTGATTGTTTATTTACTAGATTTTGATTTTCCTGCCATTTCACCATCCAAAGAATTTATTGTTTAGATAATAGAGCAGGTTAGTAGCTTTGATAATTGCCAATTCTTGTTTGCTCGTGGGATTGACCCTAATACTCATCATAACTACAATTGGCCCCTGCACTTAGGGAATGGTTATTAGGTTATAAATTTAAAACTTGTTTGTGTGATTTTAAGTGGATTTATTATTATAATTTGACATAACCTAAACTCGCAATCAAGTTTTTGGAGTTGTTGCTAGGGATCCAAAGAAACTTTGATAATATCAAGGCGAATAGAAGCTTTATTAGTCTAGACTTTTTTATTTTTCTTGTTTTAATGTCTCTTTTTTGGTGTTTTGTAGGTACCAATTGAATCAAGGTGAAGGGAAGATGTTTGAAGTTGAAAGTGGTTTGAGCATTTCATCAAACACAACATGGACTTTGTCAAAAGAGCAATTGTGAAGTGTATATTACTGGAATTTTCAAGCTCATTAACTCAAGAGGTTAGTACAAATGATATTGATAATGATCATATTACCTTTGAGTTAATACAAAAGGAGCAATTTAGAGGTATGACTAATGAAAATCCTAATTGTCATGTCTACAATTTTGAGTATTTGTTGATACTATAAGACTAGATGGAACAAATGGAATGAGTAATGGTGATATGAAATTGAAATTGTTTCCATACTCTTTATGTGATCGTGCTCAAGATTGGCTAAATTCATATGAACATAACATGTTCATTAGTTGGAATGATTTGTCAAGTGCTTTCTCGAAGAAATTTTCTCCTAAAAATAATTGTAATGATCTCAAAAGTATTAACGAGGAGAATGTGTATAATGAATTAAATGTTAATTATGAGTCTAATTTGAATAATACCTATTGTACTACATATGGAAGTGACCATGCAAATCATGAATGTGCCAAAATTGATCATGTACAAAATGATGATATTCAAAATGACTCATATTTTAGCACTTGTAAGCCAATTTGTGAAGAAAATGAGTCTAAAAGTCAAGTAGGCATGAATGGTAAGGAGTCAATTAGATGTTCTATTTGTGAAGGAAATCATAAGGATATATATTGTGAATGTAATGAAGATGAAACACCAATTCCTAATGAGAAAGTTGAATCTTTAAAGAATTGGTTATTATGAAAATTGGATAATGCAACTTCACAATCATCTTCATATGAGGATAAAAGTCAAAATGTCGATTGTGAGTCTAATTTGAATGTTACTTGTTGTCCTACATGTGGAGGTGACCATGAAAATTATAAATGTGGTAACAATGATCATGTACAATGTAATTCTTGTGATGAAGATGATGAAATTGATAATAGGTCCCTTGATTCTTTAGAATGTGATCTTGATCAATACATGATTACAAATATTTCTTGTAAACACCAAATTTTGACATACCATTTATTTTTCAAACATTGGAGGCATTTTTATATTTTTGGGGTCAAATTCTAATTTTTCAATAATCTCGGGGGTAAAATAGTAATTTTTCTTTGTAAATATTTTTCCATTAGCTTTGGGGGTTTTAAGTTCATATTTTTACTTTCATACGAATTTGTTAATTTTGTGATTTTTTCGGATTTAATTGGTATTCTTTTCATATTTTACCAAGCATAAGGGCAAAATGGTAATTTCGCCTCGCGAACACAATTTTAGCTCAGTTTAGGTCCCAAATTTATTTTTTAATTCTTTAAACATGTTTCTAAATTTTTTTGATTTTTTCGGGAACGATTGCTATTTTTTCTGTAAATACTGCATTCAAGGGCAAAATCATCATTTTACAGTTTAAATTCATTTTTTGTCAATTTTTTTAGTCATAAATGCATTTCCTAAGGTTTTAAGCTTATTTTTAATTTTTCGTAATTTTTAGAGGTCAATAGCTATTTTTTGTGTATTTTCATTGTCTAGGGGTAAAATCATCATTTTACTGTTTAAATTCATTTTTCATCAATTTTTGAGTCATAAATGCATTTCCTAGGGTTTTAAGCTTATTTGTAATTTTTTGTAATTTTTCAAGATCAATAGCTATTTTTCTGTGTATTTTCATTGTCCGGGGGCAAAATCGTCATTTCACACCCTGTACACATTTTTTTATCAATTTTAAGCTCTAACTTTTATTTTGAAATCTACTTTGAATTTTTTAAAAAATTTTGGAGATTATTGTCATTTCTTTGTATTAGTTTTTTAATTTTTGGGTTAAAAATATTTTTTTAAATAAAATTAGAATTTTTAGTACTGGTGGCATTTTTATTATTTTGTAGTATTCTTAGTGACCAAGACAACTTGCTCTATAAATACCCATCCTTAAATCAGAAAAAGGGAACACAAAGAAAAAAATTGAAGAACCCTAAAAACACAGCTTTTTATCCATTAAGGATCAAAACACACGCCAAGCCACCAAAAATTATACACACTTGCCGTCATTTTTTTTCCGGTTACTATTCATCATAACAATACTGTTCATCATCATCAGTCAGATCAACTCCAAGCTTTAAAAGGTGAGTTCTTATTTCCCTTTTTGTTTTGATTCATTTTTTTTCTATTTCCCTGTGTGAATCTGATTATTTGTACTCAGTTATTTAGAAATTTTGGTTAAATCTGTTTACTTCTGGGTTTTATTTTCTTTCTGGGTTTATGTTTTCTCTTTTGGGTTCATCTTCTCCACCGACAATCTCATCCCTCTCTTCACCCTCGTTCACTTCTCCTCCACCTGCCAATCAACCGCTACCTTCTACTTCTCTACCAGGACACAACCATCAGCCCCAATCCTCACCAATCCAGACCACCGAACTCCAAATAGTCCACAACCACCAGCTTTAATTTCAGAGAATCAGCAACAACTTTCTCTAACTCCACAGACCAACCAAACCCTCAAATCGATCCCAAAGCTGTCTCAAATTACAACCCAAACCCAGTCCTTTCCCCTACCAGCGCCATCAATCACTTGCAAAGCAAAAACAATAATAAAACTGTACAAAAAAAACAATCCAACGCCAACATCATCCCCACCACCGACACCACAAATTAGCCTCCCTAAACCACTACAAACCTGCAAAAACAATTCACAAAACGACCCAAGAAAATCAGAAAGCCCCAACACAATCCCAGCTTAAAAAAGAAACCACTGCCCAACAAACACTCGACACCAGCTTCACCAACATCACCACCATCTTAATATGCCTAATCAGCTCCACACCATCACTGACAACTTGCAAAGCACCATTTTTTAGCTTGTAAAATCAGTCACAATCCCAATCAAAAACTCAACCTAAAGCCATCCACCACCAGTCACCACCAAATCAGCAACGCCACCAGTCATGAACAGCCCCTGAAACCACAATCATAACTATTTGCAAACAACCACTCAAAAAAAAAAAAAAAAAAAAGGGCCCAAAATCGCAACAATTCAGCCCCAATTTGCACAAACAAAATCGATCAAGTCACCCTTTTTAAGTCCTGTCCGGCACTATACAACCAAAGCCCCAATATTAGCAACGCCATAGCCATTCTCAAACCCTCCCTGAAACAAACCACAGCAAGACCGATGACAATCAGCAACCCCTGCTCCCCAATGCCAACAACTTCCATCATCCAAGTCCAACCCAAAATCCCAATTCACCAAAAGACCTCCCTAACAATCGTCTACACAACCACTGACTGCTACCCAATCACGACCACCGCCCATTAATCAATACCCACCACAACTCCTCAAACTATCGAAATTGCACACACAACCCACCACTGCACACCATTCTCACAGTTTCCCAACACCGTCGTATGTCTACTGTCCCTGCTCCTCCCCTGCCACCGAAAGCCCACACACGAACACCCCTCAAACACCCAATTTCAGTTGCCAAGAGCAGTGGGCTGGAGAGAATGGGAAATAAAGAGAGAGAGCAGAGAGGGGGAGAGGACGGAGAGAAGAGAGAAGCTGGAAAGAGATGAGAAACAGAGGAAACAACGACAAAAGAAAGAAGAAAGGGAATAGAGAGAATGGATAGAAAGCTTGGGGGATAGAGCGAGAGAAGATAACTGAGATGCGAGAGGGAAAGCAATCAGAATCAGAAAATTGAACCAGAAAGATCGAGAGAGAGAGAGAGCAGAACCAAAAGAAAAAGAGAACTAGCGGAGATGAAGCAAGGAGAAGAAGAATAGGAGAAGAGAATAAAGAGAAATAGGGGAGCTTGAGGAAGAACTATTTTGGGGGGTGTGGGTTTTTAGTTTAGGCTTTAACTCGTTTATTCCTTTTCTGTTAATTTGCTTTCTCTTGCCAATAGAATCGATTTTGATAGGAGGGAGTTTATATTTGTTTAGCTAGAAAACAGAGCTGTTGTATTTTGTTTATGAATTTAGTTTAGTTATTACTGTTGCTATTATTGTTAATATATGCCAAATTGTGGTTGCTTTGTCTACCCTTGAGTTCGATTTAGTTCTAATTTAAGTAGTCAAGCTAGTTTATTAACTTAGTTTATTGTAAATTAATTCTTAATCTTAGATGGCTTGTTCAATTAAACCCCTAGAATTCATTGAGATTTTTGCACTTTTAGCCCTTTTGAGTTGCTGAAAAATTTGTTCTAGACCCTCACTAGTTGCAGGAATTTGCATTAGTCCCATAAGCTTGCTGTAATTTATATTTTACCCGCACGAACATAGCTAGAAATTCACTTTTGGTCCCTTTAGACTGCTGGGAATTCATTTTTTATTTTCTTAGGTTGCTGGAAATTCATTTTTTATTCCTGTGTTGCTGAAATTTATGTTTTGTGCCCTCACATTGCTGTAATTTGTTAATTTTGCTCTCATATTTGCTGTAATTTATATTTTACCTTTCTAGTTTGCTGGCATTTAGGTTTGGTGTGCTAGTGTGCTAAATTTTGTATTTTTACTTTCATTTTGTTAGAATCTACAATTTTGCCAAAATTTAAGTTTTATTTTCCAATTGTTGAAATTTACTTTGCCATATTTCATATTTTATGCTTTATGTCTTTAAATAGCAGTACCCCTCAAGCTCTTAGAAATTCATTTTTAGTCCCCTTAGTTGCTAAACTTTACATGTTTATCCCAATTTGTCAAATATTTCATATTTTATGCTTTATTACTTTATATTGAGATACCTTGACTTGTGTGTTCATTTTCTTAAGTATTTGTATCGGATCTTCAAAGAGATATTCCTACTACTTGTTAAATTTTCTTTATGTGCCCGAATGTGCCCCAATGTGATTTTTATGCATTATTTTTAATTAATTATTTATTGTTTGTTTCTTATTTTACATACTTTTTGCATATTTACGTATTTAAGTTATTTAATTTTGAAATTTTATTATTTTGACAAAAATGTAATATTTTGTATTTAGCTAGTCAATGTAATAGTTAGATTATTTTTCACATATTTTTTGCAAATTTTGTATTTTAGATAGCAAGTGTGATAGATAGGTTATTTTACTTTCTCCCCCTTAAAATTGTAGCTAACTTCGCCGGTGTAATACTTAGGGCTTGTGTGCTTTTGCATGCTTACGTGCTTATTTGTTTTAACGCTTTCATTAGGATTTTGCATCTAGATATTATGCCTATGTGTTACGTGCTTCTATGTACTCTTATATGTCTTTATATGTTTATTTGCTTTCAATTTTATTATTTTGATTTATGTTTTATTAATTCTTATTATTCCATCACCACACTAGTTCAACGCTAGTTGAGGCTTTATCATTTCTCCGCTAGTCCAACGCTAGTGGGAATCCCTAGAAAGGGCTAGTCCAACGCTAGACCCTTAGGACATTTTAGTATTAGGTGCATTCGTGTGTGTATTTTACATCCCACTTCACACATTTTTAGTTTTCTTTCCATTCTGCATGATTTTTATTATTATTACTATTATTTATTTATTGTTGACACATCTTCAAATGCATGTCATCTAGGTTGCATCTCACTTAGAATTTAGGTCATTTTGTGTGATTCGACTAGAAATAGTCGTCTACTTACGTGGGAAGCGGTGGCGCACATGCCGTTCCCCCTTCTGTGAGTAGAAACATTCAGTCACGAGATATTAGTCTCCCGTACCCGTCATGTTGCATACCCACTTTCTTTCTTCACTTACGATATATTATTATTTTCTGTTCTTCTTGCATCGCATTTTGCATAGACACTCATGACTCCCTCAAGGTCTCGATTCAGGTTTCGCAATTAATGTGATAATCCCGACCAAAACCTCAACGTAAACATGCCGACCTTCTCGATACGCACACTTAGATTTTAGGATTTGCATTCATTTAGACACATCCAAAACGCAATAGAACTTAGGGGTTAATTTAGAAAATTTTGATTAAATCTCGCAACTAGCCTCGGCTGGGTAAAAAGGGTGCCTTAGGCGCAAGTCTTTGCCTTCCCTTTCTTCAAATGTGACTCCCGAACCTTTTTCTCTCGTTTTTTCGTAAACCAGAGTTGGAAAAGGGTTTTAAATGATTTTTTTAAAATTTTGCTCTTGTTTTGTTAAATAATTTTTTCGGGTGACTTGGTACACCCTAACTCAGTACCAAGTGGCGACTCCATTTTTTAAAATAAAACCCTTTTTTAAAAATCAGTTAGCCAAAACTGTGGCACTTTTAATCCCGACCTTATTTTCTTTTAAAATACCATTTTTTCTAAAATATATTTTTTCACTAAGAACTCAATTTCAATCACACGCATGATTTTTTCAAAAACTTTTATTTTCAAAATTGGTCGTCGGACCGGATCGCCTTTTTGGACGCGACAGTCAATGATCCCGCACTTTATCGATTTTGGGACGCGACAGGATTTTGGCAACTCCACTGGGGATCACTAGTGAGTTCGAGCACTAGGCTTAATCATTTTTTTCCTTCTTTAGCTCTTTTATTTTATCGCGTTTGGAAGTTAGGAATTGTATTTTTTGTTTTTTTGAGGTTTTTAGTGTTTGTTTTTGTATTTCACACACTTCGTCTCTCGTCTATGTGATGTATGATTTAATTATCTTTGTTATTCGACCACGCTTGCATTTGGTAGGGGGTCAGTCACCCTTAGAGCACACGCTTTATCATTCCCTCCTCTCATAAGGAGCACTACATACGTGTATTCGATACTTTTTACCCTTTTTTTCTCTTTTTGGTAGTTGTCATGCACCCGTCCCAATTAGGAATAGGATTGATCTACTTAGGCATGTGAGCGTGGCACAATGTGCATATAACCATAGTTTGGGAGATCACCCGAACTTTCGGCTTAAGTCCATAAGTCTAGAGATTCGGAGACATTTAAGATCCACTCGGATACGTGGCCAGGGCACAATGTGCACGTAGTTGTATCCGAGGGATCACTTCGAGGCACCGACCAAGGGCTTTGGAATTGATGACCCTTACCCTTAGGTCTAAAAGCTTGAAAACCGCCAGCCAAATCGAGTCTAGATGTATTAGTGAGCCTAACCTCATGCATTCATGTAGAATAACCTAGGATAAAGTGAGCCTTGCCCTATTAGGTACACCGGGCACAAGAGGAGGGAATCCACTCCTTTTATTTGTTTTGTTGTACTGTTTACTACTATTTATTTTTGCCAGCGTGTTATGTGTTATTTGTTGAATAAACTAACGCACTTTCTTTCCTTTTTAGATTGCATTCACAACCTTAGAATAAAGAGCCCTGGCATGGTGCTCTTGCAGGGAAACCAACCCATTATTGGCACGTTTAAATTTTTGTCTTATCATTAATTTCTTCGAGAAAGACAGAAATGAGATTTTCATAAAATTTCAGAAATTGCATTTGGCTATAAACAAAAGTCCAAGGGTCCAATCATTGTAAATTTTGTAAAATCTCAAAAATTTGATTTTTTTTTCAACTTGTGTCTTTTCGAACAAGAATTTTATTTTTAAAAAACATTTTTTAAGTTTACCCATCCTTGTTGTACTCTTGTTGTATTTGTCAGTTTTATCTGAACTAATTTTTTCTCAGAGTCAATAAATGCACCAAAGTGGTCAAATTTTTGCACAGTTTGCATTTATCCTTTTTTCAAAGAATTAATGTCATTTTCGCTGTATCTTCCGCCCTCCCGTCCCACGTTACACAAAAAGTGATTCTAACACATATTTCATTCTACTTTAATAAATTAGCATTTTAACTTGTATGTTCCTATATAAAGTCATGACCTTTGATTTCTTTCAATGTTATGTCCCGAAACCTCATGGAAGCTCGATTTTTCAATCACATACATTTGAAGTCAATAATCTCTTTTGTACACTTTATGGTCCATCTTTTTTGAAGAAATTTTGCATCATTATTAGATAAAAAATCTTTAGGGCATTTCTCAAATTCGACATTTTCGCATATTTTAACTTGCCTTAACAAACTGACATCATGCATAAGCCTTAGAGGGAATGCCATTTCGGGAATCTCATGATAGGAAAGCCGCCCTTTTGTATTGGATACATAACCTTAAAAGGACATGCACGTTTATATTTTCAGTACCATCTTGATGGTGTGAGACCCTTAGTAAGGTATTACAAGCAAAACGGAAGCTTTTCTTCTCGATGAATTTGGCGTATTTTTCATTAGAAAAGGGGGGTCTCACCCTAAAGGATTGCATTTCATACTAGACCTACCCTTGGCATAATAAGGACACCCCCTAGGACATGCATCCGAATTGTTTATACATTTACTAACTCTAATCTTTTTCTTTTTCTTTCTCAGAATAAATATTTGATAGTGTTACGTAAGATAAATACTTGAATCATATTCTTTTGATTTTTTCCTTTTAGGTACAGTAAATCATAGCTTCTTTTCACCGAAACCTCATTTACACGCGGTCTCGCGCCAAGCTACTGCATATAAACATGAGTAACCATTCCGAATTCTTCTGAAGTGCCAGCAGGGAATCAGGCATCTAAACTGACTACGCTAAGGGCGCAAATGAATGAAATGTTAACTAAGATGAATGACATGACTCATGAGGTGTCCTCCCATAGCCAAGCTGATAAGTGCTAAAGTATACTAGTTTTTCGTAGGTTTTTAGACTAGGTTTTTAAGGTTTCTTATAGGATTTTCCTCTAGTTCGTAGCTATTTCTTCTTAATTGTGATTTTTATGTCAATTTGTGTAAATGTGTGATTTTCATATGTTTTTGTACTATTTTGTAGGTTTTTGGATAGCTTCGTCATCGAATGTAATAAATTGAAGTTGCAAAGACGGAGTTTGGATGATTGATTCGATGGAGGACGATTAATAGAGTAAAACATACCAAAATATGAAACAAACTCCAAGGGTTTTGAGCTACAAAGACATTAGAGTTGCTAGACCACAGTTGGAGGGCAATTAGACGCAAAAGAAAAGTTTCTGACCTCAACCGCGCTCTTATCCGTGCCGCGGCCGAGATCAGAAGGTCGAGAGCCTCAGCCGCGGGCTAAGCCACACCTGCGGCTCACTTGAGTCTATCCGCGGCTCACTAGTCACGGGTCCAGACACAGCCACGGCTCATCCAGTCGTGGGCGCAGCTAGGACAGACGTGGGGGTGGTTTACTTACGAGATTTTGTGAATTTTCAGCAATAAAGTTGGCGTGAACGGGAAGACCAAGGGAGAACATTAAAAAGCAGAACAGGGGGTCTTCTCTAGGGCAAGGAGGGACGAGAGAACATATGAGATAGAGAGAAGAGGCAAGAACGACGAGAAGAGAAGGGTTGCAACTACGGGACAATCTCTGCAATAACACAAGCGAAGAATTGGTGGCTTCATGAGAATGAGTTCTCCTATTTTTGCTTTGTCGTTTGTTGATCTTTTCTTTGTAGTTATGAACTAAATAATTAGGAACTAGATGGGTTGAACCCTATTTCACTTATTATGGATCTTTTTCCTTAATTAATGAATGGAATTCTTTTTGTTTGGATTTATTTGTGAATTTACTGCTTGATTGAATTGGGTGTTTGCGCGTGGCCCTTGATTTAATCATTGATTTCACTTAGGTTTATTGAGAAATAACCTAACTGATTAGATCCTTTCACAAATAATGAGACTTGCATGGATTGCTAGAGATAGAATCACATAAGTCTTCTCAGGTAGATTCATACCTAGCCCACACAATAGAATCTCTGATTTGTAACTTCATCTCTTTGGGGTTTTAATGGTAGAAGAGATTCTCATTAGTCAACTAGAGAGATAAAGGTTATGATACTTGAGAGAGATCATGACCGAACATAGGATTCTAGGGTTTGAATACTTGAATTCATTCATTCATTAATCTGGAATTGAAACATAATAAGGAAAGAATTAGGGGAATTCCACATCTAGTTCCTACTTTTGATCATTGCTATTTTCTCTGTTCGACTGTTCTTGTTTGCTAAATAGGCCTAAGTAGTTAGTTTATTTTAATTCATTTAGTTCAATCTTTTGACTTTGTAGGTTAGATAATAGGGAAAGTGTTAGTACTAGTATTCATATAGCCCTCGTGGGAACGATACTTGATACTCACTTATCCTGTACTACCGGAACGATAGGTATACTTGCCTAAAGAACCCGTAGTGTAGCATGGTGAATATCAAGTTTTTGGCACCGTTGTCGGGGATTTAGAGATTAGGAACACATAATTCTTATTAATCTAGCCATTTTTTATTAGCTTTTGTTATTACTATTATTATTAGTTTTTATTTTACTTTATTTTTATCTCTATTTTCATATTATTATTTTGTCATTTTTACACTTTTACTTGTGTATTTTGTTTGTTTTCATTGTAGGGATCGACGGTGCATGACTAGAAGCAGCGCATCAGAACTATTCCGAGAAGATCCCGAGATTGAAAGAACCGCCTTGCGTGCACTTAGAGAAAGATTGAAGCAGAGGGCAGAGGAATTAGAAACAGAGTTTTCATCTGGACAAGTGGAAGAAATTTAGATGGCAGAAGAGAGGCAATTGACCATGTCAGACTATGCTAGACCGTCACTAACTAGCACTAAGTCTAGCATAGTCCGACCACCTGTTGCGTCCAACAATTTTGAAATTAAGCCAAATATTATCCAAATGGTGCAGCAATATGTGCAGTTTGATGGGTTAGCTGATGAAGATCCAAATGCCCATATTGCTAGCTTCATTGAGATTTGTGATACTTTCAAGATCAATGGGGCAACGGACGATGCCATCCAACTTCGTTTGTTTTCCTTTTCATTGAGGGGCAAAGCAAAGCAGTGGCTGACTTCACTGCCAAGGGGATCTATTACGACGTGGGACCAGATGGCAGAGAAGTTTCTGGCCTACCTATTTGGCTGCAAGTGCAAACCTTTTATAATGGACTCAACCCAACAACCCGACAGATGATTGATGCTGTAGCTGTGGGAACATTAAATAGCAAGCCATCTGAAGCGGCCCAAGAATTAATTGAAGAGATGGCCATGAATAATTATCAGTGGAATTCTACTCGTTCAAGGCCAAATAAAGCCGCTGGAGTGTATGATGTTGATGCAATCACTGCACTAGCAATTCAAGTGGAGGTCTTGAGTAAAAAAATGAATGGACTCTCTAGTACACAACAAAAGAATCAAGTTATGCAGTGTGAAATGTGTGGGGGAGGCCATGGAACCAACGAGTGCCAAGTCGGGACAAAAGTATCCTACATGGGAAATGCACCTCGTCCCCAACAGAATCCCTACAGCAACACATATAATCCAGGGTGGAGGAGCCATCCGAATTTTTCATGGAGAAACCAAGGGCAAAATCCTCTACCTGGGTATCAACAGCAACCCCCTCAGCAAGAGAGCAAGACGAGCTTGGAAGAAACCATGACGAAATATATAAATAGTTTAGAGGCTCGCATGCAAAATGTAGAACAGACTCTAAGGAACCAGCAGGCATCTATTCATAATCTGGAAACGCAGATTGCGCAGATTGCGAAGATTGTCTCAGAAAGACCACAAGGAGGATTACCTGCAACATCGAGCTGAACCCGAGAGAGCACGCAAATGCCATCTTACTGAGGAGTGGGAAGGAGCTCCCCTCTAGTTGCAAGGAGAAAACACTTGAGAAGGTTGATAAATCATCTTCTACGGAAAATGGTGTTGCAAGAAATCAAACGGAAAGAGAAGAGGTGTCAAGGGAGGAAGAAATCCCGCTACAAATGAAGAAACAAGTGGATACCTACACACCAACCGTGCCCTATCCACAAAGGCTAAAAGGGGCTATTTTCGATTCTGAGTTCTCTAAGTTTATCACAATTTTAAAATCATTATATATTAACATTCCATTTATTGATGCTATCTTGTAGGTACCATCTTACGCAAGGTTTTTAAAGGAAATCCTTACACGTAAGAGGACGATTGAAGATGTCAAGAAAGTAGCATTATCTAAGGAGTGCAGTGCTTGCATTCAAAATAATTTGCCACCACAGTTGAAGGACCCAGGGAGTTTCGCTGTTCCTTGCACCATAGGTAGTTTCACTTTCCCTAATGTTTTATGTGACCTAGGTGCTAGTGTCTCCTTGTTGTCCTTGTCAGTAGCTAAGAAGTTCAGGCTTACCACTTTAAAGAAATCTACCATGACTCTACAGTTGGCAGATAGGTCGGTTAGATATCCTCAGGGAATTATTGAAAATGTATTGGTCAAAATTGACAAGCTTATTGTCCCTGTGGATTTCGTAGTACTTGATATAAGTGAGGACACTAATGTGCCTCTGATTTTAGGTTGACCCTTTTTAGCCACTGCTAAAGCCATAATAGATGTAAAAAAGGGTAAGCTCAGGTTTAACGTAGGAGAAGAAGAATTTGAGTTTAATTTGCACTCTAACTTTATGAATTCATCTTCTACTAATGATATTTATGTTGTGGAGGCAACTCATACCAAGAACCAAGAAGAGTGTAGTCCTCTTGGGGTTCCCTCTCATAATGCGGGCTTCTGATGAGAACGAATATGTGAATGAAGATTTAAAAGTGGTTGGGAAAGAAGAGAAGTCAAAAATGGAGTTCAAATGAGGGCAGAGAAAAATCCCAAGGCGCCGAAGGAAGAAAAAGAAGTCTTGGCCAAGATCAAGCGAGGTGATTAGAGTGATAAAGCAGGGTTTAATGAAGTGGATTCCCAAAACCAAGATGGTTGGAGATTGTAGTCCTAAAGGAGCCCTCACTCCTTTAGGCGACAGTGTTGAAGTTTGATAAATGCATTGAGGACATCAAGCTAACGACGCTAAAATTAGCGCTTGTTGGGAGGCAACCCAACCTTTATTTTAGTATTTTGCTACTTTTGGTTGCTTTTAAGTTTAGTAGGAATATTTTAATTAGTGTGTTTCATATGTGTGTGCAGATTTAAAGAAAGAAGATGAAACTCGCAATCACTGCTATAGAAGTCCACATGAGCAATGAGGGAGTTTTCATTTTTCTTTACTTTTCATTGTTTTTCTTGCATGATTTTCATGTTAACATTTTGCTGTCTTGCTATGTTTTGAAATGCATGGAATCGTTTAGGAGTAATCCTTGGTGTGGTATTTGAAAAAAAAAATGGTTTCTATCAGGAGCCGCGGCTATGAGCCGCGGTCAATTTATCCGCGGCTTGAAGCCGCGGCAGAGCAACAGAGAGTTGCCGCGAGCTGAGCTACGGCCAACTTAGCCACGGCTCATGCTCGTGGCTTGCCCCCTGACGTTATTAAACCAATCGTGTCAGTGGGCTTTTCCTGCATTCTTTCACCCAAATTGTTTCTTCTTTCTCCCAAACCCTTGCATCCCCTCACTTTAATCCTTCATTCTACCTTAATTTCACACCAAATACACTTCACCCACCTACTTGCTACCTCATTTAGAGCAAAATACCTGAATTTGGTGGATTGAAACTTCATCTTTTGGTGGGTTTTGCCCTCCATCCTGAATTTTGTGTCCAATTTGGGTGTTTGTGTTTGGCGAATTTTGGGTTGATTTTTGGACATCATTTGGCTTCTCACTACACTAGTCATTCACTCATTGCATACTTTTGTGGTAAGATTTCATATTTTATGGTTATTTTACTTAGTTATGTTGGATTTAACTTCATGAATTATATGGCAATGTAGTGAAATTTTGTTAGGATTATGAGCTTAATTTATGTTCTTGGAGCTACTTAAGTATGATTGTGCCATGGGTTTAGTGATTTATGGTCTAATTATACCTATGGAATTTTTAATTGTGCTTAATTTAGTTCTTGGACTTTTGGGATAATTGATGCAATTCATGGAAATGTATGAGTTTAATCTATGTTGTTTGACCCTATGACATAATTTGAAGGTTGAATTAGGAGTTTTATGCATACAATTGCTACATTGATTAGTTAAATTCCTAATTTTGATTATTTGAGGCATTAAATGTCTAGAGTTTATTATTTGACATTTATTGGGTTGCATAAGTGTACATTGTGATCTTAAAATGTTTATGACTGTACTATAAACTCTACTTTTGCAGAAAAATTAGTTAAATTTGGAGGTGATGACTTCTTTGTTATAAGGGATGACTTACAATTCCAAATCTAGCTATGAAGAAGTTTCAGGCATAAATGATTGTAGAAGTTTATTTTCATATCAATATTATGTCTTTCTAGCCTAATGATGATCTTCATATGTTGAATGTGGGTGTGGTAAGTACATGTGGATTATGTTAAGTGGTATAAGGTGTGAATAATATTTTGCTTCGCTATGGTATACTAGTGAGCTACTTTAGCATTTATTAGTGCATATTAAGTTGCTAGTTGGTTAGTAATTGCTACTTTTGAGTGAATTTGGTGATACATGTTCATGCTTCATTCACTCGTTAATTGGCAAATTGTACTTTTCATTGCTTGAATAGCAACTTATATGCATATTTAGGTACTTCTTTGATTGGTTCATTAGTATTCATTTTGGTATGGAGATTATGTGTGAGAGTAATTTATAGTTTCATTTGCATGTGTGTATTTCTTTTTGTGCTTTGATTATCATAAGGAGAAATACCTTTCTTTGTGCCTTGTTTTAATACTTTATTTTCTTTAAGTGTAGGTACAATGGCACGAACTCGAGGAGCGGCGTCTGCAGGTGCAAAGAAGAGAAGGACTGGAGCTTCATCCTCTAGATCTCAAGCATCATTGGATTATGATGCCACACGTTTTACTTCGAGAGATAATCAAATGTGGTATGAGACGAGTAAGAAGAAAACACTTGATAAAAGAGAGAAATTTAGCACCAGAGGTGGAGGCCTATTTCCCTCTAGCTGAATACTTGCAAAGGCTTGGATGGGCCCCAGCTCCTTACACTGCTGGAGATTATCTACCCTGAATTGGTTAGGAAGTTCTACGCCAATGTGGTCAATAGGGACCCAATTTAGTGGGAATTTTATTGAATCATACGTGCGGGGGAAGCGTCTGGCAGTCTCTCAGAGGATGATTTCTGATACATTGAGATGCCAAACGATGGACCAGATGTGGAGTTTAGGAAATATTTCGTATGCCCGGCATCATGGAAGTTCAACGATGCTAAAGACAGGTTTGGATTGGATTGGGAGACATCTCGGGAGACATGAAAGCGTGTTATATACGCACATACATTTACTCCACTCCAGCATATCCTCTTATTCTTCTTTGGCACGAATGTCATTCCAAGAAAGAGTGGGAAGAATGAGGTTCGGCAGAGCGATATGTATTTTTTAGATACCATATTTCATGGACCTCCAGACCGACATATTTCACTACCTAGCATCATCATCAGTTACATGGGCATAGTGGCGCGCTCCCAAAGAGGAGAGGCATGTTTTGGCTTTCCTCGCCTGCTCACATTGTTATTCCGAGCTGCTGGTGTTGAGCTATCTGATGACGAATCAATTGGATTGTCAGTCAATGATTGGATCACACCTAGGATGCTTCTTTCGATCCAGATGGATGAGACAGTGGTTGATGCGATCAGGGGGCATCCTAGAGCTGAGGAGGATGACGAGACTTTGATGCTGCTCATAGTGATTATGAGGGAGATGACAGGGAAGGGTGACGAGGAGCCTTCTGCTAGGCTGTCTATTTCTGCTAGACCATCTACCTTTGTTAGGCCATCCGTATTTGACTTGCCACCACCTCGTACCTTTGCAAGTTCCTCCAGGTCTAGATCACCATGGGATCGGATCTTTCGAAAAATTTGTTGTATGGAGACCAGAGTGATGGCCTGGATGGACCAGATAGAGGCACGAGGTAGAGAGCAGTTCGCCCAAATAGAGCACCTGAGTAGGGACGTGAGAGCTTCTACGAGAGGAGATTCGATCAGCACATCCATCTTCGGCTACTCGTGGTGACATAGGAGGGGGTAGAGAGCCTGCCTTATAGATGGCGGATGTTTCGGCCTTTTTCACTGCTTTATGTCATTTTTCTTTATTTTCCTTTATTTCTTTCTTTCTGGGTCTAGTACTTATTATTTTTACTTTTTAGATTTTTTTAAGTCAGCTTTAGGCCTATATCTAACGAATTGGATAATGTAGTTATTTTCCTTATGATGTGGTTGCAGTTGAGTTTGATTCTGGATCTCTTATCTATAACTGGACCATAGACAGCAACTACTACGGAATAGGGGAGTATTAGTTGCCATCTTTAGTTATTTATCTTCTTATTTCTTTACTTTGTCACACATTGGGGACAATGTGTGGTTTAAGTGTGGGGGGGTGAGAATACTTCGTAGTAATTGTTGCTTGTTGAATGATATTTTGAAAAAAATTGTTTGGCTGTTGTCTTGGCTAGATTTTTTTTGGTGTTAACAGGGGGTTGGCCCTATTTTAGGGGAAATTCTATCAAATTTTTTTCAAAAATTGTCCAATTTATTTGAGTTATTAAGTACTACTATATCCAAGTTGTTAGTTTTTCAATTTTTCCTGCCCAAATAGAGTGATTATGTACATTTTTAGGATTGTCTTCTTAATTAACTAGGGTGATGTGATTGTGTGATTTTGAAGTTTATTTTGAAGAAAATATATTAGATAAAGTGGATTGAATTATGCTGAAATTTTTTTGTGAATTTAGTAAAGTTTTTCTGCTTTATTTGTTTTTCGTCATGAGTTAAGTAGTGAATTAGGTTTGTAGTATGACTTATGCCTATGATTGGTAATGTGTTAGAAAAAAGGGACTAAATGAGCTTATCAGAAAGAATATTTGAAAAAAAAAAGAATAATTAAGCTTAGGTTCTACTCTGCTAGTTTTAGTACTGAGTAACCGGGGGTCTTCATCTGGTCAATGTCGACTTTCGCGTAAAAAGGTGCTAGAATTATGAGTATGCATAGCAGCTTAGACAGATGAAGTGCTGAGTAACCGGGGATCTTCATCTGACCAATGTCGATCTTCGCGTAAAAAGGCAACTTTATGTTCTAAGTAAAGGCTAAGCTTAAGAAGAAAAAGTCCCTAGTTGTGAAATATGAATGGTTCATGGGCATATAGTTGTACTTGTTTGCTATAGGATCTACTTACTTATGAATTTCGAATAAAGTAGAGAAATGGAACTAAACTTGTTTAATTGACGTATAATTCTTTCTCTTTGTTTAATATGATGAGTATTTAGAATAAAATGGATGATTACATAATTGTGTTCCATAGTTGTTGAGAAGTTATTCTTAGAGGTGTATGTTTGCTTTTATTTTGGCTAAGTCAATGCTTGAGTTTTGTATGGTTCATTGCTTGAGGACAAGCAATGGCTTAAGTGTGGGGGAGTTGATAAGTGCTAAAGTATACTAGTTTTTAGTAGGTATTTAGATTAGGTTTTTAGGGTTTTTATGGGTTGTTCCTCTAGTTCTTAGCTATTTCTTCTCATTTGTGATTTTTTTTTGTCAATTTGTGTAAATGTGTGACTTACATATGTTTTTGTGCTATTTTTGTAGGTTTTGATAGCTTCGTTATCGAATTTAATCAATTGAAGTTGCAAAGACGGAGTTTGGATGGTTGATTCGATGATGGTGGACGATTAACGGAGTAAAACACGCCAAAATATGGAGCAAAGTCCAAGGGTTTTGAGCTACAAAGGCATTAGAGCTGTTGGACCATAGTTGGAGGCGCGATTGGACACAAAAGAGAAGTTTCTGACCTCGGCCGCGCTGTTATCCCGTACCACGGACTGAGCCACGGCCAAGAATAGAAGGTTGAGATCCTCAGCCTGCGGGTCTGAGCTGTGCCCGCGGCTCACCTAGATCACCTACGGCTACAGCCGCAGGTCCAGATGCAGCCACGGTTGGCCAACTTCTACTGCGGCTTATCCATCTGTTGACGCGGCTGGGCAGACGTGGGGGCGGCTCACTTACGGGATTTTGCGATTTTTCAGCAGTAGAGTTGGCGTGAACGGGAAGACCAAGGGAGAACATTAAAAAGCAGAACAGGGGTCTTCTCTAGGGCAACAAGGACGAGAGAACATATGAGATAGAGAGAAGAGGCAAGAACGACGAGAAGAAGAAGGGTTGCAACTACGGGACAATCTCTGCAATCAACACAAGCGAAGAATTGGTGGCTTCATGAGAATGAGTTCTCCTATTTTTGCTTTGTTGTTTGTTGATCTTTTCTTTGTAGTTATGAACTAAATAGATTAGGAACTAGATGGGTTGAACCCTATTTCACTTATTATGGATCTTTTCCTTGATTAATGAATGGAATTCTCTTTGTTTGGATTTATTTGTGAATTTACTGCTTGATTGAATTGGGTGTTTGCGCGTGACCTTTGATTTAATCATTGATTTCACTTAGGTTTATTGAGAAATAACCTAACTGATTAGATCCTTTTCACAAATAATGAGACTTGCATGGGTTGCTAGAGATAGAACCACATAAGTCTTCCCAGGTAGATTCATACCTAGCCCACACAATAGAATCTCTGATTTGTAACTTCATCTCTTTGGGGTTTTAATGGTAGAAGAGATTCTCATTAATCAACTAGAGAGATAAGGGTTATGATACTTGAGAGAGATCATGACCTAACATAGGATTCTAGGGTCTGAATACTTGAATTCATTCATTCATTAATCTGGAATTGAAACATAATAAGGAAAGAATTAGGGGAATTCCACATCTAGTTCCTACTTTTGATCATTGCTATTTTCTCTGTTCGACTGTTCTTGTTTGCTAGATAGGTCTAAGTAGTTAGTTTATTTTAATTCATTTAGTTCAATCTTTCGACTTTGTGGGTTAGATAATAGGGAAAGTGTTAGTACTAGTATTCATATAGTCCTCGTGGGAACGATACCTGATACTCACTTATCCTGTACTACCGGAACGATAGGTATACTTGCCTAAAGAACCCGTAGTGTAGTGTGGTGAACATCACAAATCATTGCTCACTTCATAAGCAATATGAACAATAATGGCTCCACCTCAAATGTACCACCTACTCGGGAAACTCTGCACACCCAACTCAATACAAGTGGAAGTACCCTTGGTATGAACAATAATGATCTAGTTGTCCAAATACAAGTCTCATCTCTGAATACCCAAGACACTCAGATTCCACCCCCACCTATTCAAAATCCTCAAGTGCCTGTTCATATTCCATCCAACCCTAGAAACACTCAGAATGTTCCAAACCAACCTTACTACCCCCAGCAAGCAACTCAATTCACTCAAAATACTCAGCCACCACCGACTCTTAACTCAAGTCAATTTGTGCTCGATACTAGGTATCAGGGGGGAACAAAGATAGAACCTTTTGCTAGGAAAGAGAATCCCTTTATGACTGATAAGACATTGTTGAAGAGATTGGATAAATTTGATGATTTCATCAAAGAGAGTCAGGAGTTTGACAGATACGGTGGATTGGATTACGAAGATTTCTGCATGTTCCAAATATTCAATTTCCATTGAAATTCAAAGTGCTATATTTTTCTAAGTATAATGGCAGTGGGGAGCCTATGGTGCATCTCAAAATGTTTTGCAACAAACTTGGAAGGCCAACTGCAGATGACAAGTTGCCAATGAGACTTTTTGGAGAGCGTTTGGAGAAAAATGGATTAGAATGGTATTGGAAATTAGACTTCTCAAAGATCTGAAGCTGGATTAACCTTTCACGGGCTTTCATCAAGCAGTATGAATTTAACTGTGACCTGGTACCTGACAGATTTGCTTTAGTAGAGTTAAAGAAGAAACCCTCAGAAAGTTATGTGACTTATGGACAGCGGTGGCGAAGTGTTGCTGTTAAAGTGCATCCACCAATTGATGAGAATGAAATGGTTAAACTGTTCATTGATGCTCAAGACCTACTGTATTATCAGGTCATTGTGGGTTCTAATGGAAAAATATTTGCTCAGGTCATCGAATAGGCAGAAGCCATTGAGAGAGGAGTGACGAAAGGAAAAGTAATAGACATGGCTGCCATGAAACTATAAGTGAAAAATTTACAAAACAACAACAACTTGAAGAAAGCGATTGAAAAGAAAGTCGAACAAAAGTAAGGAGAATCAGTTTTTGTACTCAATCAAGGCTCGCAACCCAAACCCAGATTCCAAACCAACATAAACCATTATACCCCTTATCTGCAATACCCTTCACCAATACCTCCTTTCCCTATTTTTTCACTAAGTTCTCAGCCAATTTTTCATACCCAAGCCGAACCAATGAATGCACAGCCATTTTATCCGAATGCTCAACCCATGTTTCAGAATTTTCAACCTACAATGCAAAATAATTTGCGTCCTCCATTTCAACCCCGCCCAAGGCCTATTCACCCTAACACGTATGTGCCACCTATCCAACACCAGGTAGTTGTTGGTCAAGCCAACCAACCAAGAAAACGCTACAGAGATTTCACCCCCTTGGTCGTCCTATTGATAAAATATATGAGCAATTGAGGGCGGTAGACAATATTGGTACCATACCAGAGAAGACTTTTCCCAATAGGTTATCTCGTGGCTATGACCCTCAAGTTATTTGTGATTATCATTTGGGAAGCTTAAGGCATACTACGGCCAACTATTGGGAATTGAAGCATAAGATCCAAGACATGATTGATGATGGAGAAATCGTGTTGAGGAGAGGGAGAAGACAGCGTCCTAATGTCGACAACAATCCTTTGCCTCAAAACGAGCCTACTGTTGGGACGATAGCGCTGAATGAGAAATTCATGGTGGGAGAAACATCCAATACTGTTGGTTTCTAGGTCATCAAAGAATGAGTGCTGAAAAACTGGACAACTGATCACTCTCTTGTGTTGAGAAAACGACAGTGAATTTAGGATTGCCTTTACTTTAAAATAAAATTCATTTCCAGATAGAGCCCTAGAATGGATTTCCTCCTTCAAGTGGTTTTGGTGTCGGGCTCATATCATATTTTGCTTTCATTTAAAATGGTCGTGAGTCTTTATTTACTTTTAAAAAATTATTTTTTAACTTGAAATGTGTTTACTGCTTTCCCAAATGCCGATGCCAATTATGTGTCTGTTTAAGAAAGTATGAGTTTGAATTCCATGAAATGAAAGTTTTTCTCTTTGTATATTTATTAAGTGATTTTCATGTTTTTTTACTCATTTCTTTAGTGAAAATAAATGCCCATAGTTTTTAGATGTCATCTTACTTGAAATGGATAATTGCCACTTCGATATCTCTCTAGATTTCAAAATAACACAAGTTGTTAATGAATAGCTAGAGTGACACCGAAAAAGAATTGAAACTTTGTGTTAAGGAATCCGAATAGTACAAAAAGGGAATCCAAACTTAATATGAAAGAGAAAGAAGTTACAAATATTGGCACTAAGAAATGGGTTAAGGAGTTAGGGTAAGAAGTACTTTTATTTCAGAGACCTTGAAAATGTTAAGCAAACTTCACAACGCATGTTTGGAGGATTCAAGCACGACAAAAGGAATAAATATAGGATACGACTTCAACCACTGCACAAAGGGAGTTTATTGTTCCATGTGGACAATCTCTCATTCACCTTTAGAATGTGTTGTATAAGTTACTGTGAGTTTAAGATATAGGATGTCACACGCTTGTAAATTATGGCTTGCAATCTTGATGTTTGTCTAATTCCCCTACTGATTGAAATTACTTTATGTGATTTAACAAATACTTTCTTTGAGCAACAAGAAATAATTATTATGTGGTTTGGAGTTTTGTTCTTATAGAAAGTATATCTTGTAAAGTGGTTAGAATTATGTCTAAATTTTGCACGTCTGATGAAAATTTCTCTTCTTTACTTAATTTCATGTGTTAAAGGTTAATTATGGTCAATTGGTGTAATCATGTAATTTATGATGTAAAAGTCATTATGGGGAATTAAAAAAATGAAAAAAAAGAAGAGGAGAGAGAGAGAGAAGAAGAAGAAAAAGAAAAAGAAAGAAGAAAAGAAAAGAAATAACGCAGTTTTTCTACTCCAATGGTTCTTGTGCTTAGTAATCAGGAGTTTTCATCCAAAAATGTTGACTTTCGTGTCAAACGGTACTTGAATTATGAGTAATGCATTGCAAATTTAATCAAGTAAATTATTGAGTAATAAGAGATTTTCATCTAATCAATGTCGATTCTTGCTTAAAAAGGCAGTTTTACTTCTCGAATACAGTTTTTGCTATTGACTTAAGATTGGGATGTTGAGTAACTGAGAACCTTCATAACCAACGTCGATTTCCGCGTCAAAAAACACTCTCGTACTTTGAGTGATTAGTTCACTAGAATAAAATTTCCTCATGTGAAAAATAAAATTGATCATAGTCATGTGATGTTCTCCGATTGATCATATGATTCGTTTACTTATGAAATTAAGTAAGGCAAAAAAATTAAGTTGAAATTGCTTAATTGTGATATAATTCTTTCTCCTTTGCTTGATATAATGTGTATTAAAGGCAAGACAATAAATTGCATAATGGTCATTTATTTGGTTTTGTGGAAATACATTTTAGAATGCACATGTGTGATTTTAATGCTTGAATCATTAGTTGAGCTCGCATTTTTTGAATGGTTGAGAACAAACAATGATTCAAGTGTGGGGAAATTGACAAGTGTCAAAATGATGCATTCTAGCACATTGGTAGATGATGTTAATATATCTTTCCCAAATCAACAAGGGAAGATTGCCATACTGATGCTAAATATTCTTCGAGTACTAGTTTGTTTTAATGAAAAAGGAAAGATCATCTCAATTTTGGACATTGTCGTTCATTTCATTTCTTCTCCTAAAAGTCAGTAATCGGAAGGATTCTATAGTTAGGAGAATGTGACAGTTGAAGGCTCACGGATGAGAAAACCAGTATTCTGACATGGAAGTCATTGGGAAGTTGATGACAATAGTTGATTGAGGTTTTTCGTCTGCATTGATCAGTTTGTGGTAACGTCAGAATTCAAATGAGAATGACATCCAAAGATCAAAAGGCATCTTTTAAGCCATTATTTCAAAATCAATTTTTTAAAAAATGTTTCATTGAATTGTATTTCATTTAGTTTTTGCACGTTCTGTGTTGTTTACTGTACATAATTTTTTTTACATTATTACATGTGAAGCATTTCCTGATTAATTCATGTTCTAAAAATTTTGACATTTACTTTTTTTGAATTTGAAATAAAAGAAAAGGTAATTTTAAATTTATCAGAAGTCAGAGTCATACGTGAATTGCAAGACTATTTGGGAGATTTGATCTGAACGTCTATCAGATGCCATTGAATTCGGCAAACTTGCAGAAAGTGAAGCAAGATCGTATCAAAGATTTAAGATGACAATACTCATGTTTATATGCTCTAGCAGAGTCAAGAAACTGCCTGATGGTGGCATTACTTTTGCAATTGTAGTTGCTTTCTCTTTTTGCAAGTGCGATCACATTGTCATTAATTAAGGCCTTTGTCAGGAATAAAAACTGGGGAATTTTTTTAAATTAATGATGGTTTAATCAAGGCCACAACTTAATTCAAAAATTGATTTCAAAATTGACACTAAGGCAAAATTTTTCAGAAAAATTTGATGTTAAAATTGATTTTCAGATTGATTTATATTGGGACAAATTTTCTGCAAGGGTTGAATTTAAATAGATTTTGACACCAAATCTCAAAGAGAGTGATTTTGGATTAAATTGATGCCATAGACTGGGGCAAAAAAAAAAATTTTTTTTTAAAATTTTGATCTTTGAGATGATTTGGATACAATGTTAGACAATTGTTTGAAGTTTTTCTATGGCTCAAATTTCTTTGTGCATTTTTTTTAGCAGTCTGGATCTCATTTTGTTCATTCTAGTCTGGTGCATTTTGTTCATTAGTTTATGATCAGGCATTCATGCATTTTGTCTAATAGCCTATGCTACATCATCTTGTCTTACTTTTTTGAACCGACACTTGTTTATTATTTGTTTAGTATGTTACATGTTGTTTTGATTTTGTTCAGCATTACGCATATTTTACATTTTTGTTTAAGTCCCAACTCATCCGTTGGGCCCCAATTCATCCGTTGAGTTTATTTTTCTGTTAAGTCTCAATTCGTCCGTTGGGTGTATTTTTCTGCTTAAGTTCTAGCTCATCCGTGGGGTTCCAGCTCGTCCGTTAAGTATACTTTTTTGCTTAAGTCCCAACTCGTCCGTTGGTTTACTTTTCTACTTAAGTCTCAACTCGTCGGTTGGGCCCCAACTCGTCCGTTGGGCCCTAACTCGTCCGTTGGATTTATATTTTTGTTTAAGTCCCAACTCGTCCGTTGGGTTTACTATTCTGTTTAAGTTCCAACTCGTCTGTTAAGTTTATTTTTCTGTTAAGTCCCGGTTCGTCCGTTGGGTTTACTTTTCTGTTAAGTCCCAACTCATCTGTTGGATCCCCAATCATCCATTGGGTTTTAATTTCTGTTTATTATAATCTGGTCACTTAAACTCTGCATTTTCATTTTTATATATCATGCATTCATTTCTTAGTCCGTACCCCATTAACATGTTTTACTTTTTTAAATTTGCACTCATTTAGTAATTGTCTTGCATTTGTCCAGCATACTGCATGGTATTTTAATGTGTTTAGTAGTTCGCATACTATGTTCGCACATTTTCATCTTTGTTTTCAATTCTCGATAAACTTAATCCTTGCATTGGGTACCGATTTTCATTTTCACTTTCAGGTAGGCTCAATCGTCAGCATTGAATACCGTCTTCATTTTCAGCTCTCGGTAGGCTCAATCCTTACATTGGGTACCGATTTTTACTTTCAATTCACGGTAGATTCAATCGTCAGTATTGGGTATCGTCTTTATTTTTAGTTCTCGATAAGCTCAATCCTTATATTGGGTACTGATTTTTATTTTTAGTTTGCGGTACGCTTAATCATCAACATTGGGTACCGTCTTCATGTTCAATTCTTAGTAGACTCAATCCTTACCTTGGGTACCGATTTTCATTTTCACTTCGCGGCAGGCTCAATCATCAGCATTGGGAACTGTCTTCATTTTCAGTTCTTGGTAGGCTTAATTCTTGCATTGGGTATCGATTTTTATTTTCAGTTTGTGGTAGGCTCAATCGCAGCATTAAGTACCGTCTACATTTTCAGATCTCGGTAGGCTCAATTATCGCATTGGGTACCAATTTTTATTTTCAATTAGCGGTAGGCTCAATTGTCAGCATTGGGTACCTTCTTCATTTTCAATTTTCGGTGGGTTCAATCCTTATATTAGGTACCGATTTTCATTTTTAGTTCACGGTAAGCTCAATCGTCAGTATTGGGTACTGTCTTCATTTTTAATTCTCGGTAGACTCAATTTTTGCATTGGGTACCGATTTTCATTTTTACTTCGCGGTGGGCTCAATCATCAACATTGGGTATCGTCTTCATTTTCAATTCTTGGTAGGCTCAATCCTTGCATTGGGTATCGATTTTTATTTTCATTTCGCGGTGGGCTCAATTGTCAATATTGGGTATCGTCTTTATTTTCAATTTTCTGTAGGCTCAATCCTTGCATTGGGTACCGATTTTCATTTTCATTTCGCGGTAGGCTCAATCGTTAGCATTAAGTATCGTCTTTATTTTCAATTCTTGGTAGGCTCAATCCTTGCATTGGGTATCGATTTTCATTTTCACTTCGCTTTAAGCTCAATCATGAGCATTGGGTATCATTTTCATTTTCAATTTTTGGTAGGTTCAATCCTTGCATTGGGTACGGATTTTTATTTTCAGTTCGCGGTAGGCTCAATCGTCAGCATTGAGTACCATCTACATTTTCAGTTTTGGATAGGATCAATCCTCGCATTGGGTATCGATTTTCATTTTCAGTTCGCGGTAAGCTCAATCGTCAGCATTAGGTACCGTATTTATTTTCAGTTCTCGGTAGGCTCAATCCTTGCATTGGGTACCAATTTTCATTTTTAGTTCATGGTAGGTTCAATCGTCAGTATTAGGTACTGTCTTCATTTTCAATTTTCGGTAGACTTAATCCTTGCATTGGGTATCGATTTCCATTTTCACTTCGCAGTAGGCTCAATCGTCAGCATTGGGTACTATCTTTATTTTTAATTTTCAATAGGCTCAATCCTTGCATTGGGTACCAATTTTCATTTTTAGTTCGCAGTAAGCTCAATCGTCAGCATCAAGTACGGTCTTTATTTTCAATTCTCGGTAGGCTCAATTCTTGCGTTGGGTACCGATTTTCATTTTCACTTCGTAGTAAGCTCAATCATGACCATTTGGTACCGTCTTCATTTTCAATTCTTAGTAGGCTCAATTATTGCATTGGGTACAAATTTTTATTTTCAGTTTGCGCTAGGCTCAATCGTCAGCATTGAGTACCGTCTACATTTTTAGTTCTGGGTAGGATCAATCCTCGCATTAGGTATAGATTTTCATTTTCAGTTTGCGGTAAGCTCAATCGTCAGCATTAGGTACTGTATTTATTTTTAGTTCTCGGTAGGCTCAATCCTTACATTGGATACCAATTTTTATTTTTAGTTCGTGGTAGGTTCAATCGTCAGTATTGGGTACTATCTTCATTTTCAATTCTCGGTAGGCTTAATCCTTTCATTGGGTACCGATTTCCATTTTCACTTCGCAATAGGCTCAATCGTCAGCATTGGGTACCGTCTTTATTTTTAGTTCTTGATAGGCTCAATCCTTACATTAGATACTGATTTTTCATTTCAGTTTGCGGTAGGCTCAATCGTCAACATTAGGTACCGTCTTTATTTTCAGTTCTTGGTAGGCTCAATCTTTGTATTGGGTACCGATTTTCATTTTTACTTGCAGTAGGCTCGATCATCACATTGGGTACCGTCTTGATTTTTAATTTTCAATAATTGTGTTTTCAACATTAGATACCATATTGTTCCAATTGCATGTTAAGTCATCTTACTTCAACATTCTGTTTCTTTTTATGTCATCATGCATTAGCCATGGTATTAGTCCATTTTTTTTATGTTTTTTCAAAAAAAAAAAAGGGAAGAAAAAAAACAGAGAAAATTTTTTATTTTGAATTGAGTTGCATTTTAGGCTCGATACTTGTTTTTCTTCTATTTTAAAATCTTTATTATGTTTATTTTGTCCAACAACATGGACATGCACTTATCATTTATTTTTTTAGGTTTGATAGCTCAAACATGTATCTGTTTATTTACATTTTCAAGTTTGACTGTCCAAATCTTGTATTGCATTCTATGATCCCTAGCAGTCCAAAATCATTCATTTATACTTTCAAGTTGGCAACTCAACTTTGCATTCATCAACCTTGGCAGCCCAAGGTCATGCATCCGTTCAGTAGCCTTAATAGCATATGTTTATTTACTTTTTTAAGTTTGGTAGCCCAAACTTTGCATTCATCAACCTTGGTGACCCAAGTTCATGCACCCATCTAGCAGCCTACTCGGCATCTGTTTATTTACATTTTCAAGTTTGGCAGCCCAGACCTTGCATTGCTTTCTATGATTCCTGGTAGCTCAGGATTATTCATTTATATTTTCAAGTTAATAGCCCAACTTTGCATTCACTAACCTTGGCAGCCCAATGTCATACATCCGTCCAATAGCTTGGCTGGCATATGTTTATTTACATTTTCAAGTCTGGCAACCAAGATATTGTATTTAGTTTATCAGTATTTATTTTGTTTGACAGTCTAAATTCATTTTTGGTCTATTAGTTTAAGCACTTTATTTTATATTGCAGTTTTTACCGTTTTATGTTATCTTTGTTTTGCAGTTCGAATATTGCATTTCTTTTTTTACTTTCATCACAAGTTTTAAAAAGTTGGAATCTTTGTGTTCTCATTTGCAGTTGAGCCTCGCATCTACAGATCACTTACATCTGAATTACGTTTGACCTGATTCCCTTTACCGGGATACGTAGGCAGCTCTTGGGGAGTTCGGTCACATTTTTTCTATGTTCTTTGGTCATTAGTTTACATCTCATCACATTCTCACACTATGCATAACTAGATGTTTTGTTTATAGTAGTATATATTTTCACATTTGGGTGAGTCAAAATTTGGTATTGTTTACGTTTTGTTTGAAATCTCTATGAGATTCCCGACAAAGAGAGGCAAACTGTAGATATTAAATTTTGACATACTATTTATTTTTCAAACATTGGAGGCATTTTTATATTTTTTGGGGTCAAATTCTAATTTTTTAATAATTTCGGGGGTAAAATAGTAATTTTTCTCTGTAAATATTTTTTCATTTACTTTGGGGGTTTTAAGGTCATATTTTTATTTTCATACAAATTTGTTAATTTTATGATTTTTTCGAATTTAATTCGTATTCTTTTTATATTTTATCAAGCATAAGGGCAAAATGATAATTTTACCTCGCGAACACTATTTTAGCTCATTTTAGGTCTCAAATTTATTTTTCTAATTATTTAAGCATGTTTCTAAATTTTATTGACTTTTTTAGGAACGATTGCTATTTTTTTTGTAAATACTACATTCAGGGGCAAAATCGTCATTTTAGAGTTTAAATTTATTTTTATCAATTTTTTGAGTCATAAATTCATTCCTTAGGGTTTTAAGTTTATTTTTAATTTTTGGTAAATTTTAGAGGTTAATAGCTATTTTTTTGTGTATTTTCATTGACCAGAGGTAAAATCGTCATTTTACAGTTTAAATTTATTTTTCATCAATTTTGGGGTCATAAATGCATTTCCTACGGTTTTAAGTTTATTTTTAATTTTTTGTAATTTTTCAAGATCAATAGCTATTTTTCTTTGTATTTTCGTTGTTCAGGGGTAAAATCGTCATTTCATACCCTAAACATGTTTTTGATCAGTTTTAAACTCTAACTTTTATTTTGAAATCTACTTTGAATTTTTTGAAATTTTTTGGAAATTATTGTCATTTCTTGTATTAATTTTTTAATTAAAAATATTTTTTTAAATAAAATTAGAATTTTTATTACCGGTGGCATTTTTGTTATTTTGTAGTACTTTTAGTGACCAAGACAACTTGCTTTATAAATATCCCTCTTTAAATCAGAAAAAGAGGACACAAAAAAAATTGAAAACCCTAAAAACACAAAGCTTTTTATCCATTAAGGATCAAAACACACACCAAGCTACCAAAAATTACACACACTTGTTGTCATTTTTTTTTCAATTACTATTCATCATAATAATACTGCTCATCATCATCATCAGATCAACTCCAAGCTTTAAAAGGTGAGTTCTTATTTCTTTTTTTGTTTTGATTCATTTTTCTTTTATTTTCCTATGTGAATCTGATTATTTGTACTCAGTTATTTAGAAATTTTGGTTAAATTTGTTTGCTTCTGGGTTTTGTTTTCTTTCTAGGTTTATGTTTTCTCTTCTGGGTTCATCTTCTCCACCGTCAATCTCATCCCTCTCTTTATCGTCGTTCACTTTTCCTCCATCTGCCAATCAACCGCTACCTCCTACTTCTCTACCAGGACACAACCATCAGCCCCAATCCTCACTAATCCAGACCACCAAGCTCCAAATCAATCCACAACCACCAGCTTTAATTTTAGAGAATCAGCAGCAACTTTCTCTAACTTCACAGACCAACCCAAACCCTCAAATTGATCCCAAAGCTATCTCAAATTACAACCCAAACCCAGTCCTTTTCCCTACCAACACCATCAATCACTTGCAAAGCAAAAACAATAATAAAACTGTACAAAAAAAACTATCCAACGCCACCATCATCCCCACCACTGACACCACAAATTAGCCTCCCGAAACCATTGCAAACCTGCAAAAACAATTCATAAAATGACCTAAGAAAATCAGAAAGCCCCAACACAATCCCAACTTAAAAAAGAAACCACTACCCAACAAACACTTGACACCAACTTTACCAACATCACCACCATGTTAATATGCCTTATCAGCTCCACACCATCACTAACAGCTTGCAAACCACCATTTTTTAGCTTGTAAAATCAGTCACAATCCCAATCAAAAACTCAACCTAAAGCCAACAACTTCCATCATCCAAGTCCAACCCAAAATCCCAATTCACCAAAAGACCTCCCTAAGCATCGTCTGCACAACCACTGACTGCTGCCCAATCATGACCACTGCCCAATAATCAATACCCACCACAACTCCTCAAACTATTGAAATTGCACACACAACCCACCACTGCACACCATTCTCACAGTTTCCCAACACCGTCGTATGTCTACTGTCCCTGCCCCTCCCCTGCCACTGAAAGCCCACACACGAACACCCCTCAAACACCCAATTTTAGTCGCCAAGAGCAGTGGGCTGGAGAGAATGGGAAATAAAGAGAGAAAGTAGAGAGGGGAGAGGACGGAGAGAAGAGAGAAGCTGGAAAGGGAAGAGAAACAGAGGAAACAGCGTCAAAAGAAAGAAGAAAGGGAATAGAGAGAATGGACAGAAAGCTTGGGGGATAGAGCGAGAGAAGTGAAATGAGATGCGAGAGGGAAAGCAATCAGAATGGGAAAGATTGAACCAGAAAGATTGAGAGAGAGATCAGAACCAAAAGAAATAGAGAACTTGCGGAGATAAAGCAAGGAGAAGAAGAATAGGAGAAGAGAATAAAGAGAAATAGGGGAACTTGACGAAGAACGATTTTTGGGGGTGTGGGTTTTTAGTTTAGGCTTTAACTCGTTTATTCCTTTTCTGTTAATTTGGTTTCTCCGCCAATAGAACCGATTTTGATAGGAGGGAGTTTATATTTGTTTAGCTAGAAAACAGCGGCATTGTATTTTGTTTATGGATTTAGTTTAGTTATTACTGTTGCTATTATTGTTATTATATGCCAAATTGTGGTTGCTTTGTCTACCCTTGAGTTTGATTTAGTTCTAATTTAAGTAGTCAAGCTAGTTTATTAACTTAGTTTATTGTAAATTAATTCTTAATCTTAGATGGCTTGTTCAATTAAACCCCTAGAATTCATTGAGATTTTTGCATTTTTAGCCCTTTTGAGTTGCTGAAAATTTTGTTCTAGACCCCCACTAGTTGCAGGAATTTGCATTAGTCCCATAAGCTTGCTGTAATTTATATTTTACCCGCACGAACATAGCTAGAAATTCACTTTTGGTCCCTTTAGACTGCTAGGAATTCATTTTTTATTTTCTTAGGTTGCTGGAAATTCATTTTTTATTCTTGTGTTGCTGAAATTTATGTTTTGTGCCCTCACATTGCTATAATTTGTCAATTTTGCTCTCATATGTGCTGTAATTTATCTTTTACATTTCTAGTTTGCTGGCATTTAGGTTTGGTTTGCTAGTGTGCTAAATTTTGCATTTTTACTTTCATTTTCTTAGAATCTACAATTTTGCCAAAATTTAAGTTTTATTTCCCAATTGTTGAAATTTACTTTGCTATATTTCATAGTTTATACTTTATTTCTTTAAATAGCAGTACCCCTCAAGCTCTTAGAAATTCATTTTTAGTCCCCTTAGTTGCTAAACTTTACATGTTTACCCCAAGTTGTCCAATATTTCATATTTTATGCTTTATTACTTTATATTGAGATACCTTGACTTGTGTGTTCATTTTCTTAAGTATTTATACCGAATCTTCAAAGAGGTATTCCTACTACTTGTTAAATTTTCTTTATGTGCCCGAATGTGCCCCAATGTGATTTTTATGCATTATTTTTATTTATTTATTTATTTTTTGTTTCTTATTTGACATACTTTTTGCATATTTATGTATTTAAGTTATTTAATTTTAAAATTTTATTATTTTGACAAAACTGTAATTTTTGTATTTAGCTAGTCAATGTAATAGTTAGATTATTTTTCTCATATTTTTTTGCAAATTTTGTATTTTAGATAGCAAGTGTGATAGATAGGTCATTTTACTTTTCCCCCTTAAAATTGTAGCTAACTTCGCCGGTGTAACAGTTAGGGCTTGTGTGCCTTTGCGTGCTTACGTTCTTATTTGTTTTAACACTTTCATTAGGATTTTGCATCTAGATATTATGCCTATGTGTTACGTGCTTTTATGTACTCTTATATGTCTTTATATGTTTATTTGCTTTCAATTTTATTATTTTGATTTATGTTTTATTAGTTCTTATTATTCCGTCACCACACTAGTCCAACGCTAGTTATGGCTTTATCATTTCGCCGCTAGTCCAACGTGTAGCACCCTAGAAAATGCACATATAAGAGACATTTTCTTTTCTTATTTAGGGTTAAGTGTTAATCCTTGATTTATTAGTTGGGAGATTTCTTGAGTTAATTAGGTTAATTAGCTAAGATTTTCATTTTGGAGCAAAAACACTTAAGTACTAAAGTTAGAATAATTCTACTTGACCATTTAACTTATATTAGTGTTTAAATTTTGACTAGTTCATTTCACTATTTTCTAGTCTTTTGACTACTTGAAATTTTGCTCAATTTTATTCAAAAGTTTCACTTATTTTCTTACTTTATTTTCTTTTTCCCTTGGCCGAAATTTTTCTCTCTCTTTTCTTTCTTTCTTGGCCAAAATTTCTTTTTCTTTTCTTTCCCTTAGGGCCGGTTTCTCTCTTCTATTTTTGTTCTATTTTGCTTTAATAATTTGTGTCTAATTATTGATTATATTAAGTGGTAAGAGTTATTAATCTTCACCAATTAAATTAATCCAAGTAGCTACTTTTGCATTAAAATACTAACTATTTACTTTATTCTTGTAAGATTTTAATTGGACCACCATTTTCCCATCTTTTCTTCTTTTCTTTTTCATTTTTCCTAGACTATTTCTTTCTCTTTTCCCTTCACCTTGGCCGGCCATGCTTTTTCTCTTTCTTCCCTCATTTTTGCTCTCAATTTCTTAGACTTTCATCTCTCAAGTTGACACAAATCAACCATAGGAAGTGGACTTCTATCTTTTCTAATCAAAGTTCTAAGCATATCTAAGGTATTTACCATGAACTTACCTTATTAATTTCATGTTTTAAGTAGTTTTTATGCAAGTTTAATACCAAGTTTCTTGTTAATACTACTTGAAGAAATTAGTTAGAACTTGATATATACTTGTTAGATAAAGTGTTCTTATGGTTAAATAGACTAGTATGTGGCCTTGGAACCTTGAAATTTCATGGAGAACATGTTGTTTGGGTGAAAGTTCTCGGAGCTTAATCCTTGAAAATTTATGTTTTATATGTGGTTTAGTTGAAGATTTAAGTTGGAACTCAAGAACACTTAAAACAGTCATGCTGGACCAGTTTTAGTAAAACTTTCATAACTTGATGTAGATAGCTTGGATTCGAATGATTCTTGTTGTTTTAGAAACTAGATTCATAGGGCTTTCAAACGGTATAAAGCTTGCATGGTGGTTCATTGTGTATTAACCGCAGAAAGCTTGCAAAGTTGGCTGAAAATTTGATTCTGCGTGAAACAGTTTTGATGATGAGCCAATTTGAGGGCTGATTTTGAACCTGTTCTAGTTGGAATTTGGATTGATGATCTTCACGAAAGTTGTAGCCTATAAACGTACTTTAAAACCATGTAATCAGAATTCCTTAGTTCTTAATGGATTGACCCCAGAAATAGCACGAAGTTGGCTGAAAACCAACCCTGTGCAGATTTGGGTGATGATTCTTAGAGTAGGGATTTTGAATTTGAGTGGAATCTTGATTGAATGTGAGTTTAAATTGAACATAGAAGTTGTAAAACTTGTTGAATTGGATTGGATGGTTGATTTTCTTGCAGGTTTTAAATTTTTGGGTTAGTCCGGTTATAGGGAAAATGCTGCCGAAATTTCGGTAAAACCTAAGAAATAAAAGTGATTAGGCTATGATTTAAGACTCTATAAGCTGTAATTTAGTGATTTAAGTGTGCAAAAATTTTTGTAGATTAGCTATTAGTGAATTAAACCTCTCCGAGCAAAACCCTAGAAAGTTAGAAAACCCTAATTTCGAAAACCCTAAACCCTAGGGTAAAACCCTAAACTCCAAAACCCTAGAAACTTAACCCTAGAAAGACTTGGGGTATTTCTTGAATTTCCTTATGAAATTTCTTAGATTTTAGTCAGGATTTTTATACGATTATTTCTCGTGAATTTCAGGATCTGGAAGTGAGTCACAGCCTTATCGTGAAATCTTTTCTTAGGCATCAGGTGAGTGTTCTTATGTGTGTGTGATGCATGAAATGCCATGTACTACTTGACATCATTATTTTGATGCATAAAATGAGATGTTATACTTGACATAATTAACTAATGAAATGTGTTATTTGAGGAAAGATGTGTACTTTATCGCATCTATTCCGTAATGTGTTACATGCTTTCACTATCTAATGTGTTAATTGTGCTTGTGACTTTCATGGTCAATTTTGCTATTTTCCCATGGTTAATCAGACTGGGAGCGTATGGGAGAGATATAAGGTGTTGGGCGGTATTCGGGGTGTGTTACTTGTATATCTGAGTAAAGTCCTGAAAAAGGCTAACTCATGATTGAATTGTATTCTTGATCTTGGACTTCCGAGGCTAACTTCACCGTTACCCCTCGAATAGTCAACCGGGAGCGTTTGGGGTGATATAAGGTGCTGGGGTTATAGGTGCGTGATATTCTTTCCTATATGAGTTTCATTCCTCTAAGAGGGTAACTCTGGATTGAATTTTTTACAAGTATTTCGGACCTGAGATTTTACCTCGGTCTCGATATCCTTGTTATCTTGATCGTGATTGATTCTCCTGCGGTTGAACTTGTTCCCGTAGGGAGCCCGTATCCTCCATTGACTATTTGTTAATTAATTTTTTTATTTTTCACAAATTGTTTATTTACTCGTTAAATATTTTATCGAACAAAAATCACATATCACTGATATGGTTGCATGACTTGAGCACTCACTGGGCTATTATAGCTCATCCCATGTATTTGTTTTCTTTAACCAGGTTTCCAAAACTATCAAAGCTGGAGGAGCTGATTTTGAACCTTGTACATGTTTTGTTTCGGTATTTTGATAGCTTAAATGTGTTAGTTTTATTGTAAATATTATTTACATTTTTGGGATGTAAAACTCTTGTAGTATTTATATTTCAAGTAAATATTATGAATGTATTTATTTATGAGTGCATTTTTATTTTGAGTTAAGTACGCTTGGATGCCTAAGTGAGAGCGTGTTTGAGTCCTGGCGAGAGCTAGGCAAGCAGCCCGCTAAGCCCTTTGGCGCGCCTTTGGGTAAGGTGGGGCTGTTACACAACACTACTGGGAATCCTTAGAAAGGGCTAGTCCAACGCTAGACCCTTTGGACATTTTAGTATTAGGTGCACTCGTGTGCATTTTACATCCCACTTCACACATTTTTAGTTTTCTTTCCATTCTGCTTGATTTTTATTATTATTACTATTATTTATTTATTGTTGACACATCTTCAAATGCATGACATCTAGGTTGCATCTCACTTAGAATTTAGGTCATTTTGTGTGATTTGACTAGAAATAGTTGTCTACTCACGTGGGAAGTGGTGGCGTACATGCCGTTCCCCCCTTCGTGAGTAGAAACATTCTGTACGAGATGTTAGTCTCCCGTACCCGTCATATTGCATACCCACTTTTTTTCTCCACTTACTATATATTATTATTTTCTGTTCTTCTTGCATCGCATTTTGCATAGACACTCGTGACTCTCTCGAGGTCTTGATTTGGATTTCGCAATTAATGCCATAATCCCGACCAAAACCTCGAGTGAACATGCCGACCCTCCCGATACGCACATTTAGATTTTAGGATTTGCATTCATTTAGACACATCCAAAACGCGATAGAACTTTGGGGTTAATTTAGAAAATTTTGATTAAACCTCGCAACTAGTTTTTGCTAGATAGAAAAGGTGCCTTAGGCGCAAGCCTTTGCCTTCATTTTCTTCAAATGTGACTCCCGAACCTTTTTCTCTTGTTTTTTGTAGAACGGAGTCGGAAAAGGGTTTTAAATGATTTTTCTAAAATTTCACTCTTGTTTTGTTAAACAATTTTTTTGGGTGACTTGGTACACCCTAACTCAGTACCAAGTGGCAACTCCATTTTTTAAAATAAAACCCTTTTTCAAAAATCAGTTGGCCAAAACCGTCGCACTTTTAGTCCTGGTCTTATTTTCTTTTAAAATACCATTTTTTCTAAAATACATTTTTTTCACTAAAAACTCAATTTCAATCACACACGCATGATTTTTTCATAAAATTTTATTTTCAAAATGGGTCGTCGGACCAGACCGCCTTTTTAGACACGACAATCAACGACCCCGCACTTTATCGATTTTGGGACGCGACATTTCTAATGCATATGGACAAGTTGTTGATATGGGAATGATTGTTAGAGATCATCATGATATTAAATTACTTGGTGAAATCATGCATTATGAAAATTGATAAGTAATAAAATTACCAATATTATTATATGTTTAGATATATGTTTTAGGTGTTATTTTAGTATTATTATAGTAATTTTGATTGCAAATAACTCATTTTTGAAATTTTTATAGAATTAGGGTTTTTATTCCAAAATTAGGGTTTTGAGGCGAAATTATTATTTTGAGCAAATTAATATACAACTCTTGTACAAATTTGTAGGTTCATCATACTTAAATTGAATTTGGATCAATTGAAGTCAAGGCTAATCAAAGTCAAAGGTGATCCAAGGGACTAAGATTGGTGATGTGCGCAAGGGTAGCGAGATTGCCAAGACCGCTTGATGAATCCAAGTTGTTTGCTTCAAACCCTTCTCCAACGAAGAACTAAGTTCTAAAACTCTAATTTAGGACCAATGTGAGTGAGTTCAATATGCCTAAACTAAAGTTCTAAAGACTTGATCAAACGCGAAAGAATGAACTCTAAGCTAGGGTTTGGGTCGCCACAAGGATAACTTGATAAGACCAAGAGTAGTTCTATTCCAAGAACCAAGAAAACTCCCAATTGAGCTCTCAAACACACAAAATTATTCTGAAAATTCTTGTTAAAATTCGTAATAGTAAAAAGGCCTATAAATAGGCTTACAAGATAGTTCTAGAATTCAAGTCTTTAACAACTACCAAAAACTAATACTTGACTAAATAAAATTCTTAACTAAAACAACTTTGAAACAATAAGGAAACTACTCAAATAGCAACTAGAGTTCTAGAACTTAATTAAAACAATAAGGAAATAATAACTTAAAAGCTTCATGGGCATGGCCGAATGCCCTACATGGGCTTTGGGTCGTCCATCACAATGCTTCAATCTTCATGGCAACTTTGGACAGCTTCATGATCATCTTCTTTAACCATAATCACGTTTACAAGTATTGGTGATGGTGAATTATTGGCCCAAGCAATCTCTTTCTCATGAAAGTCCATAATCAATCCATGCAATGCTTCCTTCATTCTCCTTGATCTAGCACGTGTCATGGGTCCATCTAAGCCTTGCAAAGGATCTTTGGTACTTGTCATCTTCGATTCATTCATAGAGTCTCCTTGATCCATATCAATTGGATGAACAACTTGGAGAACATTTGAAGAAATAATTGTGCAAAAATATTTGGGAGGCCTAATTCTTCACCAAAAATATGTGGAAATTGCATGAAAAAGGCCACAAATAGTGATTCGTGGATCCCATCCGCAAATCGAAGTCAGCAGGAGATTTCTAGGATTGCAACTTACATCTTCTTCTAGCTATTTTTATAGACATTTTCTAGAGGAGATAGGGTTTTTTGCAACAAAAGATTCCATTTAGCACACAATTGAAGACTTTTATGTCCATTTGGAATCTCAAAGCAAATCTTCATCATTTCCATGTATTAAATGCACTTGCAAGATGGAAAATGATTTGAAGAACAATTGTCTATAAATAGAAGTCATTTGTAAAGCATGAGAAGGGAGTTTTGGAGAGAATTAGTAGTTGTTAGTGGCAATTTGGTACTAAGTTTGGTAGAAAATTAGCAAAATTCTCTTTATCCTTCAATAGAATAGTAAGGTTCATTGTAAAAGAGCTATTATAGTTCAACTTTGAAGGTGAATAGAAGAAAAGCTTATTTCAACTTTAGTTGAGCAATTCTAAACTCTCTCTCTCTCTCTTTTACTTTCATTTGAAGTTTTAGTTGTTTCATTAATCATGTTGAACTAAAAGCTTAATCTAGAATATAGATGAAGCTAATGAATCAACAAACATGATTTTCTCAATACACACTTGCTAAGCTTGCATTTGTTTGTTTATTTGTTCAATTTTTAACACTTATTTTTGCATGGCCAACTTAAACAAGTCATCTAAGTTGTTACTTGACATTAAGAAATGCATGTAGCAATGGAAAGTGAACAAATGAATGTAGCAGTGGAAAATGAACAAGTAATACTTAAGTTATTCACATGAGAATAATGGATGCTTAAGTGAATCACTACAATTCATGTTTTCATAAGATTTTATCATGAGAATAGTTAGAATCTTGTCATGTCATAGAGAGATCTAGTTATGACATATGTGGAATTGGATTCTAAACAATGCAAGGTAAAACTTAGTAAGTCATTCATGCATGATTCATTAGTGGAATCTATGTTCTAGGATTCTTTACAATGAATTCTACAATTATTCTTAATCATGTACCTATTCTATTGAAGGGACCCCATCACCACTTCTTGATTTGTTTGTGTTTAGATTGTAAAAGTTAGCCATAAATCCTTAGTAGTTGCAATATTATTGATTCCTTGTGGGATTCGACATCTAATACTCCAAGTACTACAATAGACCCGTACACTTGCGGTATAGTTGGAAGATTAGGTTTTTATTACTTGATTTGTGTGCATTTTGTTCATATTTGCTATACCTAATCTACACTGTGTCAAAAATGTTCATAAAGTGGAAAATGAGAATTTGAATCAAGATGAACCTGCATGTGATGAAAATGACATTGAAAGTGAGGAAATTGAATATGAAGCTCAATATGTTGAAATCCCCACATGTGAAATCATGCACGAGGAGAATGAAAATGATTGTGAAAATGATGAAAAAATGCTTGAATGTTGTACTTTTGTTCTTGAACAAGAGCAACTAAATGAGGATAATGCATGTGTGTGTGATAAAGAAGATGAAAATGTTGAAATAGATGACAATTTAATTGTTTTTTCTACTTTGGAGCATAAAAATGTTAATCAACTTGTTCTTGAGAAGGAAATTGAGAATACAGAGGCAAAAATCAATGAGTTTAGTGTGAAAGATAACCTTTCTTTCTTTTGTGGCATCGATTTTCTTGGTATAAATAATGCGCTAACACAAGAGAAAGGCATAGTCCATAGTGGCTATGAACATTTTCCAAAGTTATTTGTTGTAGGGACTATTGCACAATGGTTCACAAATATTGGAGCACTTATTTTGATACAAAGGATGCATATGCACCTACTCAATCACTTGAGCACTAAAGATGTTGATCATCCATTCTAAGATACACCTATTATGTGAGCAAAATGAGCAAAATGTTCCAAGTCTAGCTCTAGGCTTTAAATGAAGCGCTTGTTGGGAGGTAACCCAATGTTTTTAATATTTTTTGTGAAATTATAGATTGTTTTGATATGTATTATGTAGTTTGAAATATGTTTGTTTTATAGGCTTTTCAATAAGGAACAAAGGGTGCAAGATTGAATCAATAAGTTTCAAGACCATGAATTTCCTTTCCATAACTCTTTACGAATGCATTTCATACTTAGAAGTAGGTTGAATATGTTTTAGGCATAGTATGTGACGTGGTGTAGATTAGGTATAGCAAATATGAACAAATATACACAAATCAAGTAATAAAAACCTAATCTCCCAACTTATTCCGCAAGTGCATGGATCTATGGACTATGCCTTTTACCAACTTTATTATCTAAATAAAAGCTCTCCCAAATACGTGCAACTATTAAAGCTCTTTTACCAAGTTTTATTATCTAAATAAAATTAAAACAAGAGTGATATGGGGCCCCTTCAATTGATTAGATAAATGATTAAGAACTTTTTGTAGAATCCAAGCAAAGAAACCTAGAACATAAAATTCACTAATGAATTATACATGAATGACTTGCTAAGTTTTACCTTGCTTTGTTTAGAATCCAATTCCGTAAGTGTCATAACTAGATCTTTCTATGAAATGACAAGATTCCAACTATTCTCATGTTGAAATCTTATGAAAAACATGAATTGTATTGATTCACTTAAGCATTGATTATTCTCATATGAATTACTTAAGCATTCTTGTTCATTTTCCATTGTTACAAGCATTTCTCAATGTCAAGTAGCAACTAAATGACTTGTTTAAGTTGGCCAAGCAAAAACGAGTGTTAAAGCTTGAACAAGTAAACAAATAGATGCAAGCTTAGCAAACACAAAATGAATTGAGTTATGTTTGTTGATTCATTAGCTTCATCTATATTCTAGAGGAAGCTTTTGGTTCAACATGGTTAATGAAACAACTAGAAGTTCAACTTCAAAACAAGAATTCATGGCAAGAAATGAAGGTAAAAGAGATAGAGTTTTAGAATTGCTCAACCAAATTGGAATAAGCATCTCTTTTTATTTACATTTGAATGATGCATTACAAAGTTCTCTTACAATTATCATCACTATTCTATTGAAGGATGAAGAGAATTCTAGTAATTCTCTACCAAGTTTAGTGTAAAACTAATCTAACCACTACTTTCAACTACAAAGACTTGTTACAAATGAGTTCTATTTATAAGCAAATGTTCTTCACTTCATTTTCCAACTTGCAACTGCCATTAATGCATGAAATGATGGAGGTTTGCATTGAGATTCTAAAATGGTACAAAAGTCTTCATTTATGATTTCAATGAAATCTCCAACTTGCAAAACTCTATCCTCATCTGAATCTGTCTACAATACCAGCTGGAAATTGTTGCAAGTTGCAAGCTCTAATGTTTGTTTGCCGACTTTGATCCACGGATCACTGTTTGTGGTTCCCACTTGATTTTTCTGATTTTGTTGACCTGGAATCCATGTGTGCAGACTTGTTTCATGCATTTCTACCTATTTTTGGTGCAGACTATTTGTGGTCCCCACTTGATTTTTCTAATTAGAATTGAGTTTTCTAGTTATTTGCACAATTTATTTTTTCAAATATTTCTTCACAGAATTCATCAACCTACTCCTTTGAATCATCTTTTGATTTTGATTCTCCTTAACACCAATTGATCCAAATTGAGTTTAGGAATGATGATCCTGCAAAAGATACACAAATTGTGCATTAATTTGCTCAAGATAACCAAATTAACATAAAAATTCTTATTTTGAGCTAAAACCTAAATTCTAGAAAAAGTTGGAAATCGAGTCATTTGTAGTCAAAATTACTTATATTACAACCAAAATAAAACCAAAAATACGTAATAAAACATACAATAATATTAGTCAAATTATTACTTATCAAACTTCCCCACACTTGCATCATTGCTTGTTCTCAAGCAATTGGAAAATCAAGAGATCAAATAATAATTCAAGGCTTGAAATAACAAATACTTCATTGTTAAATGCAATTCTACAAGATAAAGTAAATAGGCATTATGCAATTCCTCATTAGGTTTTCAATACTCATTATATCAAACAAAAGGGAAGCAATTATATCAAGATTAAAACATTGTTCAATCAAATTCCACTGCCTTACACAATTTCACATACTAATATTCAATATGGACAATTATGTAAAATTCAATCACACACAAAAGGACACATTGAAATTTATAATTTTAAGTGTCTTTTGATGTGAAGGTTGACATTTGTAGATGAAAACCATCGGTTACTCAACACTTTATTCATTTTGGCCTCATTTTAACTCTTAGTTTGAGAAGTGAAATTGCCTTTTGATGAAAGGACTGATATTTTGTGATGAAAACCTCGTATTACTCAAAAATTCACTCTCAATCAAGCTTGCTTTGCATACTCTTAATTCAATTGCCGTTTGATGCGAAAATCGACATTTTGTGATGAAGATTCTCGGTTACTAAGCAATTTGAATCACTAGAGTAGAAATAAATAAACATTTATCAATTTTTCTCATAATATACTTGTCCCTTAATTCAAATAATGCATACTTTTGTCCATATCTACCACTTAATAATGTAAAATTAAGTAAAGAAAAGAAATTTAAAATCAAACATGCCAAATCAAGACATAATTATAATCATTTTACAAGATATACTTCCTTAAAAATAAAACTTCTAATCACAAAATAACTATTTCTTCATATTTTTGTAAAATGCATTCAATCAAAGTTGCATAAATTACTTTAGAAAATAAGAGAATTTAACAAGTTAATGACATGATAGTATGATCAAAAGGAAATTTTTGAAAAAGTTTGGCCATATTTTACCAAAACAATATCTTGACATAATTATTTAAAACCAAACCAAACATGTTCTTATACCTACCCCCTCCCCCCACTTAGAATGATACATTGTCTCCAATGTGAATAAGGAAGAATAAGAAAGAAAATGGAACAAAAAACTCCCTTTGTTTGGTTGATATGTCCAATGTTTGATATTGTTGTTATCCTTGAAGTCCTTGGCCTTTGTTGAGTTTCTTTTTGCAATGCTTCACCATGTCCTCACTTTGGTCCTTTCTTGCTCAACTACCTTGTTTCAAAGTTCAAAAAAACTCAAATGCTATGTTAAATTATGTTTGAATAACAATTAAGCTCAAAAAGTAACATAACATGCTTTGGAACACTTGATTTCCCCCACACTTAGTTGTTGCAATGTAGTTCCAAGTGGTAAAATTTTTATGCAAGTGTTATATGAGCAAATGTAACGTGTTATGATAAAGTAAAAAGCAAAAGAAACTTGTGTCAAAATGCCTTAAACCAAAATTTCATACTTTGATGCACAAATCAACTAACTGACTTATGAAATGAAACGTGATATGCATTCTATGAAAATGTGTTAAAGTGATTGTTTCATGCCTTTAAAGTTGCTAAACATACTTATAAACAATGTCCCAAAACATCTTAAACAAGAATCAATCAAACAACCAAAGGAGTCAAAATTCTGCCTTAATCTTTGGGTTGCATCCGCTGGTTAGGGTGACCCGCAGACACCTCCCAAAAGTTGCAGAAATTTCTGCAAAAAAATATGTTCCAGGCTGATTTTTTCTCAACTTTGGGGGCTGATTTATACCATTTAAACTACCAGTTTTTGGAAAAACACTTTACAATTATGTAAAAATGTTAGCAAACTTTGAATTCATGCATCAAACTCCTCTAAATCATCGGCACATAAGAAATGATAATCGACCAAAGTTAGCTCCTCAGTCAACCTACAACTTGAATTTCAAGATAAACTTGAAATTCAACTTTGCTCTTTTGATGTTTTTGATCAATTTTAACATTTCAAACATGTTTCCTAAGGTAAAAAAAAGTTGTTAACATTACTTTTAGGCATGAAAAACATCAAAATTTCAAAATCATGACCAAAATCACAAAGGATTAACTTTGTTATAAAACAACCAAATGAATAGTTGTTTTTTTACTAAAAGCTCAAGTTTGATTCTTTACATGTTTTGGACTTCAAAATCACTTTGAACAAGTTTCAAATGGTAAAAACAAAGTTGCTCAAAACCAATTTGTGCATCAAAAGTTCATGGATTACCAAATGAGGAATCAATGTTCTTAATCAAAGTTAGCACATAAATAGTAACTAATGGAATAGTAACTTGCACTTCCATGCTTCAAATTGGTTCACTTGTTCTTTTAAGCCTCTAAAACCACTTCAAACACATTTCAAATGATGCAACTAAGATGTTTAACCTTCTAAACACATAAAGCTCAAGAGTTATGAAAATTGGGTATGCAACATCCAAGTTTAATCATGAAAACTCAAAAATTACACATTATGCTTCATTTCAAAATCATCAAAACTAAACTAAACAAACATACTTAAAACAACATAAACCAACTCAAAACAAATTAAAATACCAAAAATATTGGATTGCCTCCCAACAAGTGCTTCATTTAGAGTAGAGAGCTAGATCTCATAGGTGTATGCTTCACATGTTAGGACCATAATCCAAAGAATTCTCTACTCCTTTGGATGTAGTTATGTCAATGAAGTGCACTTGGTCCTTTCTTCTTGGCTTTCTTCCTCTTGTACTTCCATGTCCTACAAATGAAAATTTTGGCACCTCATCATCAAATTCATCAATAAATACATGTTAAAAGTAGAAGATTGATGTTTCAACATATCATTCAATTCAAAAGCTACTTCCTCATCTCCTACTTTTAACTTAAGTGTGCCATTTTTTACATCAATAATTGCACCTGACGGTAGCAAGAAAAGGTCTATCCAAGTATAATAGGCATATTAACATCATCCTCCATATCTAAAACAACAAAATCTACTGGATGATGAATTGTCCACTTTCATTAAGACATTTTCAAGAACACCAAGTGAATGCCTAATGAGACCTATCGGCTAGTTGCTAATGTGATGTTTGTGCTTTTGAACTTCATTGAATCCTAGCTTTCTTGCAATTGACATAGGAAGAAGAGAAATACTAGCACCTAAGTCACACAAAGCATTAAAAAAATTCACATCACCAATAGTGCATGTGATAAAAACTCTCTGGATCCTAGAGTTTTGGGGACAGTTTGTTTTGGATCCTTGCACTACATTCTTCCATTAGTGCAACGGTTTCAAAGTGATATGATCGGGGGTGGCCCCTTTCATGTATCACAGGAATATCACCCCAAAGATCGTCTTGAAGAATCAGGTGACAATTTAATCCAAATCCTCCCGCTGAATTGGACCAACTTATCTTCAAAAGAAACAACCTTGTTGAACTTTAGACCCACTTTGATTCGTAAACCAAAAAAACCTAAACGTGGAGATTGGTCGCCTTGAATTTAACCCTTGTAGAAATCTTGAACCAAAGGATAAACTTTGCTAGATCGATATGAGTGAGTTCATTAATCTAACCAAATTTATTCTAATGACTTAATCAAAACAAGAACAAAATTCTAAGCTAGGAGAATGGTCGCCATGGAATCACTCCAATAAGACCAAGAGTTGGTTCTAATCCAAGAACCCAAGACAAAGCTCTCTAAAAGAGAAAACTCAAATTTTATTAATCACAAAAATCATACTAAAATTCCGTAACACATTTTTGGCCTATTTATAGGCTTACAAAAGTAACCTAAAAACATGCTAGAATAGTCTAGAAAATTAACTTAAGTTGTATCCTAACACAATAGGTAATTACTTAAGGATTACAACTTGTAAACTACTTAGAAAACTGAATAAAAGCTAAACTTCTAAAAAAAATAAAAAGAAATTTGCCATAAAATAATAAATGGGTTGGGCCATCCCTCCTTGGACTCCATTGAGCTTCAATCTTGCAATTTTAAAGCCTTCAACTTGGGTCCATCAAACCTAGACAACTTGTGTGCATCATCTTTGGATCATATGCTACTTCTTAGGTCCTTTTTTTTAATGCATGTTTAATCCAAAACCAAAACGCGATCTTCAAGTCTAGTTTCCTCAATTGGTCCATGAATTCTCCAAACTCAAGAATGGTAAAAAACACAAGACTCCTTGTAGAATCAATCAAATCACACAGATTGACGAATATCACTGATGAAGCTTCCAAGTTTAAAACGGGCGCTACCACGCACGTATCACAAAGTCCTTAAGACTTTTTCTCATTGTGATATATAGTGTTTTTTGGTTTCAAACAATTGAAATTTTCTTTAGTGATTGTGATGAATTCATAGCTTGTATGACTTGATTTAATATATGTTATTTAAGTTTATATTTGTCACAAATGGTGCTTTGATTGTTATTAGATTATCCAGAATTTGAAACAGGTTTAACAGTTTTTACATATGGGTCGAATAACATTGACATCTAATATGAAAAAAGCAGATATCCAACCCATCGAATATTTCCACTTGCGGATATGGATATGGATCTTAATTTTGTCTAACTTGCTAAATGCAGTTGGTCGGGTATTCAACCCACATGCACCCTCCCTTTAACCAAAATAGCCTCCAAAACTGCTTAACCAAAATGAGGTGATACTAATGACTTGACTTCTTGGAAGAGTGAAGCAATAACCAACTTCCAAAAACGTCTACAATGTGATTTTGTGTTTTGACAATGTGGTACTCTTAGTTTAATTTCAATCATTGGATTTTGATAGAAGATATAAAACATAGGATTCTTTTTTCTTTTTCTTTTTTTTTATGAATTGGCAACATCTATTTTACTCCTACTTTTATTCTAGCCTATTCTAGAGAGAGGGAGCTCAACTGGGCTCAGGTAACATACGATTCTAGTACATGTAAACTGTAATAAAATAAAGGGTTAATAAAGTTTGATGTCACGGACTTAAAGAGTAGTAATATTTTCAACTCTAAAAATATACACTTTAGCCCTTACAAAGAACAATCAATAATTAGTAAATCTAATTTTGTTAGAAAAATTAGTATATGACATGCCCTTTAGGTATGATAATTATTTCGGTATATATTTGTTTGACATTGCGGCAAAAATTGATTACTACATGTCTCACATGCTTTGAAATAGTCGTACTTGAACATAAAATATAATAATATAATATGGAGGCTGAGAGTTTGCTTTGGTTGAAGGCATTAAGTTAAGTCATTTGCACAAGTTGCACAAAGTGGAATTGAAATGGATTCTTAGGTTTTGATCAGGATAATATAGAAGAAGTTTACTGAACCATGGCGATCAAGGGCAGCAATAAGACAGATAAGGAGCTTGATGCTTGATGCAGAATCAAAGTTATACTTTTTCTCATATTTACAGGGAAGCTAACTCAATAGCAAATGCATTGGCAATGTTGGCAAGTACTCGGAATTTTCATCAGTTTTTTGATGCTAATAGTAGTCCAAAGGATGTAGTTGGTCTTATTAAGTTAGATTGTAGTCATTTTCCTTAAGTTAGATATTATTTTTTGCAAATTCGCTTTATGTAATGAATTGAGGTAAGGTCTAGTCCCCCTCATTTGTAATAATTTGGTTTTTTTCAATTAATAAAATTTGACCTGGAATCCCACAATGTGTACGGGTGACACGATCCGAGTTGGTTCTCCCTTTTCGTGTGTCACAGGAACATCCCCAAAGGACCGTCTTGAAGATCAAGGTGATAATACAATCCAATCCCTCCCACAGAATTGGACCAAATTATCAAATAATACAAACTCTCATTGAATCACTCGACCCTAATCCAACCCTGTGGAATGAAACCGTTTGAATCTAACAAGAGGGAAAACCCTAAACCCTACCCAAACCTATTGGATAGAACGTAAGGTATAAAGTAAACCTCACAAGAAACGCTCTTGAAAAGGCAAAGATAGTTCTTGTTGCGTCCTAAAATTGTAAGTGAAAAGGAAAAGGGGTGCTAAAAGGATGGTGACTGTCGTGTCCCGAAAAGACGGTCTAGTCTAATGACCCTTTTAAAAAAGCAAGTTTTTGGGAAAAAATCGTGCGCGTGTGTGAAAAATCGAATTTTAGTAGAAAAAGTGTATTTTAAAAAAAAATGGTGTTTTAAAAGAAAACAAGGCCGGGACTAAAAGTGCGACGAGGTTTGGCCAACTAATTTTGAAAAAGGGTTTTATTTTATTTTTAAAAAAAATGGAGTCGCCACTTGGTACTGAGTTAGGGTGTACCAAGTCACCCGAAAAATCGTTTAATAAAAATAAAAATAAAAATTTTAGAAAAACATTTTAAAACCCTTTTTCGACTCCGGTCTACGAAAAAACGAGAGAAAAAGGTCCGGGAGTCACATTTGAAGAAAGGGAAGGCAAAGGCTTACACCTAAGGCACCCTTTCAACCTAGCCGAGGCTAGTTGTGAGGTTTAATCAAAATTTCCTAAATTAACTCTAGATTCTATCGCGTTTTGGATGTGTCTATATGAATGCAAATCCTAAGTCTAAATGTGGATATCGAGAGGGTCGGAATGTTCAGTCGAGACTTGGTCGGAATTATCGCATTAATTGAGAAACCCGAGTTGAGACCTTGAGGGAGTCACGAGTTTTTATGCAAAATGTGATGCTAAAAGAAAAGAAAATAATAATATATAGTAAGTGAAGAAAGAAAGTGGGGATGCAGCATAACGGGTACGGGAGACTAATAACTCGTGACTGAATATTTCTACTCACGGAGGGGGGAACGGCCTGTACGCCACCGCTTCCCGTGTGAGTAGGCGACTATTTCTAGTCGAATCACACAAATGTCTTAAAATATAAGTGAAATGCAACCTAGATGTCATGCATTTGAAAAATGTGTCAAAAATAATAATAATAATAATAATAATAATAATGGTAAAAATAGTAATAATAATAAAATCACGCCAAAATGAAAAGAAAAACTAAAAGTGTGTGAAATAAAAAATGCACACGAATGAACCTAATCACTAAAATGTCCTAAGGGTCCAGCGTTGGACTAGCCCATTCTAAAAATCCCACTAGCTTTGAACTAGTGGGAAAAAGATAAGCCACAACTAACGTTGGACTAGTGTGGTGACGGAATAACAATAAAACATGAATTAAATATTAAAGCATGAATTGAAAAGGCAAATTAAACATATAAAAACGTATAAGATCACATAGGAGCACATAACATATAAGTATAATATTCTAGATGCAAAAATCCTAAGGAAAGCGATAAAAGAAATAAACACGTAAGAACGCAAAAATAAATAAATCCTAACTATTACACCAGGAGGCTTGATTTACAATTAAAGGGGGAAATTTAAAAATACCCTATCTATTACACTCGCTATCTAATTATACAAAAATATTTGTAAACAATGTAAAAAGAAAATAATCTGATTATTACATTGGCTAGTTAAATACAAGAATATTACACTTTTCGTCAAAATAATAAAATTTAAAATTAAATAACACAAAATAAGTAATTACGCAAAAGTGCATAAAATAGGAAACGCATAAAAGATGCATAAAATATTACATTAGAGCACGTTGGAGCACATAAAGAAGCAATTAAAAGGTAACGAAAAATACCTTTTTGAAGACCCGGTACAAAAGCTTAAAAACGAATACACAAGTTAAAGGGACAACTATTTAATAAAGTAAAGAGTAAAATACGAAATACTAACACATTAAAAAAATGTAAATTATAGCAAGTTTAAAAGGGAAAAATAAAAATAAAAAGTAGAGTAAACTAGAGCCAATTAGTGAAGGTTAGAACCGAGAGGGGTTAATTATGCAAGAATTAAGGATCGATTACTAATGGCATAACTAATAAATTCTAGAACAATGAATATAGAAAAATAAATTGCTGAAATAAAATAAATTAATGAACCAAATGAATTTGATTAATAAAAATAGGTAGTTAACTCAATTAGTTATTAAAGCTAAACTAAGCCCCAAATAAGAAACTAATAAAAAAATAACTAAACTAACAAACGCAAATAATGAAAACAAAATGTTAGGCCCACCCCCAATTCCATCATTCACATTCGGCTAATCATCAAAACACCACGTCAGATTCTTATAGAACCCATCACCCACAAATTGTAATTGAAACCAAAGACTTCCCCTACCAGATTCTTTTTTTTTTTTAAACAAAAGTGTGCAACAGCTACAGAAAGCTGTCAAACCCAAATTAAAGCCTCAAGTCGTCTTCTTCAACCTAAGTTGCCTTTGTTCTCTGACGTGTTCTCCCTTTTCTCGGTTCTATCCTGTTTTCTCTTTGTTTCTTTTTTTCTTTTCTCCCTTTTTTTTTTCTTTCTCTCACCGGTCTCAATTATCTATACCAGTTTCTCCTTCTTTCTATGCCTTTTTCTTCTTTCTGTGTGTGCCTTTTCTCTTTTCCTATCTTTCTCATTCTTGCTCTCTCATTCTCCATCTCTCCCGTCTCACTCTCCCTCTATTTCTTTCTCTCTTCTTTCCCTCTAAAAAAAAGCGAAGCAAATTTCCAGATTGGTCCCTCGATTGAAGCAGGGGAGAGGAGGTGTGATGGTGTAATTGTGATATTGAGGATGTGGTTTTGGTTTTTTTTTTTTTTTTTCGTGTGCAGTTTTATTGGTTTTTTTGCAGGTGAGATGTGGTGAAGGCTTGATTGGTGCTAGGTTTGGCCGTGGGCTTGTGGATGAGATGATGATTGTGACTGGTTGGGCGGTTGGATTGTTTTTGTTTTCGTCTTCCATGGTGAATTTGTCACAGATGTTTGAGGGGCTATGGTTGGTAACTGGTGGTCTGATGGTTGATTATGCCTGGGTACGGGTGGTTTAAGGTATGGAAGCTGCTGGTGAGTTTGGGCCTTGGTGATGATGTTGTGTTTTTGCAGGTGATTTGGTGATAGAGACACTGCAATTGGTTGCGTGGCTTGGGCAGTTGTTGGCTACAATTTTGTAATTGGGGGTTCCTGGGTGATATTCGGTGAGAGTTGACTTGATTGAATTGGGAGTTTGAAGGCTAATTGATCCATCGGTAGCTTGGTATTGGTTGCCGAATTCAGTGATTTTGAGTGGCCTGTTGTGTTTGTTTGGTTATTGTTATGGCTGTTGGTGGGGGGATTGGAGGAGAAGATTGAACGGTGGTTGTTGGAAGGTGGTAACAGGGGAGGTTTTGATGGTGAATTGCTAGTTAGGCAGTGAGACAGTGGAGAGCATGGGTATGGAGGTTGCTGGGAGTTTGAAAATTTGGGGATTCTTTGTGTCTGTGCAATTGTCTAGTGGATTTGTGGCGGTTTAGATGGCTGGCAGCGGTGGTGTGAATCAGTGTTGGGGCCTGTTCTGTGCAGGTGATCCGGTGGTGATTGAAGAAAGGTTGAGGATTTTGGGTATTCATGGAAGAAGGTGGCGGTGGAGAATGAAGAAACGGGCAGAAGAAAACCAGAAGGAGAAACACAATAACCCAGAAAAAAGAACATCCAGCAAAATCCAAAAAAAAACAAAAACTAAAATCCCAAACTATAATCAGATTTACATAGCAAAAATAGAAAAAAAGAAAAAAAAATCAAAATAAAGAAAAAGAACTAAGAAATTACCTCTTGAAACATGAAGATGACGCTGAACAGTAGATTATCTTCTTGAGGATGAGGATGAACAGTGAATGGAGCTGTGAAGAAACGACTCTTGAAGCCTGCAGAAGATGAATAGTAATGGATATCGGAAGAAAAACGAGGAACAGTAACCAAGAAAAAAAGGTGGCGGCTAGTGTGTATTTAGGTGTATATTGTGTGTGTTTGATCCTTTAGGGTAAAAATCAAAAGATGTTTTTAGGGTTTTCTATTTTTTCCTCCCTTTCAAAATCTCCAAGTGGGGTATTTATAGTGCACAAGTCTTAACCTCCAAGAAATAGCTAAAAGACTAAAACGCCCTTGATTACAAAAATTACAATTTTATCCTTAAAAATAAAAAATTTATATTCTCTCACAAAAATAGAAAAAAATCAAGAACAATGTAAATAATTAATAAAAATTTACCCCGAAAAAAAAGTTAAGAAAATTTAAAAACATGCTGGAAAACTTGAAAAATAAATTTGGTATACAAAAATGGGCGAAAGTGGTATTCGCGATGCAAAATTACCATTTTACCCCTGTGCTAGCAAAAATACTTAAAAATACCAACTGAATCCGAAAAAATCACAAAATTTAAAAATGCATATAAAAGTACAAAAAAAATGAATTTAAATTCTCCAAAATTAATGAAAAAATATTTACAATTAAAAAATTACTATTCTGCCCTCCAAAATTGCTGACTTTTTCATTTTTTATCCAAAAATCGGGATTTGACTCCAAATAGTATCATTTTTACCCAAAAATCAGGATTTGACTCCAAATAGTAGGGAAAAAGGTCCCTCAATATTTGAAAATAAATTGTGTGTCAAAATTTGGTGTCTACAGTTCTCATCTCAAGAACTAACGAAATCCCTCAAAGGGAGAAAATCAATTTCCATTGATCAAATCATAATTCAACATTAACTTAAAATAATAAACGACGATAGTTAGCCTTATATAGGCGTACAAACCCTAAAACTAAACATAGAAAGTTTAAATTAAATAAAACTTAAAAATTAAACTAAAACTAATTAAAACAATTAAAATTCCAAGCTGCGGACGAAGGCCGCGGGCAAGGCCGCGGGGCGGCCTTGGTCAGAAGCAATTCTGGCCTTAGCACGCTCTCTGATCTAATCCGTGGGGAAGGCCGCGGGATGGCCTGGGGTGCGGCCTCTATCAGAACGTCAGCAACTGGCTTCTGGTCTTGTCCTTTGAAAATTCTACCTCATATTTTCGACCTTAGACGCGACCACCAGCCTTTGGCCTCTTGAGTGGATGCTAAGTCAGCCCTCTCCCATGCTCCGTTGCCATGCCTTAAACACTTTGAAACCTCTAATTTGCACAGATTGATGATATCCGTTGGTGAAGCTTGAATAATAGGAATCATGGCCACAGGATTCGTATCAAACTCCCCCTCTTCAAAACGATTCGTCCTCGAATCGTTGCCCATAGTAGATAAGCAATAAGGTACGATCACAAAGGATTGTTCAACACTTGGTGGCTCTTCTAATGGCTCCTCCAATGGTACTTCATCTTCAACTTCAACACGTTCCTCCATTGGTGTTTCATCATCAATGCCACAAGGCTCCTCTAGTAATGTTGTTGCAGCTTCAGTTGGCTCCAAAGGTGATGCCTTGGCTTCAATCTTTTCCTCAATATGCACCTCCATTTGTTGTGGACGTTCTTCAACTTCAAGTTCCATAGTCGATTGATGCTTCTCTTCATTAACTACTTGATTTTTCTTTTCTGCTGAAGCAGCAATGTGTGATTCATATTTGTCCACAAACTTATTCATCATATCTATGAAAGAATCACATCGATCCTTCATCTCATCCCATAGATAATTCATACGATGACTCTTGGAAGATTTGGATTTCGAAGACCTCTCCTTCCTCATTGAAGCACTGCTTTCATAACCATATTCATCAACCGCTTTCATACAAAATTTGGAATGGTGCCTTTTATCACTCGATCTTTTGGCATCCCATCTATCTTTGCTTTCATAGAAGCCTCATTGGGGTTCACCATTAAACTGTTGCAAATCTTCAAAGCTCAACATCAATAACTTGTAAAAATAAACAAAATTTTCTCCAATTCTTGGCTTTTACGAAGATCTCACTTTTATGCCTTTTTCCACTCAAGAAATTTTTTTTTCAATCTAACAACCATCTTTTTTTTTTTTTCTTTACTACACAAACAACTCACAAAACACACAAAAATCAATTTCAAAAACAAACAAAACAAAACAAAACTGAAAAATTTCGGATGAACAGTACCCGCCGTGAACAGTAAACCCTAGCCGTGAACAGTACGCCGCGCGAACAGTGTTTCCGCGTGAACAGTATCATGAACAGTGATGCTACAGTCGTGAACAGTGACGCAAAAAAATTTTTTTTTCCCAGATCAACAACAAAAAATTACAACTTTGATTCAAGAAAAATCAGATCTTGAACCAATAACAACACTAAACAACTCGAATACAAAAATTAAAAGATATATCCAAACGGATTAATAACGAAGAGATATACCCAAGTGGGTTAAACACAACGAAGAAACCTGATTTTCTTTCAAGATCCAATAGCTCTGATACCACTTGACACGATCCGGGTTGGTCTCCCTTTTCGTGTGTCACAGGAACATCCCCAAAGGACCGTCTTGAAGATCAAGGTGATAATACAATCCAATCCCTCCCGCAGAATTGGACCAAATTATCAAATAATACAAACTCTCATTGAATCACTCGACCCCAATCCAACCCCGTGGAATGAAACCGTTTGAATCTAACAAGAGGGGAAACCCTAAACCCTACCCAAACCTGTTGGATAGAACGTAAGGTATAAAGTAAACCTCACAAGAATCGCTTTTGAAAAGGCAAAGATAGTTCTCATCTCAAGAACTAACGAAATCCCTCAAAGGGAGAAAATCAATTTCCATTGATCAAATCATAATTCAACATTAACTTAAAAATAATAAACGACGATAGTTAGCCTTATATAGGCGTACAAACCCTAAAACTAAACATAGAAAGTTTAAATTAAATAAAACTTAAAAATTAAACTAAAACTAATTAAAACAATTAAAATTCCAAGCTGCGGACGAAAGCCGCGGGCAAGGCCGCGGGGCGGCCTTGGTCAGAAGCAATTCTGGCCTTAGCACGCTCTCTGATCTAATCCGTGGGGAAGGCCGCGGGATGGCCTGGGGTGCGGCCTCTATCAGAACGTCAGCAACTGGCTTCTGGTCTTGTCCTTTGAAAATTCTACCTCGTACTTTCGACCTTAGACGCGACCACCAGCCTTTGGCCCCTTGAGTGGATGCTAAGTCAGCCCTCTCCCATGCTCCGTTGCCATGCCTTAAACATTTTGAAACCTCCAATTTGCATAGAATGATGATATCCGTTGGTGAAGCTTGAATGATAGGAATCATGGCCACATGATTCGTATCAACGGGTTTTGCCAAAAAAATTTTAATTAATAATAACATTTAAAAAAAATACACACAAGTGGGTGTGTTTATGTAACATATATAGCATTCCAAATTTTGTGTAGGTAAGCTTTTGTTGATCTAGTTATATATTAAAACACATAAAAACATATTAAAATCATTTTAATAACTTTGTGATTATGATTTTTTCAAATTAAATTTTGACACAATATTTCAAAATTGATCTCTTTGTAACTAGTCTGTAGTAATTTAGTATTGCAAATTTAAAAAAATATTCAAGTCCTTTTAGGTAAACTTTAATGTAGTATTATAGATAATAATTCAAGTGCTATGTCCATCTCAAAAAATATAAATTGTCAAATAAAAATTTAAATAAATATTTTTAAATGGTTTTGAAAACTCATGATTTTTTGATGAACTACATAAGATTTAAAAAAAAAAAAAGTAGACTGAAATATGTAGTTTTAGATTTTTCATAAATAAAATTCTAAGTTTATGACTATGTTGTATGTACTAAAAATAGAATTATAAACCATGAAGACAAAAGATTGGGATTCAAGTGTATTTTTTGGGGTATTTTAGTCATAAAAAAATTGCATCATTCCTCTTTGGTAAATAGCAATAATGGTGTTAATAGCAAGTAACAAGTGCATGTTTTCAATGTTGATGGGATAAAGTATTGATACCTCGTGGACTCACCTCCACCAGGCAGAGGGTGACAGGGGATGGGGGGAAGGAAAGTGTAATTAACACTAACATAAAGCATTCATATTGAAGTGGTAGATGAAAATAGGCAAACTTAAGAGTGCAGGTACATATTCCTCTAGTTATTTTCTATAGATGCCTCTCTACTTTTTTTTTCTCTCTCCTAAAATGATTTTATTTTTTTAATCACTTCAAGGCTTAAAATTTCAACAACACGTATGAGATTGAAAAAAAAAGAGCAATTAAAAGAAAAAATAGACTCTCTTCTTCTTCCTAGTAATGTGGAGTTCAAATTCAAATTTCTGTTTGCTGGATCTGACTTAGGTTTTAGCTTGAAATTCAACCCATCGATCCTTCCTTCTGTTGATATATTCTAGTGATGTATTTCATTTGATTTGCATGCCCTCATGGTTGGTTCTCAACCATTGAGGGGGATAGAAAACCCTTCCATCTCCTTCTAAGCGTTCTTTTGCAGACCTGTTTGCCAAAAAGAATCCGAGTACTCTATCTCCGGTATTGAAACAACCTGAGTTGCATTGTGGTTTTCCTGCTATTTCTTTTTTAGATGAAGAGATCGCTCAGATGGCTTCTCCTTTTAAGCATGCTTGGTTGGAAAATTTTCAAAAGGAAGGCCGTCCATGGAGAGTTTATGGAAAGAGTTTCAGGCAATTGGATTCAAAGGACCTTTCTCGTTAGGCCTTTTAAATACGAGACATGTGCTCATTCACTTTGACTTGGAAGAAGATTTTCATTGCTACTGGCTGCGTGGTTTTGGTCCCTCCATGGATTTGCAATGCGTGTTTTCAAGTGGACTCTAGCGTTCTCCGTTGAAGTTGAATCTTCGGTGGTCCTAATTTGGATTCGACTGCCTCATTTGCCTATCCTCCTATTCGCTAAAGGTCCTTTCTTTTCAATTGCTAATTTGATTGGTATCCCTTTGCGTATGGATGCCTCAACTGCATCGTTGGTGAGACCGAGTTTGGCTTGCATATGTGTGGAGTTGGATCTACTACGTGAGTTACCAAACAAAATTTGGATTAATAATGGTTCTGTGGGATTTTGGCAATGGGTTGACTATGAGAATGTGCCCAATTATTGTGATCATTGTTGTAAACTTGATCACTCAGTCTCCTCCTGCAGAAGCTTTAAACCTGAAGCTAACTTATGGATAAAGCTGCAACAAAACAATGGGTTCCGACAGATAAAGACCTCACTAAAGATGGGGTTCAACAGACCCAGTATAAAGGCAAGAATGTTAGACAGGAAGATGTTCAGAATGTAAGGTCTCTGAAGGGAGTGGATACCTCTCATTCGCAGGTGAATATCCTTCATAATTCGACAATGATGAGGTCAATAGTGGTGAGTATATCCAAGGACAGATTCACAATACTTCTAAAGATGTTCAATAGGCCGCTCTACAGGTTGTTTAGGAGGTTGTTGGTCTAGCTATCCCTAATGTGCAAGTAGATGAGGTTCCTCTACAAAACAAAATCATCCCAGCTGGTATTCGTGAGAAAGTTACATCAGAGATGCCTGCAGGATAGGAAGAGATAGTTCAGGTTGGGAATACTTTTGCGATGAAGGTGCTGGTAGATCCTAGCCAGGCTTCTAGTGTGGAACCAATTCATAATACTCAAAAGGAATTAGAGGTGGTAGGAGAGGTGGGTGTCTAGGACTATGAACTTCCTACAATAGCTGGTAAACTATCCCCCAGAAGGAATGCTCTAGCGTCTCGTCATTTGGATCAAATTGATCATTCGGTGGAAGCTGGAAATTTGGAGATTATGATTGAGCAGTTGGATGAATGGATGGTGCAAAAATCTAAGGTTTTTCGAGGCATCAGAGATCAATTTCCTTCAGATTGGTAGCTTAGATCTTTGATAAAATCTTCTCAAACTTCCTCTCATAACCTTACCCAATGATTAGCTCTGTGTTCTGGAATATTAGGGGAGTTTCAAAGGCCCCCAATTTTAAGATATTCAAGAAACTAGTGAGGGTTCATAAGACACAATTATTGATGATCTGTGAACCTAAACAAAATGTTGACAGATTGGATTGGTTTCAGCTTCGTTTGGAATTTGATTGTGCAGTCTCAAATGCTACGGGATCATTGTGGTTATTCTATAACAATCTTTTTGTGTGTTCTATTCTTGCTCAAAATCCTCAGCATTTGTCTTGTTTGGTGAATCATAGTCAACTATCTTCTTATTTTGTGCTATCTATAATCCATGCAAAATGCTCGATTAATGAATGTTTGTAGTTATGGAATGCTTTGCTATTGGATAAACCTGCTTCTTCCTCGTGGATTTTGTGTGGTGACCTTAATATGATTATTGGCCCTTCCGAGAAGCGTGGGGGGAGGCCTTTTCATCCCTCTGAAGCTACAGATTTTTGCTCATTGTTTTCTGTTGGAGGTTTGTTTGATGTGGGATTTTCTGGGTCACGATTTACATGGTGCAAGAACCGCCAAGGAAGGGAGAGGATATGGAAGAGGCTAGACAGGCTGTGTGTGAATCTAGAGGCCTCAGAAAACTTGAATATTTCGGTATCTTATTTGGCAAGGTCACCATCGGATCACTCGCCGTTGCTCATTCGAACTACTTCACGCCTGGACAATAAACCTAAGCCATTTAGGTTTCTTGATGCTTGGACACGGCATGGACAATTTTTGGAAGTGGTTTAATCATCATGGCAACATCCTCAAGTTGGTAATCCATTAGAGATATTATCTTCTAAGTTGCAAAAATTAAAGGCAGATTTGAAGATATGGAACAAACAAAACTTTGGTGACATTTTTCACAATGTAAAAGAGGCGAAGAGGCAACTAATGGAAGCAAAAATTTGGATTTGCTATCAAGGGTTTGGTGGTTATAAGATGGGGATAGAAATACAAAAATTTTCCATACAGTGGTTAAACAGTGGATAGGTTAGGTTGTGGTCCATCGTATCAGAGGGGAAAATGGTGATTGGATGGAGGCTGACGAAGAGATTGGTTAAAGAAGTAGTTAAATTCTTCTAATCTTTGTTTTCTGCAGAGGAAGGTCCGTCTTCATATGATATGCTTCAAGTGATTCGCAGTATTGTATCTCAGGAGGATAACCAATTCTTGAGTGCTTGTCCATCCATTGAAGAAGTGAGAAAAAGAATTTTCTCTATGGATGGCAATAGTTCAGCTAGTTCGGATGGGTTTTCTGGGAAATTTTTCACATTTGCCTAGGAAATTATTAGTGAAGATGTTTATAATGCAGTTGTTGTTTTTTTTTTGTGGATTGGAGATTCCAAGAAGTATAATAGCTACCTCTATTGTTTTAATTCCAAAAATATAGCAGCCTCAAGAATTTACTCAATTTCGCCCTATTAGTGTATGCAATTTTATTAACAAGGTTCTTTCTAAGATTCTTTCTAATAGGTTGGTGGGGATGCTTCCTAGGTTAATCTCTGGTAATCGGTGTAGATTTGTGTGTGGGAGGTTGGTTTCAGAGAACTTTCTTTTGGTTGAAGAAATCATTATGGGGATTGGAAGGAAAAGTAGAGGAGGTAATGTGGCCTTGAAACTTGACATAACCAAAGCTTATGATCGAGTGTCATGGCTGTTCCTGATTAAAGTTCTGTGAACTTTTGTGTTTGGAGAAATTTTTATTGACATTTGGAGATTAATTTCCAATTCTTGGTTTTTGGTGGTCTTAAATTGGTCTTCTTGTGGGTTTTTTAAATCTACTCGAGGACTTAGGCAAGGGGATCCTATTTCACCAGCTTTATTTATTTTGGGAGCAAAGGTCTTCTCTTAGAGTTTGAATTTGTTGTTTGCTTCTCGGCCTTCTTTGTGTTTTTCGGTGCCAAAGAGTTGTCCTATGGTCCCACACTTGGCATTTGCTGATGATGTACTAATATTTTGTAATGCCGAATCTACATCTTTGAGGAGATTGATGAAGCTTCTCGATGATTATCAAGTGATCTTCGGTCAAAGAATTAATGATATGCACGGATAAATGTGGAATTGCTTGAAAGACTAAGTATGAATTTCGAACCTTTCCCCTTGGATGAACTAGACTCTAGAATCAGCACCAAAGCCTTGAACACTCAAGATGAACAACTCGAAAATTCAAGGAAGCTTTGAACCTCCTTATGGAACGAACAAAAACTCAAGGAATCAGCACCTAGAGCGCTTGATCAAACCAATAAGGCAACTCTAAGCTAGGGTTTTGAACTTGGAATCACTCTATAAGTTTGGGAGTTGTTCTTAATTAGCAAAAGAACGAAAGAAGCACTCAATTTGAGAACTCAGACAATTAATTAATCATCAAAACTTATCTAAAATTCGTAATAGTGTTTTGGCCTATAAATAGGCTTGTATAACAACTTATAGAAAGTTCTAGAAACGTAACAAAGAGCACTAGTTGTAACCTAACACAATATGGTAACTTTCTAAGAGGTTACAACTTGTAAACAAAATAGAAAACTTAATATAAAAGAATTAACTTACAAATTCGCTATAAAATAAATAAATGGGCTAGCCATCCCCCCTTGGACTCCATTGGGCTTCAATCTTGCAATTTTAAGGCCTTCAACTTGTGTCCATCACACCTAGCCAACTTTTGTGCATCATCTTAGGACCATATGCTACTTCTTGGGCCTTTCTTTGAATGCATGTTTAATTCAAAACTAAAACGCAATCTTCAAGTCCAATTCTCTTAATTGATCCATGGATTCTCCAAGCTCAAGAATGGTTGAACACACATGACTTCTTGTAGAATCATTCAAATCACATAAATTGATGAATATCATGGATAATTCTTCCAAGTTTAAAATGGGTGCTACCACGCATGTATCAAACTCCCTCTCTTCGAAACGATTCGTCTTCGAATCATTGCCCAAGGTAGATGAAGAATAGGGCTCGATCTCAAGAGGTAGTGGTTCAACACTTGGTGGCTCCTCTTCTATTGACTCCTCCAATGGTGCTTCATGTGCAATCTCAATATGCTCTTCCATTGGTGATTCCTCAAGGCGTGGCTCCTCTAAAGATGGCGCTTCTTCCTCTTCAAGTTTACGAGCCTCCCTTTTCTTTTGATTAGCTACACAAGCTTCAATTGAGCCTCAAACTTATCCATAATTTCATCCATAGTTATAGTCTTCAAATCCTCCCCTATTGATTCAGCATTTTGTTTTCGAGAGGACCTTGAAAGCAATGGGCTCTCCGTCCTCTTTGAAGAAACACCTCTAGAACCATAGCCATCATTAACAAACCTCTTAGAAGAGGTAGACTTAAAGCTTCTCTTTTTCTGAACCAATCCCTCAGCTTCCAAACGATCAAATCGAGAAGCTATGCCTTTTTTGAATTCCCATGCCCAACGATCAAATATAGAATCCATGCTTTTGTTGAGTTCCTGCCTAAATTCTTTGAGAATTTCCTCCATAATGCAAGTTAAAAAAATTGTTAGAAATAATACAAAATAGTTTTCACTTAATTCAGGCGTTTACTATCTCTAACAACTCTTGCCTTTTTTCTCGCTTTCCTTTTTCTCTTTCTTTCCTTTTTTTTTCCAACAAACACAAAACACAAAATTCAACTCAGAAAAAAAATGGAAAAATTCAGAATGAACAGTACTCGACGTGAACAGTAACTCCCGATGAACAGTTGATCCAGCGATGAACAATAGCTTCATCGTGAACAATACCGATCAAATCTGTGCTACACTGGCGATGAACAGTGATTTTTTTTTTCAAATCAATAACAAAAGATTACAACTTTGATTCAAGAATAGCTAGATCTTGAATCAAAAACAACAAAACAAAAATTAAAAACATATATCCAAGTGGATTGACAACGAAAACAAAGGATATACCCAAATGGGTTGACACAAAAACCTGATTTCCTTTTAAGATTCCAAAAACTTTGATACCACTTGATACGATCGGGGGAGGCCCCTTTCGTATATCATAGGAATATCTCCCCAAACAGCTGGAAAACACGAAAAAAATAAAAAGGAAACACAATGTAACCGCCATTTGCCAAAAAGAAAAAGGAAACTACTTGTTTTGTAGAATAAGTTTCCAAATCCCCTTTGTAAGTACTTTCCTTTTTCCAATGGGTTTCCCAAAGACAAATAACTTCTATATAAACCCAAACAACACCTTTAAGACTCCTTTAAACACCAAAATTTCTGGAAAAATCGCAGCCAAAATTCGTCCAAAATTAAGATCAAATTTCAGCAACAATTATGAAGCAAAACCCTAGCAAAACCCTAGTTTATGAAGAAGACCCTTTGACCAACACGTCAAGGCTTCAAGAACTTCAATATTTGATCAAGAAAGTCCAAGAAATCAGCCAAGAACTTCAAGAAATCAGTCAAACAATTTCCAGCAAAACAAAAGTTCAAGAAACTCGACTTACAACCCAAGATGTGAAATAAACTTATCAAGAACTTCAAGCTACTTATCAAGAACTTCAAGAAACCTATCAAGAAAGCTCAAGAACTTGTTCAAGAACCTCAAGAAACTCAAAAACACACCTGGACAAATTTATAAATTTCAAGAATCACACCAAGTAAGTCCAATAAGTTCAAGAACTTGTATCCAAACACCAAGAAACTTCAAGAAATTGTTGAATAAAGATTTGTGCATGGTTTTTGTTTGTTGTGCACTCCTTTTTACTCTCTTTTTTTTCTTTGTGCTTTTGTCTTTTTTTTTTTCTTGCACGACTTTTCTTTTCTTTTTCTTGGTCATGCTTTTTCTTTTTTTTTTTCACGTAAATAACACCAAAGACACCACTAAATCTCCAAGAAAACTGGTTGTATGCATTTTTATGTTCAAGAAACTCTTTTTCTTGCAAATTTTGACACAAGAAATTCAAGAAAACACCAAAAGTAGTCAAGAATCACAAAATACCACACAAGACCTAGAATTCTTGATTGAGAAGCAACAAAGAACAACTCTAAACACCTAAAGCACGAATTTTTATCAAAGAAAACAACAAAAATAATGGCTGAAAATTTAAGAAACGATTTTAGAAGAAAAGCTAGACACAAACACAAATTATTATGACCAAGCTCGAGGCTCTTTGCCACAATAACACACAAGAACACAAAGACACAATGATAAGGGATATATTTGAATTTTTCAAGAGAAAAATTGGATTGGAAAAACCTAGAAATATCCAAGAACCTGGCTCTGATACCACTTGATGTGCAGCAGATAAACGTGAAATTGCTTGAAAGACTAAGTATGAATTTCGAACCTTTCCCCTTGGATGAACTAGACTCTAGAATCAGCACCAAAGCCTTGAACACGCAAGATGAATAACTCAAAAATTCAAGGAAGCTTTGAACCTCCTTATGGAACGAAGAAGAACTCAAGGAATCAGCACCTAGAATGCTTGATCAAACCAATAAGGCAAATCTAAGCTAGGGTTTTGAACTTGGAATCACTTTACAAGTTCAGGGGTTGTTCTTAATCAGCAAAGAACGAAAGAAGCACTCAATTTGAGAACTCACAAAATTAAATAATCATCAAAACTTATCTAAAATTCGTAATAGTGTTTTGGCCTATAAATAGGCTCGCATAACAACTTATAGAAAGTTCTAGAAACTTAAGGAAGAGCACTAGTTGTAACCTAATACAATATGGTCACTTTCTAAGAGGTTACTGTCGCGTCTAAAAAATCGCAAAGGTACTTGGTGGGGTCGTGACCGTCGCACCCTGTAAAGGTGGTCTAGTCCGGTGACCCTTTCTGAAAAGATAGGTTTTTGGAAAAACTAGTGCGTGTGTAAAAAGATCGAGTTTTTAGTTAAAAATGTGTTTTTTAGGAAAAATGGTATTTTAAAAGAAAGTAAGGCCGAGACTAAAAGTGCGATAGTTTTGGCCAACTGATTTTTTGAAAAAGGTTTTATTTTAAAAAATAGAGTTGCCACATGGTATTGAGTTAGGGTGTACCAAGTCAGTCGAAAAAATCGTTTAACAAAACAAAAGTAAAATTTTAGAAAAATCATTTAAAACCCTTTTTCGACTCCGGTCTACAAAAAACGAGAGAAAAAGGTCCGGGAGTCACATTTGAAGAAAGGGAAGGCAAAGGCTTGCGCCTAAGGTACCCTTTCTACCTAGCCGAGGCTAGTTGTGAGGTTTAGTCAAAATTTCCTAAATTAACCCTAAGTTCTATCGCGTTCGGATGTATCTAAATGAATGCAAATCCTAAGTCTAAATGTGAGTATTGAGAGGGTCGGCATGTTCCGTCGAGACTTGGTCGAGATTATCGCATTAATTGTGAAACCTGAATCGAGACCTCGAGGGAGTCACGAGTGTCGATGCAAAATGCGATGCAAAAAGAAAAGAAAATAACAATATATATTAAGTGAAGAAAGAAAGTGGGTATGCAACATGATGGGTACGGGGGACTAATATCTCGTGACTGAATGTTTCTACTCATGAAAGGCGGAACGGCATGTACACAACCACTTCCCACATGAGTAGGTGATTATTTCTAGTCAGATCACACAAACAATGACCTAAATTCTAAGTGAGATGCAACCTAGATGTCATGCATTTAAAGATGTGTCAAAAATAAATAAATAAGAGTTAATAATAATAAAAATCATGCAAAATGGAAAGAAAACTAAAAATGTGCAAAGTGGGATGTAAAATGCACACGAGTGCACCTAACACTAAAATGCCCTAAGGGTCTAGCATTGTACTATCCCTTTCTAGGGATTCCCACTAGCGTTGGACAAGCGGGGAAATGATAAAGTCACAAGTAGCATTGGACTAGTGTGGTGACCGAATAACATAAAACATGAATTAAATAATAAAGCATGAATTAAAAGCAAATTAAACATATAAAGACATATAAAGTCAAGTAGGAACACATAATATGTAATCATGATATTCTAAATGCAAAACCCTAAGGAAAGTGGTAAAACAAATAATCACTTAAGCACGCAAAAGCACATAAGCCCTAACTATTTCATCGGGGGATTTAACTACAATTTTTAGGGGGGAAAATGACCTAGCTATTACATATATCTATTTAAGGACACAATTTTGCTAAAATATAAGAAATGTAGCCTAATTATTACATTGACTAGCTAAATACAAAAAATATTACACTTTTTGCCAAATAATAATAATAATAATAATAATAATAATAATAATAATAATAATAATAAATTATAAAATTAAATAGCATAAAAAAATAAATAGACAAAGAGCATGCAAAAAAAGAAATATATGAATAAAAATGTATAAAAATCACGTAAGGCACATTGGAGTATATAAAGAAAAACTAACGAGATATAAGGGGTACCTCTCTTCGAAAACCCGGTACTAATGCTAACAAAATGAACACACGGGTTAAAGGGACCACTATTTAATAAAATAAAGAATAAAATATGAAATACTAACCAATTAGGGAAATGTAAATTATAGCAAGTTAGAGGGGAAAAATAAAAAGTAGAGCAAATTAAGGGCCGAATTGTAAATTTAAACTAATTGGGACAAAATTGAAAATTTATACAAGTCTAGGGGCAAAAGTAAAATTAACACAAATTAGAGGGGCAAATACTAAATCTCAAAAGTGTAAGGCATAATTGTAATTAATCAAAGCTTAATTGAATGAAATTAAACTTAATAGGATCACTCTTCAATTATTAAAAACTGAAATGTAAAAAGGTTTAGTGGGCACAATAATAAAACTAAATCTCAAAGGACTAAAACATAAATACCCATTTTTACAAAAAAATAACCTGACATTGATAATGGCCAAAATGACACAGTTTTGTTCAAACAGTTTTGCTCTTCTTTTTAATTAACCAACTGAATCAAAATCCACAGAAATATTCACTTTCCTTGTTTTCATGCATTCTGCTCTTTCTTTCTCTCTTTTTTTTTTTTTTTTTTACTTTCCTCTCTTTTTTGAGATTTTCTTCTTTACTTTTTGGTTTCTCTTCTTTCTGCCTCTCCTTTCATTCTTTCTCTCCTGTTACCCGATTCCCTCTTCCTTGTTCTCACTCTCCAGTTCTCTCCTGTTTCTTTTCCCTTTTCTCTCTTTCTCTAGTTCTCACCTGGTCTGATTTCTTTGTCTCTAACTTCTCTATTTCAATTCCAAAAGCTCCCCCTCCCTTGGTTCTCTCTTTGTTCTCTCTGTTCCATCTTCTTTCTCTCCTTTATTTCCTCTTTCTCTTTTCTTTTCCCTCGCGGATCTTCCCCTGTGCTTCTCCTTTCTACTTCTTCTTTCTGCCTCTACTCTCTGTTCTTGCTTTGGTTCTTTTTCTCTCGTATCCTTACTCTCCAGAATCTCTATTCTCCCCCTGTCTATTCTCCCTCTCCTCAGTTCTCTCTAATTCTCTCCGTCTCGCTCGAATTGACCTCTCTCGGTCATCCTCCGGTGATAGGCAGAGGTGGTATGTTGACTGCTGTGGTAACAGGGGAGGTGAATTTGGGGGTTTTGTTGGTGTATTGGTGGATGATTGGTGGTTGGGCTTGTTGATTTTTGCAGGTGGTTATGTTTGTGATTTCAGGGGCTATTCGTGGGTTTTGGGTGAATTTTATCAGTTTGAATTCAGGGGGTGATGGTGAGCAGGGGACCGTGTATGGCTATGAGTGAAATGGTGGAGCTTGATTGATGGTTTTTGGACTGCTGATGGTTTTTCTTGATTGTCTTTGCAGGTGATTTTGGTGAGGTTGATGTTGATTTGGCACCGGATTTGGGCTAGTTGTGGGTGTGATTAGTAGGTGGGAGGCTCCGATGGAGATTGGTGACAGGGGATTGGTGGTTGTGATTGAACCTAAATTGGGCTGAAATTGGCTGTGATTGGGGTTGTATGAGGCTAACGGACTAGAAGAAATGGTGATGGAGAGGCTTATGTGGTTATGTAGATGCAATGGGAGAAGCTGCAGGTGGTATCTTGGGATGGCATGGTTGAGAGGTAATGGTTTCTTACTGGTTTGTGGTGGGTGAATTTAGTGGTTGAGTTTTGATTTGGGTGATGGTTTGTTTTCGTTTCTTTGCAGGTTGTGGTCAAGGCAAAAAATGGCAGTGGCAGATGTGCCGTTTTGGGTAGATTCTGCTTGTTATTGGCGGTGAATTTGGTTGTTGTTGTGTTTGTTTGATTGACTAAGTTTTGTGTTGGGATTCGTGGGGAAGGATGGTGGCAGGGGAGATGGTAATTTGATGGTAATTTGGTGGGTGTGGAGAGAAAGGGATTGTTGCTATGGTTTCTGGTAGAGATACAGTGGGAAGAGATATGAGGCGTGTTGATGGTAATGGTTGTTGATGGAGCAGGGGAGAGACTATGGTGATGGAGGTGGAAGACAGGGGTGCTATTTGGGTCTGGGAGAAATTACTAACCTGGTGGCTTGATTTTGGATGAGTGGTGAAGTGGCTGTAATGGGGGTTGAGGGCTCGGTGGTGAGTGAGGTGATTTTGATGGGTATTGTCTGATTGTGGTGGATGAAATTGGTGTTTCTGGTGGTCCTTTGCAGGTGGGAGGGGTCGAAGTTTTGGTGGCCTTTGTCGATGTAACATGGTGGTTTGTGGTGGTTGTTTGGGAGGTGGTAAACGATGGTGAGATGGCGGTTTGATGTGGGTAGAGAAGGAGAGGGAGCAGGCGGTGGAAGAAATGAAACCTAGAAGAAAAAAAACCAAAAACAAAAACAGAAGAAAAGACCCAGCAAAAACTGCATAATATTTAATTAGATTCACATAATAGTAGAAGAAAAATGAATCAAAACAAAAAGAAAAACTAATTAAGATGTTACCTGTTGAAACTTGAAGATTGATGATGGAAAAAGAGACGATGAATAGTAGAATCAATTTGCCGATGAAAATTAACAGTGGACAAAACGTGAGTGGCGGCTGATGTTGTGTGTGCTTTTTGGGTGGTTTAGTGTGTGTTTTGATCTCAAAACATAGATAAAAGTGTATTGTTTAGGTTTTTCTCTTTCTTTCTTTTTTCTGATTTTAATGGGGGGTATTTATAGAGCAAGTTGTCTTGGTCACCAAGAATACTACAAAATAACAAAAATGCCACCGGTAATAAAAATTCTGTTTTTATTTTAAAAAGAATATTTTTAACCCAAAAAATAAAAAATTAATACAAAGAAATGACAGTAAACTCCAAAATTTGCCAAAAAGTTCAAAGTAGATTTCAAAATAAATGTTAGAGCTTAAAATTGATCAAAAACTCGTTCAAGGTGTGAAATGAAGATTTTGCCCCTGAATAACGAAAATACACAGAAAATAGCTATTGGCCTCAAAAAATTGTCAATGATTAAAATAAGCTTAAAACATAGAAAATGCATTTATGACTCAAAAATTGGTGCAAAATGCGCTAAGAATGTAAAATGACGATTTTGCCCTAGGACAACGAAAATACACAGAAAAATAGCTATTGATCTCAAAAAATTATCAAAAATTAAAAATAAATTTAAAACCCTGGAAAATACATTTATGACTCAAAAATTGGTGAAAAATTCATTAAGAATATAAAATAACAATTTTGCCCCTGGACAACGAAAATACACAAAAAAAAAATAGCTATTGTCCTCGAAAAATTATCAAAAATTACAAATAAGCTTAAAGCCCTAGAAAATGCATTTATGATTCAAAGATTGGCAAAAAAATGAATTTAAAATATAAAATGACGATTTTGCTCCTAAATGCAGTATTTACAGAAAAAATAACAATCATCCCCGAAGAAATCAAGAAAATTTAGAAACATGCTTAAAGAATTAGAAAAATAAATTTGGGACCTAAAATGAGCGAAAATGGTGTTTGCGAGGCAAAATTATCATTTTGCCCTTGTGCTGGTAAAATATAAAAAGAATACCAATTAAATCCGAAAAAATCACAGAAAATTAAAAAAAATATGTATGAAAGTAAAATATGAATTTAAAACCCCCAAAGCTAATGGAAAAATATTTACAGATAAAAAAAATATTATTTTGCTCCCCAAGATTATTAAAAAATTAGAATTTGACCCAAAAAAAAAAAGTGTCCCAAATGTTGAAAAAATGATCGGTGTGTCAAAATTTGGTGTCTACAGTTATAACTTGTAAACAAAATAGAAAACTTAACATAAAAGAATTAACTTAAAAATTCGCTATAAAATAAATAAATGGGCTAGCCATCCTTCATTGTACTCCATTGGGCTTCAATCTTGCAAGTTTAAGGTCTTCAACTTGGGTCCATCACACCTAGACAACTTTTGTGCATCATCTTAGGACCATATGCTACTTCTTGGGCCTTTTTTTTGAATGCATGTTTAATCCAAAACCAAAACGCAATCTTCAAGTCCAATTCTCTTAATTGATCCATGGATTCTCCAAGCTCAAGAATGGTTGAACACACAGGACTCCTTGTAGAATCATAAATCACATAAATTGATGAATATCATGGATGAATCTTCCAAGTTTAAAATGGGCGCTACCACGCATGTATCAATTAATCCTAGCAAGAGTTACTTCTTGGTATATAATAAGATGTCCAATCTCAGAAGAAGATCTACTGGAAGGGTCATAGGTTTTCCGAGTAAGAATTTCCTTGTGAAGTATTTAGGTTGTCCCTTGTATTCAGGGAGGAGGAAATCTAAATATTTTCATGAAATGTCACAGTTTATTCTTTCTTGGATTGACTCTTGGCAGAACAAGTTGCTATCGAGTGGTGGGAAGATTATCCTAATCAAACATGTGTTGTCTTCAATTCCGATTCACATGCTAGCTGCCTCGAATCCTCCAAAATGTGTCTTACGTCTCATTGGGAAAATTATGGCGAATTTTCTATGGGAGGAATTTGATAAGACCAAATTTTCATTGGTTAAAATGGCAAAAACTTTGTCTTCCATATGATCAAGGAGGGATTGACATTCGGTCTTTGTTGGATGTGTTTGAAGCTATCTCCATTAAATTATGGTGGTCTTTTAGATCTTCTAATTCACTTTGGTCAGCCTTTTTGAGGTCTAAATATTGCCATAATACTCATCCTAATATGGCTAGTATCTCTTCTTTTGATTCTTTAACTTGGAAGCGTATGATGAAGGTGCGAGACAAGGCTGAAATGCATATCGCTTGGAAACTAAAAGAGGGTAATTCCAGCTTTTATTTTGACAATTGAAGGGGGGATGGAAGACTGGCATTGAAGGTGGATGACACCAATGATGACTTGGTGGGTGATTTTCTTGTGGATGGGCAATGGAAAGCGGAGCTTCTTGCTAGGCAGATTGGATCCCAACTAGCCTCAGACATTCTCCAACAGGAACCTCCAAGATATTCTAAAGCGGATACATGTTGCTGGAGTTTAATCTCTTCAAGTAAGTTTTCTTTATCAACAGCTTTTCAAATGTGTGGCCAACAAAGAGTTTCCTCATTCATGTGTACCAAATTATGGGATTCTAGTATTTCAGTTAAGATTTCTTTCTTTATGTTGAGACTTCTCCAAGGTAAATTACCTTTGGACAGCTCTTTACAGCCATTTGGTTTCCATGGCTCGTTGAAATGTGAGTGTTGTATATCTTCTCATAAGGAGATAGTGGATCATCGTTTTAGCTCTAGTGAAATTGCAAAAAAAAGTATGGATGTTCTTCTTAGTAGAGTGCAATTTATTTCATTCACACAATTCACTCCGGCCGTGGCTTGCAACTTGGTGGTTTCGGATATATAGAAATCCATATTTATCCTTTGTTTTTCTTGCACTGCCCATGGTCATTTTGTTGGCACATATGGAAATGGCGAAACATGTCATGATTCCAAGGGAAGAAACTGCCTTTGGGAACTTTGATTTCTGGTATAATAATAGAGGTGTAGATGATGTTTAATATACGGTTTAAAAAGGAAGAGGTGGAGAAGAAAAATTGGGCTGCATTTATTAAATCAATTACACATTTTCAAAGACCATTTTCTACTAAGGTGGTCAAGTGGATTTGTCCCCCTTTGCTACAACTGAAGTTGAATTCAGATGGTTGTTGTAAGGGTAACTCTGGATTGTGTAGTGGAGGAGGGGTTTTGAGGGATTCAGGTGGGAATTTGGTAGTTGCTTTTGCTTGTTTTTTCAGGAAGGGAACTAGTATGATGGTTGAGGTAAAAGCTCTTTCATTTGGGATGAAGCTATGTGTGCAATTAGGCTATGCTAATGTGCATGTGGAGTGTGATTCACAAATTCTCAAATCGATTTTGGAGGGGAAGGTTTCGCCTCTTTGGACTACTGGAAATGATTTTGAAGAATTGTTTCCATTTGTTCCTCAATTTTTGTCTTTTCAACATATCTTTCGTGAGTCTAACAATGTTGCAGATGCACTAGCTAACGAGGGATGTGATAAATAGGAAGAGATCATTATGCTGCATGAGGAAGATTTATCGAGCATTGCCAGAGGAGAGCTAAGAGTAGATATGTTAGGTGTTCCTTTTATTCGGAAATGTTATCATTAAATTAAGTTTTCTCTTTAGTTGATTGGTTTTATGTAAGGAAGTAGTACTCCTTTTTGCATTTGTCCCCCTTTTTGTTCACTTGATTTTTACTATTAATAAATTGGGGGTGGCATCCCTCCCTGTGAACAGGGTTAGCCAAAAGAAAAAAAAATGTATGAGATTGAAAGAACCAATATCAATTTGAATGTCTTAACTTCTAACTATTGCATTTATTAGTGTTTCTAAAGAATTCATGCATAGAGCAACAAAAATTAGAGGAGCTTTGAGTGCATTATCATGGATCAGGGAGGAATAAAGTGTTGCCAAAAGTTTTCTTTTCTAATGGTTCATAAAATGAGTATTGTTATTTTGGCAAAACTCGTTCGTGGGGAGGGGCGTTGATTGTGGAGTTTAGGTGCTATCAAAATTAAGCAAAATTCACACAAACAAGTAATAAAATTCACACAAAATTCACACGGGTCAATTGTAGTAGGGGATGTATTAGGGTCAATCCCACAACAAAACAAGAATTTGCAAGTACCAAAGCTACTAACTTGCTTTATTATCTAGACAAAACATCAAATAGGTAGTGTACAAGGTAAGAAAATTCAACTACTTGAATTGAAACAATAGGAAGAAATTCACAAACACAAGTAATAGGGTTTAGAATCCACTAATTGTCACTAATAGGATTAAATGAATTAACATCTTGCTATGTTAATCTTGTCTTGCTTAGGATTGCAACTCCATATGAAATCAAGACTTGTTTTCACAATGAATTGACTAGCGTTCAATTATGTTAATGATGAACTCTTGTGAAATACATAAATTGTGGTATTAAACAACTTCAATCCACCTACTTGTACAACTATTTGCATGTGTGTACAACATAAGTTTCATCTACCATTCTCCAATGTTATAAGCATTTCTTATTGTCAGATAACATCTGAATGATTTGCAATAGTTGATCAAGCTACTACAAATGTTAAACCTTGATAGATGAACAAGCAAATACAAGTTATAGCAAGTATAATAACATTCAAATCATATAATTAGCTTCATCTAACCCTAAGACATGTATTTAGTTAAACATAGCTTGTATGAATAACATATAATAGAAACAACTCATAAACAAGTAAGAAATTAAAGAGTTAGGGTAAGAAATGCTCATTTGTCGGTAGAATATGGCTCCAAAGCTTCATTTCTCATTGATATGAATTGATACACTTGAATCCTCCAAGAGTTTTCTTATAAGTAATGAAAATTCTTCTAAACTACAAAGAAAAATACTACTATATGCTACTTGGGAGTGCTTCTCCCTTCAAGACATGTTTAAATGCCTTGCAAGAGCTTCCTATTTATAGACAAATTCACCCTAATCATCTAGATAACTTGCATGACAATTTGCAAAAAAAGTTGTCTTGAAATCACAAAAAGATTTCCATTGAATTTTGCAATATTTTCTTGTGTAGTGTGGGTGCAGAGAATCTTTAAAAAGCCATCAAAAGAGGCTGGAAGATAAGTTGGAAGTTGAATCCATCTCTTTCTGGTTGACATGCAAGATCCACAAGTCAGATCCACAAGTTGTTGGTATGTGGTTCACTTTAGCCACCCGCGGATCTGATGACCTGTGGATCGTAAAAACTTACCGAACAGGATCTGCAGATTTCTCCCAGAAGAAGGATCATTCAACTTTTTCTCAAAACATGAAATTTGTATCCCTTTGAGTTAGATTTCTAACACCACAAGAATCATTGCATTTCGAGTTTCAGATGCAAAGATATGGCCAATATACTGAGAGGTGGTTGGGAGTGCTATGTTCTTTTGTAATTTAGATTTTTGGCTATGAAGATGTGAGAAGTGAATTTTGATGTCTTCATAAGAATTGTAGAGTATCCTCTTAGCTTTAAAATTGAAGAAGAGTCATCTTAATCCAATGTTTTTAGCTCAAGTTATTTCCACAACACTGAAATGTGCCATTGTTGTTGACCCCTAGTTTTCTCCATTTCTTCACTTTCATTGCTTCTTTGCACTTCTTATTTGCTTTTTATTCCTCTTATGCCCTTGAGACCTTTTTGTGATGTCGATTCTTCAATTCCATGGTGAATTTGTTGAAGAAAATTTTTCAAAAGTTGAGCAAAACATTCCTCCAAATTTGAATGTAAAAGTTGTTCCATTGAACTCCAAATTCAATCATTCTTGAATCTACTATGAATGTGATGACTTGTGTTCTAATTTATCCAAATTATGATTGAACGTATAAAACCTGCAAGATTTACAAAAATTATGCATTAATTTGCTCAAAATATAAATTTTGCTTTAAAACCATAAAAATCAGGTAAAAACCCTTATATTTGGGAAATTCTTCAAATGGAAGAAACTTAGTGAAAATGACCAATTTGATAATAAAAATACTAAAATCATACTAAAAATGCACAAAAATTATATATAATATACTATGTTAAAATAGGTGAATTTATCACTTATTAGGCGCCACTTACTAATTTTGTTAATATCAATAAAATAAAGGGGAGGGCATAAACCTTACCTCAAAAAAGTACATGAGAAAATTTAAAAAAATGAAACAAGGAGTACTACTCCCTTTACATTTTATAAATCCGTAATGTAGCTAAACCTATTTTATCCAACTAAAGAGCTCCTTTAACTAATTTGGGCAAGTCAAACCATTGCTGGTATATTTTAACCCCATGGTGAGATGTCCCAACTTTTGAAAGGAAATCTACTATCGATTGGCTTTTCTATAACATTGTCAAACTTCCAGGAAATGATTTTCCAAGGCTAGGAGTTGTTGCACCTCATTGTCAATAGACCATAGATTGTGATACAAATGTATAAAGATCTGGACTAAAACCATTGAATCACAATCAACCACCACTGAAGTGAAACCACGTTGAATACATAGATTAATACCAACCAATAAAGGTTGAGCTTCAGCCTGCATGCTTGTACCTATGTTAAATGATGCTGAAAAAGCAAAAGTCATATTCTTGATGATCCCTTAAAATACCTCCACCATCCTCTTATTGTGAGTGATTGTGAGGTTATTAAAATTAGACAAAATTCACACAAATAGGTAATAAAATTTATAACCTAGTGCCCCTTTCCGCAAGTGCATGGGTAAAATGTAGTAGGGGAAGTATTAGGGTCGATCCCATGAGGAAAGAAGGTATAGCAAGTACAAAAGCTATTAACTTGCTCTATTATCTAGACAAAACATCAAATAGGTGGTATGCAAGGCAAGAAATTTCATATACTTGAAGTAAAACAAATGAAAGAAGTTCACAAATGCAAGTAATAGGGTTTAGAATCCATTAATTGTCATTAATATGGTTGAATTAATTAACACCTTGCCATATTAATCTTGTCATGCTTAGGATTACAATACCATGTGAAATCAAAACTTGTTCTCACAATGAATTGACTAGAGTTCAACTATTCTCATGATGATCTCTTGTGAAATGCAAGAATTGTGGTTTTAAAACAGCCTCAATCCACCTACTTATACCACTATTCTCATGTGTGTATATCATAGGCTTCGTCTACCATTTTTCAATGTGATAAGCATTTATCAATGTACAAATGACATATAAATAATTTGCAAAAGGTGATCAAGCTACAACACATGTTAAACCTTGATAGATGAACAAGCAAATACAAGTTATAGCAAGTATAAGAGCATTCAATTCATATCATTAGCTTTATTTAACCCTAAGACAAGTATTTAGTTAAGCATAGAATTCATAACTTCAACGTATAAGAGTTCAATAGGATAATTCATAACAAATTAGGAAATAAAAAGAAAGAGATAGAAATGCTTATTTTGATGGCTCAATTCCTTTATTTCTTCCTTGAACATGAAGTAGTACAAGTGCATTCTCCAAGAGTTTTTGAGGTGCACCCAAGATCAAGATTGAGTCCAAATTAAGCTTCAAGGGATGGAGAATTTTGACCCCTCTAACCCCAACAACTTTGAACAATATTGATATTATTCAATCCAAAATTGCACGAATTAGTGAACCAAAATTACGATAGAAGGTGCCACAATCAAGTGTGGTTCTTGATTGATAAGACAAGAACTGAAACTCTTAAATTTGAACCTCAAGAGCACAAAGAAAGGGCTCGGAAAGCCAAAGAGAAAATCTCTCTCTATTTTCTTGAATAATTCTCAAAAATTAGTTGTGAATAGTGTACATCTTTAACTATTTATACCCCTCATACATGGAAACCCTAATACAAAAGAAATGATCTAAAAGTACATGATAAACATCACAAAATATCTGTTCAAAACTCTTCATCACCATTGACTATGCTGAGTTGCGGGTAGGGCTTTTGTGAGCTGTGGACGGGGCTCAAGTCACGGATGACATTCGCAGGTGGGATCGGTGGGTAAAGTGATCTGCGGATGGGTCGTGGATGGTTCCCAGAAGTTTGATCCATGGGTGAAACTTGTTCTAGGCTTGGAGCGATCCTGCGGGCGCGACTTGGTAATGTTGACCCATGGTTCACCATTTTGCACCATTTTTCAAGTTGGTTCAACTTCTTCCTTTTGAGATACTTCTTCCACTTGAATTAAGCACCATAACTTGGTTCCTCCTTGCTTCAAATCTTCAAATGGGCTTGGAAATTCAACTTGGTAATGGTACTTTTGGATGAACAAAATAAAGTTGTTCTTTGAACCGCTTAGTCTTCGCCCTTGTCATAGGTTCTTCTGGCATCAATACTTGCTGTCATCTTTGACCTTTGGTACAATGGATGCTCCCACATCAGTTTTTCTTACAATTATTGAATTTCTCACTACAAACTATAAAGAGAACTACTAAACTAACTACTTTGGAGTGCTCTTCCATCCAAGACTTGTTTTAAATATCTCGTAATAGCTTCCTATTTATAGACAAATTCACCCTATTCATCTAGAAAACTTGCATGACAATTTGCAAGAAAGTTGTCTTGAAATTACAAAAAAAATTTATTGAATTTTGCAATATTTCCTTGGTAGTGTAGGTACAAAGAATCTTCAAAAAGTCATCAAAAGAGGCTACAAAATAAACTGCAAATTGCAGCCCTCATTTTCTGGCCGACATGCTTGATTCGCAGGCTGTTGGCCCACGAATTTTGGTCTGCAGATTGCTCTTAGAAGATAGATGAATTAGCTTTTCTCAAAATATAAAAGTTGTAGCCCTTTGAATAAGCTTTCCAACACTACAAGAATCAGGTCATTTGGAGCTCAGAATCAAAGATGTGGCCAAAATACTAAGATGTGGTTAGGAGAGCATCACAACACATATGTACTTCAATGATTTAGAATTTTGGCTATGAAAAAGTGAGAGCTGGATTTTTATGGCTTCATAAGAATTGTAGAGTATCCTCTTAGATTTAAAATGCAAGATGAATCATCTCAATCAAATTTTGGTCATCAAGTTATTGCCAAAATATAGAAATGTGTCACTGTCACCAAACTATTTCTTCTCCTATTCTACTTCTTCCATTGCTTTTTTGCACCATATCTTTTGTTGATAATCCCTTTGATGCCCTTAAGACTTTTTTCCAATGTTGATCCTTCAATTTTGTGGTGAATTTGTTGATGAAAATTTCTCAAAATTGAGCAAAACAATCTTGAAGATTTTTAATGTAAAAGTTGTTCAATTGAAATTCCAATTTAATCATCCTTGAATCTACTATGAATGGTGATGGTTTGTACTCCAATTAATCCAAATTATGATTGAATGTGTAAAATCTGCAAGATTGTACAAATTTGTACATTAATTTGCTCAAAATATAAATTCCAGCTCCAAACCCTAAAAATCGGGTAAAAACCTTAATTTCTATGAAATTCTTCAAATGAAAGAAACTTAATGAAAATGAGCCATCATCATGTTAAACATACTAAAAATACAATAAAATCATGTATAAAATCTTATGCCAAAATAGGTAAATTTATCACTTATCAGTAAGATTTGAGTACTAAGAAAATTAGGCAAGACTCACACAGACAAGTAATAAAATTTATAACCTAATACCCTTTTCTACAAGTGCACCTGTCAATTACAGTAGGAGAAGTATTAGGGTCGATCCCATAAGGAAACAAGAAAGTTACATTTACCAAGGCTTTTTCACTCACTTTATTATCTGGACAAAACATTGAATAGTTGGTGTGCAAGTAATGAAAGTTAAATTACTTGAAGTGAAACTAATGGATTAAATTCACAAATACAAGTAATAGGGTTTAGGATCCACTAATTATCACTAATATGTTTGAATGAATTAACACCTTGTTATATTAATCTTGTCTTGCTTAGGATTGCAATTCCATATGAAATCAAGACTTGTTTTCACAATGAATTAACTAAAGTTTAACTATTTTCATGATGAACCCTTGTGAAATGCATAAATTGTGTTCTTAAACAACCTCAACCCACCTACTTGTACCACTATTTGCATGTGTGTACATCATAGGCTTCATCTACCAATTTCCAATGTGACAAGCATATCTAAATGTCAAATAACATCTAAATGATTTGCAATAGTTGATCAAGATGAACAACCAAATACAAGTTATAACAATTTTAGTTTCATTCAAATCATATAATTAGCTTTATCTAAGTCTACGACATGTATTTAGTTAAACATAGTTTGTATGAATAACATATGAAAGAAACAACTCACAAACAAGTAAGAAAATAAAGAGTTAAGGTAAGAAATTCTCATTTGTTGATTGAACATGGCTCCAAAACTTCATTCCTCATTGATATGAATTGATACAAGTAAATACACCAAGAGTTTTCTTACAAGTAATGAAAATTCCTATAAACTACAAAGAAAACTACTATCTATAAACTACTTGGGAGTATTCCTCCCCTCAAAACATGTTCTAAATATCTTATAAAGGCCTTTATTCATAGAAAACCCTAGGTCATGGTCACTTTCCAAGTTGCAAGATTGGAGTGAAGAAATTTGATTCTCCAAGCTACAAAAGTCTTCCTTGAGCTTTTCAATTTGTTCTGGGGAAGAGAAAATGCAATTGTACATTGAATATATCTAAAAAAGAACTGTGAACAAGCTGCAAGTTGGAGAGCAACAAAAAAGCATCTTTGTGGAATGGATCTGTCGGTTAGTGGTCCATGCATGTCTCCCAGAAGATGGACGAATCAGCTTTTGCACAAAACATAAAAGTTGTAGCTTGTGAATTATCTTTCCAATATTACCATAATCAAGTCATTTGGAGCTTTGGATGCTATGATATGGCCCACAAACTTAGATGTGATTCGGAGAGCTTCATAACACACATGTATTTTAGTAATTTGGATATTTGGCTATGAGAACAGGAGAGCTGGATTTTGATGTCTTCATATAATTTGTAGAGTATCCTTTGAGAATTAAAATGCATCAAGAATTATCTCAATCTAAATTTTGTAGCTCAAGTTATTACCAAATTACTGAAATGTGCCCTTGTTGCTATTTCTCCATTTCTTCTTTCCATTGCTTCTTTGCCCTTCTCTTCAATTGGTACTCCTTTGATGCACTTAAGACCTTTTTCTGATGTAGATTCTTCAATTTCACAATGACAAATTTCCCAAAAGTCGAGCAAAAGAATCTTGAAGTTTTGAATGTAAAAATTGTGTCTTGAAATTCTTAATCCAATCATTCTTGAATCTAGTAAGAATGTGATAATTTGTAGTCCAATTGATCCAAATTATGATTGAATCTACAAAAATTTTGCATTAATTTGCTCGAATTATAACATTTGCCTCAAAACCCTAAAAATCGGGTAAAAACTCTAATTTCTGGGAAAATCATCAAATTGGAGAAACTTAATTAAAATGAGCCAAATTCGTGTTAAAAATACTAAAACACACTAAAAACACATAATAAAACACATATTATAATAGGTAAAATTTTCTCTTATCAAACTCCCCTACACTTGAATCATTGCTTGTCCTCAAGCAATTGGAATATGTGAGTTCAAATATGGATTCAAGGTTTGAAATAAGCCAATGCACATTTTTTAATGTAATTCCACAAAACCAAGCAAATAGCTATTATGCAATTCCTTGCAATGTCTTCAGTAATTATGATAACAAGTAAAGGGAAAGTAATTATATCAAGATTAAGACTAGTTCAACACAATTTCTTTGCTTTACAGGATTTTACAAAACAAGTATTTAGTATGAACAACTAAATACGTCTTATGTCTGTGATTATATTCACACAATAGGGACTTGTTCAAATAGCATTTAAAACTTGAAGTTGTCTTTTGACGTGACGGTTGACGTTTGTTCATAAAAGCCCCGGTTTGTAACATCCCGCGTCCGGGCTGGCCCAATAACTTTTGAGCTTTAAACCACGGGCTCAAAATGCTTAAGCCAAGTTATTTAGTAGCCCAAATGTAGGATGTTATATACAAATCATTTTCTTTTCTTCCCACCAATGTGGGACTTTTTGAGGGGTCTCACATTCACCCCTCCTTATCAGGCTTTGCGTCCTCGCAAAGCCCAATCCATATCATAATCCGGACTGTCCACTCGGTTGTATCGGATTCTAGAGGTGGCTCGTACGGGCTCTAGAGGTGGCTCCCACCCTTAGGTCGACGTAGCACTTAGCCCCGCACAGCACTTAGTTCCTCCACTTCCTTGCGTAGTCCGGCCCAAATACCATAGGCCCAGTCTCACCCCGTGCAGAGACCACACGAGGTTCGCTCTGATACCATTTGTAACATCCCGCGTCCAGGCTGGCCCAATAACTTTTGAGCTTTAAACCACGGGCTCAAAATGCTTAAGCCAAGTTATTTAGTAGCCCAAACGTAGGATGTTATATACAAATCATTTTCTTTTCTTCCCACCAATGTGGGACTTTTTGAGGGGTCTCACACGGTTACTCAGCACTTCAATTAATTTTTAGTATATTTCAACCTTTACTTGAGAAATGAATTGCCTATTGATGAAAAGATCGACATTTTGTAATGAAGAACCCTTATTACTCAACAATTGACCTTCAATCAAGTAGCTACGTTTGCTTCTTAGTTCAAGCACCTTTTGACGAGAAAATTGATATTTTTTATGAATATTCCCAGTTACTTAGCATTTGAACCATTGGAGAAGATAATTTATACCATTTAATATCAATTTCATAGCACAAAAATCCCTTATATAAAAGTAATCCTCATAGAACGTAAGTTGCACTTTATATCCTTATCTACCACTTAAATTTTAAAATCAAGTAATAAAAAAGGAGAAATTTCAATCAAACATGCAAAATTTAGACATAATTCTTACTACTTTACAAGATATACTTTCTTAAAAATAGAACTCCTAATCACATAATAATTATTTCTTAAGTATATGTAGAATAGATTCATTCAAGTGCACAAGTCACTTCAACAAGTAAACAAATTTGAAACAATCATGGTCTAACCTATTGCCCTTGTACGTAAAGAAAAGCCCTTTGAAAAAAAAAATTTGGGCAAAAATTTCAAAAATTTTGGCATATTTTACAAAATTACCTCCATCTAAACCAAACATGTATCTTAAACCTTCCCCCCATGATGTGGTGTAGATTAGGTATGAAAATATAGGCAAAACACACACAAATCATGTAATAAACCTAATCACCCAACTTTACTGCAAGTATACAGGTCAAGTGTAGTATGGGGAGTATATATGTGACAGCCCCACCTCCCCTTAAGGTGAACCAGAGGGTTTAGCAGATTGCCTGCCTAGCTCTCGCCAGGACTCAAGTCACTAAAGTAATAAACACATAAACTAAACTTCAAAGTATAAGTAAACTCGCAATATTTTCAAACTAGTTGCTGTACAAATATATAGAATCCCAAACTATTACAATTTCAACTTAGATAAGATAAAAGCCTAGTACAACATCAAAATATACATCAAGAGAAATGACTTAGATGACTAGTACTCACACTTGTACTAACCTTCGCGTCAATCGAAGCCTGCTAAGGAAAACAAGAATAAAAGGAAGTGAGCTAGAAGCTCAATGAGGTTCCAAAGCATGCAAACATACAAACAACTTGTCAAAGCGATAAAGTATGTAAAGGACAAGCAAAGATAAAGTAGGATACGGATCCACCATGGGAGGCACTCGACCACGGGAAGGACAATTCAATATCATTTCAAGTATAAGGATAAGTATCTTCTCAACCATTGGCAAACAATATTAACTTTTGCCAAAGGGAGAAATATTCAATTAAGATTCAAGTCAAGTAAAATTCACATCATTGTTTTTGGATCAAATGGCAATAGCGCTTGGAGGTTTCATTTTGTCCTTGCTAATGATCAACGTAATTCTCCATCCCACCAATTCACCTTTCCTCCTCAAGACCACCACTCCATGTGAGATAATCCTCAATGATGGAGGGCTAAAGATAGGGTAACTCAAACCTAGGAAATGCCTTGTCCAGGACTTACATTCGTAAGGAGAGAGTTTAAAGTCCCTTAACCCCAACACCTTATAACCTCCAACCACTTATATGGTCCAATATCAATGAGTCAAGTATAGTTCAAGATCAATGAGTCAAATATAGTTCATAATCGAAAGCTAGGGTCGAATACGATAAAGTACATATTCGCCCTTGTAACCACATTCTCATGCTTTCAAGTAAGGCAAATAACACAGGGAATCTAATAGGAAAAACAAATAAACACTCGCAGGTGCAAGTAAAGGAACACTCACCTCAAGAGATTTTCACGAAAATTCGGGATAAGGAGAAGTATTTGATTGGAACCCTGGAAGTTCAAAAGAACTAGGTTTAGTTACTATTCTAAGGTTAAATTCCTAAATTTGTGAAAATTTAACTAAGATTCCAAAACGTTAGTAAAAGGAATCATACTAGAAGGTTATATGTTAACTTAGTGTATACATCGAAAGTTTATGTTCAATTATGGCCAAAATGAGTTTAGCACTTTTTCTAAGGAAATTAGATTCTAAAACCCCAAATTAAGTCACGCTAAGTATTAATAATATAAGTAAAGTTCAAAACTAAATATTATATAAACATAGTTTTAGTTTAAAAGTATTAAAGTGAACATTTTAAGGTTTTGGATCAAAAACTAGTTTCTAAAAGAAAGGAAACTTAATTAGGTATATAGTTGGAAAATCACTATTAGGGTTTAGGGTTTACAATTACTATTAGGGTTTAGGGTTTAGGGTTTTGAAACACTATTAGGGTTTAGGGTTTAGGGTTTAGGGTTTAGAAATACTATTAGGGCTTAGATATTTTTAAGACTTATGTGGAATAAGTAAAACTAATCAAGACATAAACAAATATAGCTAATAAGTTAAGGGTCTAACTTGCAATAAACAATAACTATACTAATATCCAGGTTCTCGGAAGATCAAACGACAAAAAAATGATGCAAAATATCAAGAAAAATGGCAGCAAGAAGTTCGGCAAGCATGCTAGTAAAACAGCACCAGAATTTCAGTTTTATAGCTCAAGTTAGGTAGCCAATTATCTAGCCAAATCATCTACCACATCCTCCAAATTTTCTAGGGAAATTAAGGAATCATATAAAGCATCTAAGTAGCTAATTATTGCAGGAAATAAATGGTGCAAGATGGAGTAAAACAGTCCATAAAATCAAGTTGCAAAATTGAAGCGTAAAGCTGAAAATCGGACTGGACTGAAGAGATTGTCGTGCCCCATTTTTCGAAGGAAAAATAATAAATATAGTGTTGAAGTTGGAAAAAGGAAAAGGAAGTGTTAAATGTGATTGTGTTCATTGGAAAAAGAAGCGTGTAAATTTTGTAAAAAATAATTTTTAGAAAATACTTTGTAATAGATGATTCGATAAAATGTGACAAACAAATACTTTATTTTGAAAACAAAAGAAAAAGGGCCTAAAATGGGACTTTGAAAATGCGACGGTTTTTGGGCCCGAAAATAGAGTCTAAAAAGGGTTTTTTAGTGAAAAAGGAGTCGCCACTTGGTATTGAGTTTTGGTGTACCAAGTCACCCAAAAATATTTTATAAAAGGTAAGAAAATTAAAAATGATTTATTTAAAGAAATGATTTTGGAAAAATATAGGAAAAACAAGAAAAACCCTTTTAGACGACTCCAGGTCTTTGAAAACAAGAGAAAAGAGGTTCGGGAGTCACAGTTGAAGAAAGGGAAGGCAAAGGCTCGCGCCTAAGGCACCCTTTCAACCTAGCCGAAACTAGTTGCGAGGTTTAGTCTAAATTTTCCTAATATAACCCTAAGATTTTATCGCATTTGGATGTAACTATATGAATGCAAATCTAATCCTAAAAATAAATATCGTTAAGGGACAAAATATTCCATTGAGGTTTAGTCGGAATTACCGCATTAATTGCGAAACCCGAATGTAGACCTCGACGGAGTCACGAGTTTAGGTGCAAAATAGAATGCAAAAGAAAAGGAAAATAGTAGTATAGATAGGTAAGTGAACAAAGAAAGTAGGGATGCAACATAACGGGTGCGGGGGACTAATAAACTCGTGACTATCTGTTTCTACTCACGGAGGGGGGAACGACATGTACGCCATCGCTTCCCACGTGAGTAGATGACTATTTCTTAGTCGAAATCACGCAAATGACCTAAAATTCTATGTGTAGTGGAATCTAAATATTATGCACCAAATAGATGTTAAAATAAGTAATAAGTTATAAAGTATATATAAAAATTCATAGAAATTGGGAAAAAGCCTAAAAAGATAAAATGTGTGCGAAATGTCATGAAATGCACACGAAAATGATCCTAAGGCTAAAATGACCTAAAGGCTTAGCATTGGGCTAGCCCATTTTCTATAAGTTCCCTGCTAGCGTTGGACTAGCGAGGAAACCGGAATTAACCACAACTAGCTTTGGACTAGTGTGGCGACGATACACATATACAATTAAAGCAAGTAAATAAATAAAGCATGTATTAAAGCAATAATCACATAAAAGCAAATAATAACACATAGGAGCACATAACACATAGGCATGATATTCTAGATGCAAAGTCCTAAAGAAAGCAAATAAAACACATGAGCACATAGTACACATAGCACACAAAAACCCTAACTATTACACCGGAGAAGCCTAATTACAATCTAAAATAAAAATAAAAATAAAAATAAAAGGTAACCTATCTAGCCTATCTATTACATTTCTATCTAAAATACATAAGATTTTTGTTAAGTAGATAACACGTGAACAATCTATTACGTTAACTATCTAAATACAAAAATTTTGCTAAATAGAATATATTACCTATCTATTACATTTCTTTGAATAATAAAAAATTAAATTCGAGTAAATAATACAACATAAATAAATAAACACTCACACATGGATAAAATTATAAGCACAAAGAGATATAAAAAAAAAACATATAGAAAACACATAGGAGCACGTAGGAGCATATAAAGAGAAATAAAAAGGGTAATTGAGGTACCTCCTATTCGTAAACCCGGTATAAATTGCTAAGAAAATCAACAAACATGTCAAGGTACCACTATTTAAAGTATAAAATATGAAATACTTAAAAATTGAGCATAAAATGTCGATTTCGAACAAATTAGGGACTTAGAATAAAATTCCAACAAGTATCTAGGGCTTAAAACTAAGATTTCAACAAGTATAGGGACTTAAACTAAAATTCCAGCAAGTATAATGACTTAAATAAAAATTTCAGCAAGTTTGGGGGACAAAAAATAAAATTTCAGCAAGTATTCTAAGGCAAAAATAAAATTCCAGTAAGGTTGGGAGGGATAAAAATGAAATTCCAGCAAGTATTCTAAGGCAAAATAGAATTTCCAGCAATGTTGGGGTACAAAATAAAATTCCAGCAAGGTTTGGGGGCAAAAATGTAAAATTCCAGCAAGATTCTAAGACAAAAATAGAATTTCCAGCAATGTAGGGGTACAAAATAAAATTCCAGCAAACATTCTAGGGCAAAAATAGAATTTCCAGCAATGTATAAGGGCAAAAATGCAATTTTCAGCAACATTTAAAGCCTAAAATATAATAACAGCAAGTTTGGGAGGCAAAAATTGCAATTTTCATAAATATCAGAGGGTAAAAATTCAATTTCAAAAAAATCTAGGGGTCAAAATGTAATTACCGAGAAATATAGGGGTCAAAATGGAAATTGAAAAATACAGGGGCAAAAATTATAATTATCTAAAAGTCGGGGGACCTAAATGCAATTAATTGGGACCTAATTGCAAAGAAAATTAAATTATGGGGTTCAATCTACAATAAACAGAAACTGAAATGCACAAATCAAAAAACTTTCAGGGCCACAGTAGCATTAATGAAAATACAAGAACTATAAAATAAATACTTATTATTAATTAAAAATAAATTAAAAAACTAAACTAATCAAAACGACGTAGTTTTGAGTGAAACTACGTCAAAATGACGTAGTTTCACCGAAACATTTTTTTTTTTTTCGGTTTTAGTTTTTCTTTTCCCTTTTTTTTCTTTTTCTTTTTCTTCTTTCTTTTCTTTCTTTTCTCTACCGGATTACCCCTTTTTTTTTTCTTCTTCACTTTTTCTTTCTTTCTTCTTCTTTTCTTTCTTCTTTCTCCCCGGTCGCCTCCTTCCCCCGATTCTCTTCTCTCGGTTTCCCTCCCTCTCTCTCTCTCTCTCTCTAGTCTCCTTCTCTCTCGTTCCTCTTCCCTCTCTCTCTTGGTTCGAAAATCCCTAAATTAACATTGAATTTCACCAACTAATTGTACAAAAAAGAAAGAGAGATGGAGAGCTTTTTACCTGGATTCGGGAGACTATGGGCAATGGCGGAGAGCGGGGGTGAGATGGAGGCGCGCCGGTGGTATTGTTGCTGTCGTTGTTGGCCGCTTCTTTTTTTTTTTTTGCAGGTGGTGTGTGTGTGATTGCAGGTGTATGTGTGTGTCTGTTGAAGGTACGATTTGCAGATGTGTGTGTGCTGGTGCGTGTGTGTGATTTGCAGGTGTGTGTGTGTGCTGGTGCGTGTGTGTATGCTGGAATTGGGTGTATGATTTGCAAGCGTGTGTGTGTGTGAATGTGTGTTCGTGTGTGTTCTGAATGTGTGCAGGTGTGTAGTGTGTTCTGAATGTGTGTAGTTGTGGGTGTTTTGTGGAGTGTGAATGAAACTAGTGTGTGTGTGTTTTGGGTTCTGTGAGTGCGTGCAGGGGAAGGGGAGGCAGAGGGAAAGGGAGAGGTGGGAGTGTCTATGTGCAGGGGATGTATGTGCGTTTGGTGAGGGAGATGTGAGAATGCAGGTGTAGTGTGTAATGTAGTGCCTGTGTGCGTTTTGTGAGGGAGATGTGAGAATGCTGGTGTGTGTATCTACCTGTGAATTGAGTGTGTGTGGTGCTGTGTTTTTGCTGCAGATTGTGAGAGTGCAGGTGTGTGTATCTGCCTGTGAATTGAGTGTTTTGCTGTTGTGTTTTTGCTGCAGGTGTGTTGTGTGTGAGGGTTGTGTATGGTGGAAGGGAGGGGAAACCGAGTGAATGTGAGTGTTTGTGTGTAATGTTGGTGAATTGTGCAGGAGAAGGGATGTCTGTGTGGTGAGTGTGTATGCGCAGGTGAGGTTGAGTGATCTGTGTGTGCAGTCTGTGAGTTTGTGAGGTTTGTGCAAGGGAAGGGGAGGAAAAGAAGTGAATGTGGTGTGTGCTGTGAGGGAGAGGCAGAGAGAATTGAGAATGGTGAGCTTGAGTGTTTTTTGTGATTGTGATGATGAAAGTGGGTAGGGAAGAAAGAAAAATCTCCCCAAAATCCCTTCAAATCTGCTGATTTGCATAGGGAGTTGGGGGAGTTAGGAGAGTTGTGATGATGGTGAAGTTGGTCTAATGGCTGCAGCAGCCATACTGCTACAGCAGCAGGTTGCAAAACGCAGCCTGCTCTGCTTCCCCTTTTTTTTTTTTTTTTTTTTTTGGAAAGAGAAGAAAATAAAGAGACAGAAAATAAAATAAAACTACTTGAATTTTTTTTAATTATATATATAAAATAAAAATAAAAATAAATAAATAAGAATAATAATAATAATAATAATAATAAATAAAATACAATATTATAAAAAGGAAAAGATAAAATTTAATGTAATAAATGAAAGGTTAATTCAACATTAGAAGAATACAACTTAAAATAAATACCAAATGGTCTTTAAAATAATAAAAAATAAAAATAATTTTTTTTTAACATGAAAATTTATAAAATGCTTGTAGACAAAATTCTCATAAAGAAAATCTTAAATAAAAAGTGCATTGGAAAGCGTGACCTAAATATGGCAAAATTATAAAATTTATAAAAATTAATAAATGACATCACACAAATTTTACACAACATATATTATCACATAAAGCACATATTATAATTTTCACTCAAAAATTTTGAAATTAACGCATTCTTGAGAAACGTGCCCTTAATAAACAAAAAGATAAAAATTAAATAAATACTAAACGACCTCTAAAAATTATGAGATTTTTACAGAAAATTTATGAGTATTCAAAATGCATATATAAAATTTTTCACTTGAAAATCCTCATAAAAATAGCGCATTGAAAAACGTGCCGTTGAATTAAAAATTACTAAAATTTTAAATAAATAATAAATGACTCCCCAAAAATCATTAAAATCATAAATAATGATAAAAATAGTAAAATTATGTATTTAGGAAAATAAAATAAAATAAACTAATATTTACATGGTGAAATTACCATTTTGCCCCTGATACGACGAATTAGATATAATACGCGAAAATTGTACTCGACCCCCGAAAAATGAAAAATACCCTCTAAAATAAAGTAACACACATATTTTTACCAAAGGTGTGTCAAAATTTGGTGTCTACTAGCTTGCCCCTCTTTGTCGGGAATCTCGTAGAGATTTCAGACAAAGACGTAGACAACACCGAATTTTGACTTACCTAAACACAAAAGCAAAGATAAATATTCTAAACATACAAGATGTAAGAATGTAAACAAATGAAAGAGTGAGAAAATGACCGAACTCTCCAAGAGCTGCCTACGTATCCCACACAAGGGAATCAGGTTAAAACGTAGTTCAAATGGTGAAAGTAAAATTTTGGGCTGCCCGACTTGAAAAAAAAAATTAAAATAAAATATGAAATGTACAGTTTGCTGGAGAAGTGTGTGGCCTAGTTTGCTAGGATTGATGAAGTGCAAAGGAAATTAAATATGAAGGTCCAGTTTGTTGGACATGCACTCAGTTTGTTGGGTGAAATGCAATGCAAAATTTAGTTTGCCAAACTTGAAAAAGTAAACGTGAAAGGTCCAGTTTGCTGGACATGCACCTAGTTTGCTGCAGTGAGATGCAGTACAAAGTTTGGTTTGCCAAACTTGGAAAATAAACGTGAAAGGTCCAATTTGCTGGACATGCACCCAGTTTACTGGGGTGAGTACAAGAAAATTAAACGTGAAGGTCCAGTTTGCTGGACATGCACCCAGTTTGCTGGGGTGAGTACAAGAAATTAAACGTGAAGGTCCAGTTTGCTGGACATGCACCCAGTTTACTGGGGTGAGATGCAGTACAAAGTTTGGTTTGCCAAACTTGAAAAAGTAAACGTGAAAGGTCCAGTTTGCTGGACATGCACCCAGTTTGCTGGGGTGAGTACAAGAAATTAAACGTGAAGATCCAGTTTGCTGGACATGCACCCAGTTTGATGGGGTGAGATGCAGTACAAAGTTTGGCTTGCCAAACTTAAAAAAGTAAACGTGAAAGGTCCAGTTTGCTGGACATGCACCTATTTTGCTGGGGTGAATACAAGAAAATTAAACGTGAAGGTCTAGTTTGCTAGACATGCACCCAGTTTGCTGGGGTGAGATGCAGTACAAAGTTTGGTTTCCCAAACTTGAAAAAGTAAACGTGAAAGGTCCAGTTTGCTGGACATGCACCCAGTTTGCTGGGGTGAGTACAAGAAATTAAACGTGAAGGTCCAGTTTGCTGGACATGCAAGAAAAAGAAATTTTTTTTATTTTATTTTAAGTCGAAAAGCAGCCCAAAAAGCAATGTGAAACACCCAATTTGCTAGATAAATATGCGGAGAAGATCAAAAAGTTGAAAGCAATACATAAAACAATTTGATTTTGATTTTGATTTTTTGATTTTGATTTTTATTTTTTGAAAGCCAACCCACAAAGCAATGTGAAAACGTCTAATTTATTAGATTAATTCATGAAAAAGATTAAATTATTGCAAGCAGTTTACAAAACATTTTGATTGATGATTTTCTTTTTCTTTTTCTTTTTTTTTTTTACTCTATGTAACATATCAAAAATCTATTTGAAAGAAATAAATAAGTAAATAAATAAAATCTTATACCAAAAAATTTTCTCCAATATAAATCAAGTGAAATCAATTTGAAATCTATCCTCTAAAATTTGCCCTAGTGTAAATTTGCAATCAGTCATTCCCAAGACGGGTTAAAACATGAGATATTAGAATCAATGTGAAACCAAAATTTTTTTCAAAAAATTGCCCCAGTGTCAAATTTAAATCAATCTTTGATTGGAATAATACTCCACTTAGACTATGATTAGCTACAAAAAACTTGCCCCAGTCTTATCTTTTGATGAAATATCAATTACGAACTCATGATTTTACCATGCAGTTGGAAAATGAAAAGATAATTAAACAGTGTGCCGCCACCGTGTAATCCCTCAGGCTTTGTGAAACATGTAAACACGAGTTCTTGGTGCCGACATCTAATCCCAAATCCATCCCTGTGAACCATTTCTGATCTTTGCAATCCATCAGCATCCACCAAATATCCTTTCACTATGACTTGTAAACATCGACTGCCGTGATTTTTCATGATAAATTAAGAGGATTGTCTTTTGACACAAATCTAATGAATGACTGAATGCAAAACAATTTATTTGATTTCACCATCTTTATCTATTATACATAGATGCAATCATCATATTTTAATAAATTGAAAACAAAACTGCAACATGAGGAAACAACAAATCACAACAAGTAAAAGTAAGTGTAAAATAATTTTTGTCAAAGATAATTTAAGAATTTCAACTGTGACAAAATAATTTATTTCACGATGTTGAAAACAGGCTTTTGACCACGGATGTCACATTTGACCCTTTCGGATGTTATCAACCAGAAGCTTGATACTGCTAGAAGAAAACAACCATGAAGAGAAAACCCAAGTGAATCATAGTTACCAGCTCTTCGGCTTCGCCACTTCTCCTTTATCTGCTTCATTTATGTGTACAAAATTCCCACCTTAGCGCCCTTTCAGGTTTTTACTAAGGTTTCCCCCGCCCCTTTTTTCTTTTATCTTTTTTTTTTCTTCGTTTTTTTTTTAAGGCGCCCTTTCGGGTTTTCACCTTTGCAAAGGAAGACATAGAACAACAATCATTCGAATCTTGAGTGGTCATTCCCCATTTCCATTAAATCATACTAGTATTTGAAAAATATTTGGCATCAGTAAGACAATCTTCCCTTGATGAACTTGGGATAGATATATTAACATCATATGCCCCTTTGATTTGCAAATTTTCTTTCAAAATCATCACAAAAGATAGACTGAGATTGGTAATCGTCTTGGCTTTTGAAATGGGGTTGGGTAATGTGCTGAAAATAGTAAGGTTGGAAAGCAGAAACTATAAGGGGTTTAAACAACTTGGGGTCGCATTTGCAAAGAAAATTGCCCCAATTTTGACAGTTTTCACCTTTTCTTTTCTTTTTCTTTTTTTTTTCTTCAAAAAATTTTTTTTTATGTCCTAATTTTGCCATTGAGTTTTGGGACTTTTCTTTTCCTTTTTCTTTTCTAAAAAGAAAATTTGCCCCAGTTTATTACTTTCTTTAGTGTTCACCTTTTGTCTCTCTTTTTTTTTTTTTTTTTTGAAACGCAAGTCGAAATAAAATTGTCCTAGTCTGGGATGAAATATCACAAAACTGTCCCAGTGTGGAAGGGGTGCGACCTTCAAGTGGGCTGTCAAATGAAAATCACATAGTCTGGAGGCTCTAAGGGTAAACTAGGGAAGAAAAGGTTCTTCTTCTTTTTTTTTTTGTTTTTTTTTTTTGTCTTTTTTGTTTTTTTTTTGAAAAAGAAAGATGGTCTGGCTTTGTTCCGTCCCTTTTGCAACAAAATGTTTTTTTTTAAATTCACCAAATCAGATGAGAAAGTCTTTTGTGGTGTCTGAATTAATGATCCAGGAAAAGATCCGACCATTCACTTCTGCTGGAATACGGCTTCACTCAAGTAATGCTTATTTTCTTTTCTCCTTGATGAGAGCAATCGTGCACCAACTGACTTGAACTTTATTCAAACATCGTTATCCTGCAAAAAATTACAAAAACTGGTATGTCAATCTACTCAAAATCATTTTTTTTTCTTTTTTTTTTGTTTACCTCAAAGAAAATTCTAAATTTTGAGTCAGCAAATATACAAAAATGCATTATTTTGACCTTTGTTAGTTCCCCCACACTTGAATCATTAGTTGACCTCAAACGATTTGGAAAATGTGAGATCGAATAATGATTCAAACATTGAAATCACGCATGTGTGTTCTAAAATGCATTTCCTCAAGGTCGAGTAAAAAATTATTATGCAATTTATTGTCTTGTCTTTAATACTCATAATATCAAGTAAAGGAGAAGGAATTATATCACAATTAAGCTAGCTCAAGTTAATTTCTTCGCCTTACTGAATTTCACAAGCAAATAAATCATATGATCAATCAAAGCGCATCACATGTCTATGATCAATTTTATTTTTCACTTGAGGGGAATTTCTTTTATAGCAACTAATCACTCAAGATACGAGAGTGTCTTTTGACGCGAAAACCGACATTGGTTATGAAGGTTCCCGGTTACTCAACATCTCAATCTTTAAACAAGTAGCAAAAATTGTATTTGAGAAGTAAAACTGTCTTTTTACGCAAGAATCGACATTGGTTGAATGAAGATCCCTGGTTACTCAACAATTTACTTGCACAAATTTGCAATGCATTACTCATAATTCAAATGCCGTTTGACGCGAAAGTCGACATTTGTCGATGAAGACCCCCGGTTACTAAGCATAAGAACCATTGGAGTAGAAAAAAGCTACATTATTCTTTTTTCTTTCTTTGCCTCTTTTTCTTCTTCTTCTTTTTTTTTTTTTTACACATTAAACCCCTCATAATAGACGTTAAATCACATGAGTGCGCTAATTGACCATAATCAGTATTTAACATGTGAAATTAAGTAAAGAAGAGAAATTTTCATCAAACATACAAAATTTAGACATAATTCCAACCACTTTACAAGATATACTTTCTATAAGAACAAAACTCCAAACCACATAATAATAATTTATTATTGCCTAGAGAAAGCGTTTGTCGACACACATAAAGTAATTTCAACAAGTAGGGGAATTAGACAAAATCACCATTACTAACTACAACTCACAAACATGTGACACGACTTTATTTTAACCTCCTAAATAACCTATACAATACACTCCACATGAAAGTGAGAACAATTAGGATGTAAAACAATAAACTCCCCTGGTGAATGGGTTGAAGTCATATCTCCAGCATGTTTGTCCCTTTTGTCGTGCTTGAATCTGCCAAACTTCCATCCAAACTCGCTTGGTGAAGTTTGCTAAATATTTTCGAGGTCTTTGCAGTAAAAGCGCATCTTGCCCTAGCTCCTTAACTCATTTCCTGGTGCCAAATATTTGTAGCTTCTTTCTTTTTCAGGTTAAGCTTGGATTCCCTTTTTGTATCATTCAGATCCTTAACACAAAGTCCAAATTCCCTTTCGGCATCACTCTAATTCCTCATTAACAACTTGTGTTATTTTAGAATCCTGAAAAAATATTGAAGTGGCAATTATCAGCTTCAAATAAGATGACATCCAAAAACCATGTATTTATTTTCCCCCTCAAAAGATACAAGAAAATATTTTTCTTTTTATTCAATTTGAGCTTACGCTCAGTCATTGAAAGAGAAACTTTACAAACCTAACATTAGGTTTTGAGAAAAATGTGATGTATTTTGAAGTCTCATCAAAGAATCATTTGCTCAATAAAAGATTTGAAGAAAATTTTTTTCAAAAGCCAAGTACAAAAAATAAAGGGAAAATCAAATGTCATAAACAAATTTGAAAAAGCAACTTATTGAACACTTCATTTGAGAAAAATTTTGAAGATAAGGCAATCTTAAATTTACAGAAGGAGTGCAATTATTAGCATCCAAATTATTTACAATTGTCCAGTTATGACATACAATTTCATTTATCACATTGATTTTCCTAATCAAACTCACCTATCTAGTTTCTAGGCACTATCAATTCTAAAAAAATCGGTCGTCTATGACCCTTCAAATAATTCGAAAGAACACTCATGTTTTTGATGTCCTTATGGGTCTCAAGTATGTAACGATTTATTTAGAATTGGACCATAATTTAAATACTCAAATGTAAGACTAGATATGTATCAGATGTTTTTCTTATTTTACCGCCTCCATTAGAGGACCTGTAAAAATGAAAAAAATCAAAGTTAGTATAAATAAAAACAAAAATGGATGCATGTCCTAGGGGGAGCCCTTATTATGCCAAGGGTAGGCCTAGCATGAAATGCAATCCTTTAGGGTGAACCCCCCCTTTTAATCGTAGATAAGCCAGATCCGCCTGAAAGAAATGTCTCTATTCTGCTCGTATTACCTTACCTAGGGTCTCACCCGCCAGGATTTACCAAAAATATAAACATGCATGTCTTTTATGGTTATGTACCCAAGACAAAAGAGCGGCTTTTTCTATCATGGGATTCCCGAAATGGCATTCCCTCTAAGGTTTATGCATGATGCTGGTTTATTAAAGCAGATGCAAATATGCAAAATGTTCTAAAATTTTTATCCTAATAATGATGCACAATTTTCCCGAGCAAGATGGCAAATGAACTGTACAAAGGATTTTTGACTTCAAAAAAAAAATTTTTTTTTTGACTGAAAAATTGAACCACAAGAGGTTGCTGAACACAACATTGAAAGAAGGTAAAAAAATCGTGACTTTATCTAGAAATATACAAGTCAAAATGCCAGTTTGTTAAAAAATAAAAATAAAAATAAAAATAATTATGTGTTAAATTCTCCTTTTGTATCACGCGGGATGGGAGGGTGGGGGATACGTCAAAAATGACATATTAATTCTTTGAAAAATGAGTAAAATGCAAACTGTGCAAAAAATTTGACCACTTGGGTGCATTTATTGACTCTAAGAAAATTTAGTTCGGGAAAAACTGACAAGTACAATATGGATGGGTAAATTTGAAAAGGGTTTAAAAAAATAAAATTCTTAAAATATCAAATTTTCAAGATTTTACAAAAATTACAATAGTTGGACCCTTGGGATGCTTTATTTACAACAAAATGCAATTTATAAAATTTTTATGAAAATTTCATTTCCATTTTTCTCAAAGAAATTAAAGGTTAGACAAAAAATTTAAACGTGCCGATAATGGGTTGGTTTCCTACGAGAGCACCATGCCAGGGCTCTTTATTTTATGGTTGTGAATGTGATCAAAGAATAAGAGAGAGTGCGTTAGTTTTCAATAAATATCACATAACACATTGATAAAGCAAATAGCAATAATCAGTACAACACAAAAATACAGAGGGGTGGATTCCCTCCTCTCGTGCCTAGTGTACCTAACAGGGTAAGGTTGACTCTACCCTAGGCTTATTCTACATGGATGCATGGGGTTAGGCTTACTAATGCATCTAGACTCAACAAGGCTTCGGTTCCCGAACCTTCAGACCGAGGGATCCAAATAAATCCGTCAATTCCAAGAATCCCAAGTCGGTGGTTCGAGTGATCCCCTAGACACCGCTACATGCACGAATGCGATGGCCGCATGTCTAGGCAAATCGATTCTAGTCTTAAAGGGATGGGTGGGTGGCAACCACCAAAAAAGATAAAAAGGGTTTTTTAAAAAAAAACATCGAATGCACGTATGAAGGTGCTCCTGTGAGAGGAGGGAATGTAATATTAACACCGCGTGGGCTCTAAGGGTGACTGACCCCCCTCCTCAAATGCAAGCGCGGTCGGATAAAGCAAAAGTAAATAAATCATACATACATCACATAAGTAGCCGAGAGACGGGAAGTGTGAGATGCAAAAGAAAAAACCTAAAAACCTAAAAAATAAAATGCAATCCTAACATCCAAATGTGATAGAATAAAAGGGTTAAAGAAGGAAAATATGATTAAATCTAGTGCTCGGACTCACTAGTGATCCCCAGTGGAGTCGCCAGCTGTCGCGCCCCATTTTTCGAAGAGATAATAAATGAGTGTTAGATGTTTTGGAAAAAAGAAAAGGAAGTGTTAAATGTGGTTGTGTTTATTTTATTGGAAAAAGAGACGTGTAAATTTTTTGTGAGAATAATTTTTAGAAAGATACTTTATAAAAGACAGTTCGACAAAAATGTGACACACGAATGCTTTACTTGAAAACAAAAGAAAAGGGCCTAAAATGGGACTTTGAAAATGCGACGATTTTTGGGCCCGAAAATAGAGTCTAAAAAGGGTTTTTTAGTGAAAAAGGAGTCGCCACTTGGTATTGAGTTTTGGTGTACCAAGTCACCCAAAAATATTTTATAAAAGGTAAGAGAATTAAAAATGATTTATTTAAAGAAATGATTTTGGAAAAATATAGGAAAAACAAGAAAAACCCTTTTAGACGACTCCAGGTCTTTGAAAACAAGAGAAAGAGGTTCGGGAGTCACAGTTGAAGAAAGGGAAGGCAAAGGCTCGCGCCTAAGGCACCCTTTCAACCTAGCCGAAACTAGTTGCGAGGTTTAGTCTAAATTTTCCTAATATAACCCTAAGATTTTATCGCATTTGGATGTAACTATATGAATGCAAATCTAATCCTAAAAATGAATATCGTTAAGGGACAAAATATTCCATTGAGGTTTAGTCGGAATTACCGCATTAATTGCGAAACCCGAATGTAGACCTCGACGGAGTCACGAGTTTAGGTGCAAAATAGAATGCAAAAGAAAAGGAAAATAGTAGTATAGATAGTAAGTGAACAAAGAAAGTAGGGATGCAACATAACGGGTGCGGGGGACTAATAGACTCGTGACTATCTGTTTCTACTCACGGAGGGGGGAACGACATGTACGCCATCGCTTCCCACGTGAGTAGATGACTATTTCTTAGTCGAAATCACGCAAATGACCTAAAATTCTATGTGTAGTGGAATCTAAATGTTATGCACCAAATAGATGTTAAAATAAGTAATAAGTTATAAAGTATATATAAAAATTCATAGAAAATGGGAAAAAGCCTAAAAAGATAAAATGTGTGTGAAATGTCATGAAATGCACACGAAAATGATCCTAAGGCTAAAATGACCTAAAGGCTTAGCATTGGGCTAGCCCATTTTCTATAAGTTCTCCGCTAGCGTTGGACTAGCGAAGAAACCGGAATTAACCACAACTAGCTTTGGACTAGTGTGGCGACGATACACATATATAATTAAAGCAAGTAAATAAATAAAGCATGTATTAAAGCAATAATCACATAAAAGCAAATAATAACACATAGGAGCACATAACACATAGGCATGATATTCTAGATGCAAAGTCCTAAAGAAAGCAAATAAAACACATAAGCACATAGTACACATAGCACACAAAAACCCTAACTATTACACCGGAGAAGCCTAATTACAATCTAAAATAAAAATAAAAATAAAAATAAAAGGTAACCTATCTAGCCTATCTATTACATTTCTATCTAAAATACATAAGATTTTTGTTAAGTAGATAACACGTGAACAATCTATTACGTTAACTATCTAAATACAAAAATTTTGCTAAATAGAATATATTACCTATCTATTACATTTCTTTGAATAATCAAAAATTAAATTCGAGTAAATAATACAACATAAATAAATAAACACTCACACATGGATAAAATTATAAGCACAAAGAGATATAAAAAAAAACATATAGAAAACACATAGGAGCACGTAGGAGCATATAAAGAGAAATAAAAAGGGTAATCGAGGTACCTCCTATTCGTAAACCCGGTATAAATTGCTAAGAAAATCAACAAACATAGTCAAGGTACCACTATTTAAAGTATAAAATATGAAATACTTAAAAATTGAGCATAAAATGTCGATTTCGAACAAATTAGGGACTTAGAATAAAATTCCAACAAGTATCTAGGGCTTAAAACTAAGATTTCAACAAGTATAGGGACTTAAACTAAAATTCCAGCAAGTATAATGACTTAAATAAAAATTTCAGCAAGTTTGGGGGACAAAAAATAAAATTTCAGCAAGTATTCTAAGGCAAAAATAAAATTCCAGTAAGGTTGGGAGGGATAAAAATGAAATTCCAGCAAGTATTCTAAGGCAAAATAGAATTTCCAGCAATGTTGGGGTACAAAATAAAATTCCAGCAAGGTTTGGGGGCAAAAATGCAAAATTCCAGCAAGATTCTAAGACAAAAATAGAATTTCCAGCAATGTAGGGGTACAAAATAAAATTCCAGCAAGGTTTGGGGGCAAAAATGCAAGATTCCAGCAATATTCTAAGACAAAATATAATTTCCAGCAATGTAGGGGTACAAAATAAATTTCCAGCAAACATTCTAGGGCAAAAATAGAATTTCCAGCAATGTATAAGGGCAAAAATGCAATTTTCAGCAACATTTAAAGCCTAAAATATAATAACAGCAAGTTTGGGAGGCAAAAATTGCAATTTTCATAAATATCAGAGGGTAAAAATGCAATTTCAACAAAATCTAGGGGTCAAAATGTAATTACCGAGAAATATAGGGGTCAAAATGGAAATTGAAAAATACAGGGGCAAAAATTATAATTATCTAAAGTCGGGGGACCTAAATGCAATTAATTGGGACCTAATTGCAAAGAAAATTAAATTATGGGGGTCAATCTACAATAAACAGAAACTGAAATGCACAAATCAAAAAACTTTCAGGGCCACAGTAGCATTAATGAAAATACAAGAACTATAAAATAAATACTTATTATTAATTAAAAATAAATTAAAAAACTAAACTAATCAAAACGACGTAGTTTTGAGTGAAACTACGTCAAAACGACGTAGTTTCACCGAAACATTTTTTTTTTTTTCGGTTTTAGTTTTTCTTTTCCCTTTTTTTTCTTTTTCTTTTTCTTCTTTCTTTTCTTTCTTTTCTCTACCTAGATTACCCCTTTTTTTTTTTCTCTTCTTCTCTTTTTCTTTCTTTCTTCTTCTTTTCTTTCTTCTTTCTCCCCTGGTCGCCTCCTTCCCCCGATTCTCTTCTCTCGGTTTCCCTCCCTCTCTCTCTCTCTCTCTCTAGTCTCCTTCTCTCTCGTTCCTCTTCCCTCTCTCTCTTGGTTCGAAAATCCCTAAATTAACATTGAATTTCACCAACTAATTGTACAAAAAAGAAAGAGAGATGGAGAGCTTTTTACCTGGATTCGGGAGACTATGGGCAATGGCGGAGAGCAGGGGGTGAGATGGAGGCGCGCCGGTGGTATTGTTGCTGTCGTTGTTGGCCGCTTCTTTTTTTTTTTTGAAGGTGGTGTGCTGTGTGATTGCAGGTGTATGTGTGTGTCTGTTGAGTGTACGATTTGCAGATGTGTGTGTGCTGGTGCGTGTGTGTGATTTGCAGGTGTATGTGTGTGCTGGTGCGTGTGTGTATGCTGGAATTGGGTGTATGATTTGCAAGCGTGTGTGTGTGTGAATGTGTGTTCGTGTGTGTTCTGAATGTGTGCAGGTGTGTAGTGTGTTCTGAACGTGTGTAGTTGTGGGTGTTTTGTGGAGTGTGAATGAAACTAGTGTGTGTGTGTTTTGGGTTCTGTGAGTGCGTGCAGGGGAAGGGGAAGCAAGGGAAAGGGAGAGGTGGGAGTGTCTGTGTGCAGGGGATGTATGTGCGTTTGGTGAGGGAGATGTGAGAATGCAGGTGTAGTGTGAGTGAATGTAGTGCCTGTGTGCGTTTTGTGAGGGAGATGTGAGAATGCAGGTGTAGTGTGTAATGTAGTGCCAGTGTGTGTTTTGTGAGGGAGATGTGAGAATGCAGGTAAGTTCTGTGTGTGAAGGTGAGCCGAGTGTGAAAGGTGAGGATTGTGAGAGTGCAGGTGTGTGTATCTGGTGAGGATCGTGAGGGTGCAGGTGTGTGTCCTGGTGAAGATTGTGAGAGTGCAGGTGTGTGTATCTGTGACGACCTAGAAAATTCATATAATTCATATTATGCTTATTGGTAGAAAGAGAAAAAAAAAAAAAAAAGAGGGCCGAAATTAGTGAGAAGAAATAAGGAATTGATTTTCTATTTTACTAGCATGTTGTACCATTTCCTTTAGGAGTTGTACCTTATAAGTCTTGCAAGATTAAGGGTAAGATAAATGAGAAAAATCTCTTCTAATTATACTTGGCCAAGTGGAGATTTAGTTGCAAGAAAAATCAAGCTTTACTTTTGGTTTTGTCTTGCTTTGAATTGGTCAAATTTTTTTCCAATTCTTTTCCATTTCTTTTCTTCCTACTTAACCAATTTTTCTCTTCTTTTTCTTCTTGCTGGACGGCTGCTTTCTTCTCCATTTTCTCTCCATTTTCTTTCAATTTTCTTGAAGCTTGTACTTCCATTTACTCATTTTTCAACCATAGAAAGTGAGCTTTTCTTCTTCCTAAGCATAGTTCTAAGCTTGTTTAAGGTATGTACTATGAACTTTTGCTATTAATTTCAAGTTTTATTTAGTTTTTGTTCAAGTTTTATTTAGTTTTGTTCAAGTTTTATACTAAGAATTTGATAGTAGTACTTGAAGATTTAAGCTTGAATTGAAAAATACTTGAACAGTCATGCTGGACCAGTTTTAGTAAAACTTTCATAACTTGGTGTAGATAACTTGGATTCGAATGATTCTTGTTGTTTTAGAAACTAGATTGATAGGGCTTTCAAACGGTGTAAAGCTTGCACTGTGGTTCATTGTGTATTAATCGCAGAAAGTCTGCAAAGTGGGCTGAAATTTCGGTTCTGCGTAAACAGTTTTGAGAAGGAGCCAACTTGGGGGCTGATTTTGAACCTTGTTCTAGTTGGAATTTTAAGTGATGATCTTCATGAAAATTGTAGTCCTAGAAACGTACTTTCAAACCATGTAATCACAATTCCCTGGTTCTTGATGGATTGATCCCAGCAATGGCATGAACTTGGCCAAAAACCAACCCTGTGCAGATTTGGGTTAATGAAACACTAGGTTGTGGACCGATTTTGGAATGATTTTTGTTAGAATTTGACATGATGCTCTTCATGAAAGTTTTAGCCCTTAGAATATAGTTTCTATCCATATAATCACTTTTCTCATACGACATATCAATTAGAAGTTATGTTCTGGTTGAATACCCCTAGTTGGTAAACTTGAAAAACATGAGTTAACAAAGAAAATTGGAATTGAGTTAGAATTGAACATAGAAGTTGTAGAACTTGTTGAATTTGGCTTGGATGGCTGTTTTTCTTGCAGGGAAAATTTTGGTTTAGTCCGATTTTAAGGGGAGATACTGCCGAAATTTCAGTAGAAATAAAATAAAGAAGGAAAGATGGTGGATGAAATCTATAACCTAGAAATAATTAGGTTATTTCTTGAATTTTCTTGCTAATTTACTTAGGGTTTTCACTAGATTATTTCTTGTAAATTCCAGGATCCGAAAGTGAACCTCCACCATTATACGAAATATTTTCCTAAGCGATCCAGGTGAGTGTCCCTTTACTTGTGTATGTGAGTGTTTCCTCGTGTACGCTTGATGCATGATAGATGATGATTCTCTGTGTTAATTCTATGTGTACTTGATATTCATGAATTGTTACAATGTACTATATGAAGGGAAAATGTGTACTTTATCACATTTATCCCGTAATTTGTTACATGCATAATTTCTATCCAATGTGAATATAATTGTTTGTGAACTTTCAAATAAATTAAACTTGTTGGCTAGACTTCCGTGGTTGTACCGCGGTTAGTCAAGCCGGTTGTACAAAGGAGGATATAAGGTGCTGGGTGTTTTAGGGCATGGCGTTCTTTCCTTGAGTTGTGAATCCTCAAAGAGGCCAACTCCGGATTGAACTTTCTTGCTTGCTTGTTTGCCCTCTAGGGTTGAGATCTCACCCTGGATGTGGCGGTTTTCGGAGGATATAAGGTGAATGGTGGTCAGGGCTCTTGCTCGATAATGCAGGTAGAACCTGTGATCCAGACCCAAAATACTATCTCGGTTCTACATCATGGTTACATGATCAGTACTTGCTCTCATGGTCGTGAACGTATCCTCCCTTGTTTAAATAATTATTTACTTAATTATTTCCTATGTGATTTTGTGACACATGTTATTTGCTTATTTATTCTCTCTTGATTTGCCTCCGTGTCTGTATGTGTGGGAACCTCACTGGGCTATTATAGCTCACCCTATTTTATTTGTTTTCCTTAAACAGGCTCCTATCTCTAAAGCCGGTGGTGAGGATTCAAGGGTAGATTCTGGTAGGATTTTGATAGAAAACTGCTTAGAGATATTATTGTATTAATGAACGTATATGATGTAAACTGCTAAACCAGTACTTTTACTTTTAAGTTTTGAATTTTATGTGACCCTGAGATACTGTCACAGTTGGTATCTACGAGTTTTCTACTGAAGTTACCATCACTTACGAATTTTAATGCGTGCTTGACTCGAGTCCTGGCGAGAGCCAGGCAGGCAGTCCGCTAAGCCCTTTGGTGCGCCTCTGGGTAAGGTGGGGCTGTCACAGTATCTGCCTGTGAATTGAGTGTGTGTGGTGTGTGTGTGGTGGAAGGGAGGGGAAACCGAGTGAATGTGAGTGTTTGTGTGTAATGCTGGTGAATTGTGCAGGAGAAGGGATGTCTGTGTGGTGAGTGTGTATGCGCAGGTGAGGTTGAGTGATCTGTGTGTGCAGTCTGTGAGTTTGTGAGGTTTGTGCAAGGGAAGGGGAGGAAAAGAAGTGAGTGTGGTGTGTGCTATGAGGGAGAGGCAGAGAGAATTGAGAATGGTGAGCTTGAGTGTTTTTTGTGATTGTGATGATGAAAGTGGGTAGGGAAGAAAGAAAAATCTCCCCAAAATCCCTTCAAATCTGCTGATTTGCATGGGAGTTGGGGGAGTTAGGAGAGTTGTGATGATGGTGAAGTTGGTCTAATGGCTGCAGCAGCCATACTGCTACAGCAGCAGGCTGCAAAACGCAGCCTGCTCTGCTTCCCCTTTTTTTTTTTTGGAAAGAGAAGAAAATAAAGAGACTGAAAATAAAATAAAACTACTTTAATTTTTTTTAATTATATATATAAAATAAAAATAAAAATAAATAAATAATAATAATAATAATAATAAATAAAATACAATATTATAAAAAGGAAAAGATAAAATTTAATGTAATAAATGAAAGGTTAATTCAACATTAGAAGAATACAACTTAAAATAAATACCAAATGGTCTTTAAAATAATAATAAATAAAAATAATTTTTTTTTTAACATGAAAATTTATAAAATGCTTGTAGACAAAATTCTCATAAAGAAAATCTTAAATAAAAAGTGCATTGGAAAGCGTGACCTAAATATGGCAAAATTATAAAATTTATAAAATTAATAAATGACATCACACAAATTTTACACAACATATATTATCACATAAAGCACATATTATAATTTTCACTCAAAAATTTTGAAATTAACGCATTCTTGAGAAACGTGCCCTTAATAAACAAAAAGATAAAAATT
>CM045560.1:13103423-13127268 GCA_024721245.1 Mitragyna speciosa
TAGAAATGGTATCTATTGTTTTCACAAGGATACCCCATAAATAGACATTCGTCGGAACATGGTTGAGTGTATAGAAGTTGGCATCTAAGACAAGAACCCCTAAAATGAGGTTAGGAATTGTAGTATGGCTCATTATGGTTTGCACCATATCTCATAGGATACAACTTCTCCTCTTTTATACATCATCAACAATGGTGTGTTAAGTGGAGGACCATTGAGAAAGAATCACATTCTTCTTTAATTACTTTGAAACACTTGACATTTAGTATTAGCCAAATAGATCAAATCTTTAGTGTTTTAATACTCTTGTCATCTTGTTTTTCTTACTTCAACTTTATTGACCTTTGAACATTTCAAAGGAAACGGATGCGTGTATCATATGGTACACATAATCATATCCCATATGATCATCCATGAAAGTAATGAAGTATGATAAACAACCTCTAGCATGGATCGGCATTGGGCCAAAAACATCTATATGTTAAAGTTCTATGAGGATCACTAGCACATTCACCCTTTTTCAAATAAAAGGTGTTTTGGTCATCTTTCAAAATAAATGAGAATCACATGTCTCAAACGATTCATAATTGAATGAGTCCAAGTACACAACTATTATTTGATTTGAAGTGCGTTTCTCTTTCACATGACCAAGTCTATAATGCCAGAAGGTTATTTGTTTCAAATATAGAGTTTTTGTCTATGTTTGAGAATGGACTTATCAAGGTCTAAGATTTGTAAAACGTTGTTTTAGTGATCTAATACCACAAAGAACACCATTATGTAAAAGAACAGTATATATTCTCTTTTGTAATGGTAAATCTTTTCACATTTAATGTGAATTGATTTCATGTTCTTTTGTAAGAATCTCATAATAACAATGTTTTAAATTCTAGAACAAGCCCAGTTGGTAAAGAGTGTATAAGTCTCTATAGCTAGTGTAGCAACTCTTGCTCCATTCATCACATGTAGTTTGACTTTCTCCTTACTTATTGTCTACCATGCTTTAAGACCTTGCACATTTTGCAAATATGGGATCTATATCCGGTATCTTATACCCAATGGTCTTAATTAGTAGATGAATTTATCTCAAATATAAACATACTTAGAAGTAGAAACTTCACTAGGCCTCTTTATCTTCTTAGTATTAAAACGAGCCTTACAATTCCCTTTCCAATAGAATTGGAAACATGTGCCCTTAGACTTGTCCTTTTGATCACACCTTTAAATTTTGTCATAGCTACTTGGGTCTTCTCAAGACCACGCTAGGATTTCCCTTGACAAACAATAAAGTGTCCCTTTCTTCCTTGATAGACTACTCTTTAGATATCTCATATCTAATGGTTCTAGATTGTGTATCAACAACTCTTTGAGATGCACAATCACAGAAAAAAAAAATCTATCAATTTGTGCTACTTTTATAGCTTAGGAATTATAGACGACATTATGATATAAGTAGCAATATCATTATCATCTTTTATGCATCTTGTATGCACATTATTTCCTAACTATAATTGTCACTGTAAGATAAATGGAAGTGGGTATCAAGGACTTAGCCAATTGTGCTTAAGAACTATTCTCAAGTCTTACACTAGTCCAAGAAAATCGTATATGTATGGAGATATAGGGTGATAAGTGTGTTCATGTGTACATGTACTCTACAACAAGTGAAAAGATAGTACAAGTATTTGTTTCATGTTATAATTGCAAACCAAAAAATATGGGCTTCGAATTTATTTGGTTTTCTCCCCACTATTTTACTTCAAATCAATAACCCTCAATCTATTGATTCGAGAATCCATTGGAAATTCCTAGTGGGCTAGGATCCCATCTAATTAACTTTGGGTTTGACGGAGGCCAATGCCCCAAAGGTAACTTCGATTAGGTAGATAACTTTTATCAATCACAACTCTTGTGACTCCTAGATAGTTGGGTATCAACTCTTGATATTCACATCTTATGCGTTACCCAACATTGCCTCAAAAATGCCATAACCTTGACGGTCGGCCAGCAAGTTATGCATTTTTGTTAAGTCGGACCCATTATTCAGAGATCATATCTCATAACAAAAACATATTCCAAGTAAGGTGACCTTGACGGTCGGCCAACAAGTCAACACTTAATAGGAACTCTTTGTTTTGTTATAATAATGGAAGGCAACTCATATCTTGGCTTAATATCGCCTCAAAAATATTATAACCTTGATGGAGACCAACAAGTTAAGCATTTTTGTTAAGTCAGGCCCATTATTTGGAGATCATATCTCATAGTAAAAAACATGCTCTAGGTAAGATGACCTTGACGGTGGGCCAACAAGTCAACACTTAATAAAAACAATGATTTTTACGACAATAATGGAAAGCTAGTGACTTAATATTTTATTTGAGGGATTTTATGTTAATTATACAATATACAGTCTCATCATAGCATGTAATTAAAATATATCGACATATAAAATAAAAACATGCATAATAAACCGTGGATGATTATGGACTTTACTAAGATATTTTCCTCGAGCCTTAAGGAAAATATATGGTAAAATTCCTAAGGGATGTGATCAACTCCTTGATGCATTCCTTGGGAGGTCTTCAACTCTTGACGAGCCTCCATGGTTGCTCCTTGGTTCCATCTCCATCTTCTTTGTACATTACACATGTAATTCTATTCTAAACAATTTAGAAAATCAAAACCAAACTCTAACCTACACAATGTACATTACATGTATTGACTAAGAAACCTCGAGTTACATTCGAGGGGAGTTAGGTGAGAAGAGAATTACATGAGAATAATAGAGAAGGTAGGACGCGCAGGCCTTATTTTAAAAACCAATACAAGCCAACCATCAAAATTGATAAAAATTCAACCATTCAATCACATTGGTCATAGTCCATAATCATCCACCATGCCATCATAATATTTAACAATTAAATAAATTACTCTATTTAATTCTAGTCATAAATCACATGGTCTAATTTAATTAGATTAATATTCTTGAATTTATTTGTCTCAAAAATAAAGTTATAGAAGGTGTAGGTTTCCAAAATTTAACTTTCCAAATATTAACAATTAAGATTGGAAAGTGTTTTTGTAGAGAAAATTCAAAAAATTCGCGTTTTCCAAAAAATAGGAAAAATCTTGCTAGAACTCTGCCAGCAAACCGTGGGACAAACCGTGCGCGGGTTCATCCGCGGTTTACAAACCGTGGGACAAACCGTGCGCGGTTTCATTCGCGGTTTGTTGACAGAACATACGAGTTTTTAACCGTGGGTAAAAACGCCCGCGAGTTTTCACGCGGTTTGTGTCCAGAAAATACGATCTTTGAAATTCTTTGGTCTTTTTCAAAACTCTTTTGATTCAAAACATGTTAAAACCCTTTTAGCACGTAAAATTAATTTAGAAATCTTGAATACATCCATAAGAACTCATCTTAATTATTTAAAACACTTTTAAACAATTAAGAACTTATCTTAAAAATCAAACTCTTGATTTTTCTAAAACAATTTTGAGACAAATTTCATCAAGTTAGCACGTAAAATTAATTTAGAAACCTTGAATACATCCATAAGAACTCATCTTAATTATTTAAAACACTTTTAAACAATTAAGAACTTATCTTAAAAATCAAACTCTTGATTTTTCTAAAACAATTATGAGACAAATTTCATCAAGAACAAACCATCCATATTTATGACAATTAAATAAACACAAATCATATAGATATAATCAAAGTAGGCTCTGATACCGCTGTGAGGTAATAAGGGGAGTAACGCAGCGGAAAATTTAAAAATTTATTACCTTAGCCATGGATATCTTTGATATAATCTATACGATTAAAGGGTATTTAACACAAATACCTCAAGCATAGAAGGTTTCTATGCTTCAAAGGGCAAGATCCTATTCGATGAAGGTGTTGATCTACCACGAAAAGCCCTCCAAGTATCGAGCCTCCAACGGTATCCACACGAACATCATCTTTAGGAACCTTTGGGCTTGCTTGCCTTGCCTTTTGAGTGCTAGCTCCCTTGAATATCACGAAGAACACAAGAACAAGAAGAGGAGGAAGACAAAACCCTCACCCTTAGGGAGAAGAGGGTGTGGCGTTTTTCTTGGGAGAAAACACGCCTCTCTCAATTTTTCTCTCTCTAAATTTTATCTTGTATTTCATCAATCAATCAAGAGTCAAGGCATGGACTTATTTATAGATGTAGTATCCTAGTCTTTAAGGAAACAAGAGTAATTGGAAACCAAGAAGGTTTAGGAAGCTTACCTTAAGCTAATCCTATTCCTTTAGGAAACCAATTCCAAAAGGAAACCAAATAGCTTCTTAATTCCTTTTAGGAAACTAATTTCCATCAAGACTTAGAATATTTATAATTAAGTCCTTTAAGTTAATTTATCACATAAATTAACCCCATAAGTATCTTATACTTATCTTAATAACAATTTAACCCAAAGACCATGTTCTTATTGTGTGTGACCCATTAGGTTCCATTCACGTTGGCAATAAGTGCAAATTATATCTCATTAATTAATTAATTAAGAGCCAGATAAATTAACACTTTAATTTATCATTAATTCACTAATTAATTAATTTGCACTTATAGATCATGAGTGGCGTCTAGCAATGCATCATGACCACCCAAGTGAATAGGAAAGTCATATGGTAGACTACACCTATCAATGACAATGTCGTGTAATTAATATCCTTTCACGACACTATATCCCAATTAGTCTAAGAGTGTAGTGCGCACTCTTTATATGACTAATTAACAATTTCTTGTTCCCGAAATATAACTTTCCATAAAAGTATAACCTTGAAACTCTTTCAAGTCATACTTTCACTTTTGCGCAAAAGATTCTTTAAGTCATATTTCAACAAGTGGCCAATCCAGGATATACTCTCCTATAATAAGGAGTGGTGAATCCTATATCGATTACTCACTATCCTTCCATGCTTCATACTATACCCAATCTCTACCGTGTGGGCTACTCTTTTACGAGCACCGAGCAATAGAGTCAAAGTATAGCAATCCACACTCAGGATGCCATGGTAATCTCAAGTCTAAGGATCACTTACACCATTGCCATTAAGAGTATAATTCAATAGCACTATGAATATTAACTCTTGGCGGATCAATCCAATGAACTTGTTCTCTAACAAGCATCCACATACCAGCTTAGGTGTCACACGCCATAGTTGACGAGATCAACTACTACTTACCATAAGTAGAGGCAAAGTATGTGCTAGTCTTCCCATATTAATGATGTCCAATCTCATTAATACTACGACTAGGGATATTTAAGAATATAACTTAATGTGTAATAAGAGTCTCATCATTATAACTCTTACAATCTCTTATACACAGTTAATATTCTATGGACTTTATCAAATAAACAAGTAATATTAATAACAAATATTAAATGACAAAGAAAATACCACATATATAACTATAATACGAAATAAGCTTAATAAACATCCCAAAAACTAACTTGGTTTTAGGGCATACACTAACAGTATGTTCGATGCAGGGCTTGTACTTCGACACCTCCCTGCAATTGGCAATTGAGAGCTACGTTGCGTAAATCTCATAATATGTGGATGATAGTTACTCTTGCAGATGAACATATATGTGCTCGAGTATGCAATAGGAATGATCACCGCCAGTTGAGCGCCAATTTAATTGCCGAGCATATTTTACTTCATATTAGTAATGGTCCAATGTTTAAAGTGAAGGAGATTCAAGCAACAATTAAGCAACAATTGCATTGCGATGTCTCATACAGGAAAGCTTGGTATGGTCGTCGCATTGCAATTGATATGCTTTACGGAGACTGGCCGTTGTCAATGCATATCCTTCTAAGATATATGGAGGAATTACAACGCAGCAATCCAGGGACAGTTGTTGTTTGGGAACCACATCTTGACAGCACTCCGTACAATTTTATTTTCGACTATGTATTTTGGTCATTTAGTCCTGCTATTCAAGCCTTTCCAACATATGAAGCTGATAATATGTGTAGATGGCACTTTCATGAAAGGAGCGTATCAAGGAAAATTACTTGTTGCTGTTGGATACGATGCGTGTATTCACCTGTTACCGCTAGCCTTCGCCCTCATTAATGAGGAGAACAATCGAAGTTCGGTCATGGTTCATGAAGCTATTGCGCATTCATGTTTGTGGCAACATCCAAAAAGTATGTGTCATATTCGATCGGCAGAAATCAATTATTCATGCAATGACAATGCTTCCGGAATAGCGGGAACCAAATGGAGTACATCGCTTCTAGTCTTGTGCACGTGCAAAATACTTTCACGCAAAAATTTAAGAATGAAAGGTAATGTCTAATTTTTAAGGTTATTTTTTACAAAAATCTTTGAGTGATGCACTCATAATATGTAATTGTTTTGGTTGAAGAAGCTTGTAATGGCAGCTGGAAAAGCTAGCCAACCTTACAAGTGCGATCACTACATAGGTCAAATACAAAATTTGAATGAAGAAGCTTACAATTGGCTGACAGGCACAAATGTTATACCCGAACAATAGGCCCTAAGCAAGGACGATGGAAGCTGTTGGGGTCATACATCGACAAATAGCTGAGTGCTTCAATAGGCTGCTGAGGGATGCTCGATTGTTACCTATTACTGCATGTGTTCACTTCACATTAAGCTAAACGGTGAAAATGTTTGTTAAGAATGTGAAGTTAGCTTGTGATGTACGGTACCCACTGTCAGAATATAGTTGGCAGAAATATGTGTTCAATGAGAAAAAAGGTAAGAATCACGAGGTTCGGGTATATAATCATGCAAAAGGTATTTTCTGCATCATTACTGAGGCATAGGCACGGTCACGAAGACGGAAAAAGTCAAATTGTAAACCTTAGCAAACGAGAGTGCACATGTCAAAAGTTTCAACTACTGCACTTTCCTTGTTCACACGCGATGGCAGCATGCTATATCAGTAGAATAAACCCCATGGATCTGGTCAGGAATGAATATAAGTATGACTCATATAAGGCATTATTTGGATATCAATTCTATCCTCTCAATGATCAAAATTATTGGCCACCATTGCACTTCAATTTGACAATCAATACTAGTCATCTAAAACAAAGGCGACCGGGCCCATTACGAACTGCAAGGATTCGGAATCAGATAGATCGTAGATGCCCTAATGCACCACGTCAATGTAGTAACTGTTCACAGCCCGGACACACGGCACCGAATTGTCCTTTTAGTGGATATTTTAACCGTTAGCAATGTAGGTTTTATGTTTATTGTAAAAGGGAGTATATACTCCTTATTTATTTTGCTCTTTAAGCATGTTTTTGTGTTGTGATGTAGAGGTAAGGTTGATGCCTCCCTCTTAAATTATCAATTGAATAAAATTTAATGGTGCCGCCCTTCTCCCATGCACGGGGTTTGCCATTTAATAAAACAAACTCATTTTAGTTTTTTTTTTTAGATACATGGGTTTATCATTTAGTTTTTATTTTTTAGTTTTTTTAGTTTTTTAGTTTGTAATTGTTTAGGTTTTATTTTTTTTAGAGTTTTAGGATTTTGGTTATAGTTGTTGTGGTTTAGGGTTTTAAAGTTTAGGATATATGGTTTAGGTTTAGATTATTAGTTAAGGGTTTAGGGTTTAGGGTTTGTGATTTAATTTTTAGTTTTTAGTTTTTAGGGTTTAGAGTTTTTAGTTATTTTAGGTTTTTTTTAGGGTTTTAGGGTTTAGGTTATAATTGTTGCGGTTTAGGGTTTTAAAGTTTAGGGTTTTAAGGTTTAGATTTAGATTATTAGTTAAGGGTTTAGGGTTTAGGGTTTGTGATTTAATTTTTAGTTTTTAGGGTTTAGAGTTTTTTGTTATTTTAGGTTTTTTTTAGGGTTTAGGTTATAATTGTTACGGTTTATGGTTTTAAAGTTTAGGGTTTTAAGGTTTAGGTTTAGATTATTAGTTAAGGGTTTAGTGTTTAGGGTTTGTGGTTTAATTTTTAGTTTTTAGTTTTTAGGGTTTAGAGTTTTTAGTTATTTTAGGTTTTTTTTAGGGTTTTAGGGTTTAGGTTATAATTGTTGCGGTTTAGGGTTTTAAAGTTTAGGATTTTAAGGTTTAGGTTTAGATTATTAGTTAAGGGTTTAGGGTTTAGGGTTTGTGATTTAGTTTTTAGTTTTTAGTGTTCAGGGTTTAGAGTTTTTAGTTGTTTTAGGTTTTTTTTAGGGTTTTAGGGTTTAGGTTATAATTGTTGCGGTTTAGGGTTTTAAGGTTTAGGTTTCGATTATTAGTTAAGGGTTTAGGGTTTAGGGTTTGTGATTTAGTTTTTAGTTTTTAGGGTTTAGAGTTTTTAGTTGTTTTAGGTTTTTTTAGGGTTTTAGGGTTTAGGTTATAATTGTTGTGGTTTAGGGTTTTAAAGTTTAGGGTTTTAAGGTTTAGGTTTAGATTATTAGTTAAGGGTTTAGGGTTTAGGGTTTGTGATTTAATTTTTAGTTTTTAGTTTTTAGGGTTTAGAGTTTTTAGTTGTTTTAGGTTTTTTTAGGGTTTTAGGGTTTAGGTTATAATTGTTGCAGTTTAGGGTTTTAAGGTTTAGGTTTAGATTATTAGTTAAGGGTTTAGGGTTTAGGGTTTGTGATTTCATTTTTAGTTTTTAGTTTTTAGGGTTTAGAGTTTTTAGTTGTTTTAGATTTTTTTTTAGGAGTTTTAGGGTTTAGCTTATTGTAACACCCTAGAAAATGCACTTACAAGAGACATTCTTTTATTTAGGGTTAAGTGTTAATCCTTGATTTATTAGTTGGAATATTTCTTGAGTTAATTAGGTTAATTAACTAAGCTTTTCATTATTAAGTAGGACACTTAAGTACCAAATTTTAGAAATAAATTTATTGGACCATTAATTTATATTAGTGATTAAATTTTTATTAGTTTATTCTACTATTTTCTAGTCTTTTGACTACTTAAATTTAGCTCAATTTTGCTAAAAAATTTCACTTGTTCTCTTGCTTTATTTTCTTTTTCTTGGCTGAATTTTTCTTCTCTCTTTTTCTTTTCTCTTGGCCGAAATTCTTCTTTCTTTTTCTTTTCTTCTTTGGCCGAATTTCCTTCTTTTCTTTTTTCTTCTTGTGGCTGGATCTCTCTCTATTTTTCTCTCTTTTTGGCTTTAATATTTGTGCCTTAATATTGCTAATTAATAGGTGATAAGAGATTAAAAATCTCCACCAATTAAATTTGTCCAACTTTGTAACACCCTAGAAAATGCCCTTACAAGAGACATTCTTTTATTTAGGGTTAAGTGTTAATCCTTGATTTATTAGTTGGAAGATTTCTTAAGTTAATTAGGTTAATTCACTAAGAAGTTTTTTCATTATTAAGTAGGACACCTAAGTACCAAATTTAGAATAATTTTATTTGACCATTTAATTTATATTAGTGTTTAAATTTTGATTAGCTTATTCTACTATTTTCTAGTCTTTTGACTACTTGAATTTTAGCTCAATTTTTCTCAAAAATTTCACTTGTTCTCTTGCTTTATTTTCTTTTCCTTGGCTGAAATTTCTTCTCTCTTTTTCTTTTTCTCTCTGGCCGAAAATTCTTCTTTCTTTTCTTTTCTTTTTGGCCGAAATTCTTTCTTCTTTTTCTCTCCTTATGGCCGGATCCTTCTCTCTCTATTTTCCTCTCTTTTTGCTTTAATAATTTGTGCCATAATATTGCTAGTTATTAGGTGATAAGAGATTAAAAAGTTCTACCAATCAAATTGATCCAAGGTTAACCACCTAATGCATTAAAAGACTAAACCCTAACTTTATTCTTGTTATGTTTTTATTGGTTAATCTTTTCCCCACCTTTTCTTTATTTCTTTTCCATTTTTCCTAGCCTATTTCTTTCTCTTTTCTTTCTTCTTGGCCGGCCATCTCTCTTTCTCTTTTCCTCTCATTTTGCTCTCAACTTCTTGAAGCTTTCTCTCTAAATTTTGGGTAATTCCACCATAGAAAGTGAGCTTTTCTTCTTCCTACACAAGGTTCTAAGCTTATCTAAGGTATTTACTATGAATTTTTCCTACTAATTTCAAGTTTTAATTAGTCTTTTATGCAAGCTTAAACCTAGATTCTTGTTGCTACTACTTGGAGAACTTAGTTTGAATTGGAGATTTACTTGCTAGATAAAGTGTTCTTGTGGTTAGATAGACTAGTAAATGGCATTTAAACCTTGAAATTTCATGTGTTATATGTTGTTTGGTTGAAGATTCTTGGAGTAGAATTCTTGGAATTTAGTGGAATCTTGATTGAAATTGAGCTTGAATTGAACATAAAAGTTGTAGAACTTGTTGAAATTGGGTTGGATGGCTGATTTTCTTGCAGGAAAAAAATTTGGGTTAGTTCGATTTTAAGGGGAAATGCTGCCGAAAATTTTGGTAGAATTAAAAGAAGAAAAAGTGACAAGTGAGATTTTAAACGTAGAATATGCTCAATTGATGGAAGTTGAAGTGTAGGAATTTTTAGAAAATGATCTAGTGATAGATTAAATTTTCTTAGAATGAGTAAACCCTAAACCCTAAATCCTAGAAACCCTAAAACCAAAATCCCTAGAAATAAGTGGGGTATTTTCTTGAATTTTTCTTACTAAATTAACTAGGGTTTTAATCGGGTTTTCATTATATTATTTCTTTTAAATTTCAGGGTCCGAAAACGCATCGCGACCATTTTACGAGATATTCTCTTAGGCATTCCAGGTGAGTGTCTCTATGTGTGCATGATGCTTGAAATGTTATGTTCCACTTGTAAATATTATGTTACATTTGCAAATATTATGTGATAAAATGTGCTACTTGAAGAAAGATGTGTACTTTATCGCATCTATTCCGTAATGTGTTATATGCTTTCACTATTCAATGTGATACTTGTGCGTGAGACTTCCGTGACTAACTTTACCGTTACTTCACGGATAGTCAACCCGGACAGGCTTGGGAGGTTATAAGGTGCTGGGTGTTTTAGGACGTGACGTTCTTTCCCTTTTGAGTTATGAATCCTCAAAGAGGCCAACTCCGGATTGAACTTTCTTACGTGTAGCCCCTCCAAGGTTGAGATTACTCCCTGGATGTGGTAGCCTGTACGGAGGTTATAAGGTGAACGGTGGTTAGGGCTTGCGTGATAAAACTGGCATGTCCTTTGATAAAGACCTGAGCTATTATTTCGGTCCTACCGTCATGGTTACATGATCAGTACTTGCTTCTCCTGCGGTCGAGCTTGCTCCCGTAGTTGAGCCTTGTATCCGCCCTTGACTACTTGATAATTAAATTGTTCATATCTTGTTTATTTAATTTATCGATTATTTTATTTAATAAAATAATGAGATCTTGATATGGTTGCATGACTTGGGCATTCACTGGGCTATTATAGCTCATTCCTTTTATTTGTTTTCCTTTACCCAGGTTTCCTGAAAAATTAAAGCTGGATCGACTGATTTTGATTATACTAGATGTCTTAGTTATTGTTATAGCCAAACAGTTTTAGGCTATCCTTGTGAAAATCATGTATATTATGACATGTAAACTTTTGATGTTACTTGTACCTTTAAGTTAAATAAGATGAGTGTATTTTATTTTATTCCATTTTATTTTATTTTATTTTGAGTTAAGTATGTTGGACGGTTGCGTGAGTGCGTGATTCGAGTCCCTGGCGAGAGCTAGGCAGGCAGTCCGCTAAGCCCTTTGGTGCGCCTCTGGGTAAGGTGGGGCTAGTCACAAACTTAACCACTAATGTCTTAAAAGTCTAAAACTAACTTGACTCTTGTTGGGTTTTGATTGGTTATTATTTTTCCCACCTTTTCTTTATTTCTTTTCCATTTTTCCTAGCCTATTTCTTTCTCTTTTCTTTCTTCTTGGCCGGCCATCTCTCTTTCTCTTTTCCTCTCATTTTGCTCTCAACTTCTTGAAGCTTTCTCTCCAAAATTTTGGGTAATTCCACCATAGAAAGTGAGCTTTTCTTCTTCCTACACAAGGTTCTAAGCTTATCTAAGGTATCTACTATGAACTTTTCCTACTAATTTCAAGTTTCTTTAGCTTTTGTACAAGTTTAAATCTAGATTCTTGTTATTACTACTTGAAGAATTTAGTTAGAATTGAAGATTTACTTGCTAGATAAAGTGTTCTTGTGGTTAGATAGACTAGTAAATAGCATTTAAACCTTGAAATCTCATGTGTTACATGTTGCTTGGTTGAAGATTCTTGGAGCAGAACTCTTGAATTTGAGTGGAATTTTGAATGAATTTGAGTTTGAATTGAACATAGAAGTTGTAGAACTTGTTGAGATATGGGTTGGTTGGTTGTTTTCTTGCAGGAAAAAAAATTGGGTTAGTCCGATTTTAAGGGGAAATGCTGCCGCAATTTTGGTAGAACTAAAAGAAAAAAATTAACAAGTGAGATTTTAAACCTAGAATATGCTCAATTGAAGGAAGTTGAAGTGCAGGAATTTTTAGAAAATGATCTAGTGAAAGATTAAATTTTCTTAGAATAAGTAAACCCTAAACCCTAAATCCTAGAAACCCTAAAACCAAAACCCTAGAAATAAGTGGGGTATTTTCTTGAATTTTCTTATTAAATTAACTAGGGTTTTAATTGGGTTTTCATTATATTATTTCTTTTAAATTTCAGGATCCGAAAACGAATCGTGACCATTTTACGAGATATTTTCTTAGGCATTCCAGGTGAGTGTCCCTATGTGTGCATGATGCATGAAATGTTATGTTCCACTTGTAAATATTATGTTACACTTGTAAATATTATGTGATAAAATGTGTTACTTGAGGAAAGATGTGTACTTTATCGCATCTATTCCGTAATGTGTTACATGCTTTCACTATCCAACGTGTTACTTGTGCGTGAGACTTCCGTGACTAACTTTACAGTTACTTCACGGATAGTCAACCCGGACAGGCTTGGGAGGATATAAGGTGATGGGTGTTTTAGGGCGTATTGTTCTTTCCCTTTTGAGTTGTGAATCCTCAAAGAGGCCAACTCCGGATTGAACTTTCTTGCGTGTCGGCCCTCCAAGGTTGAGATTACTCCCTGGATGTGGTAGCTTGTACGGAGGTTATAAGGTGAACGGTGGTTAGGGCTTGCGTGATAAAACTGGCATGTCCTTTGATAAAGACCTGAGCTATTATCTCGGTCCTAACGTCATGGTTACATGATCAGTACTTGCTTCTCCTGCGGTTGAGCTTGCCTCCCGTAGTTGAGCCTTGTATCCGCCCTTGACTACTTGTTAATTAAATTGCTCATATCTTGATTATTTAATTTGTCGATTATTTTATTTGATAAAATAATGAGATCTTGATATGGTTGCATGACTTGGGCATTTACTGGGTTATTATAGCTCATTCCTTTTATTTGTTTTCCTTTACCCAGGTTTCCTAAAAAATTAAAGCTGGATCGACTAGTTTTGAATATACTAGATGTCTTAGTTCACTACAAGAAAAATCATCATCAGTGACAACAAAAAGTTGTCACTGAAAAATAAAAAGTCGTCACTAATTATTTTTATCGACAAGAAATAGGTCGCCACTTAGTCGTCACTAAATGTGAATAGTGTCAAGAATAAAATCGTCACTAAATAAATAGCCTTTTGTGACAACATTTTTTGTCACTAATGATAAGTCAATTTGTGACAACTTTGTATGTTGTCGAAGAAATTGCATAAATAGTTGTCACTACTTATTAGCCATCAGTGACGACATGGGTCGTCACTGATAAGTGAGTTAATTCAACGACAAAATCATGTCGTCACTAATAATGCACTCCAACCGATTTGGTTAATTCATTGACAAAGGTTTGTTGTCACTAATTTTGCACGTTACGTTCTTTTTGAATATTTTATATCAAATATTTCTTGTCACTAAACTTCTTATTCAATGACAACATTGGGTCGTCACTAATACTACAATTAAAGTTGAATATTCTATGACAAGTATTTGTTGTCACTGATGCTTTTTTCAGTGACGACTTTGGCTGCCACTGATACGTTGCCTATTCAATGACAAAACTTTGTTACTAATGTTTTCAGATTCATTTAAAGAGGAGTATCATCACTAATGCATTTTTGTGCTATTCATTAACAATATATTATTATCACTGATATAAAAAGTCATCACTAGTAATCACCCGTTAGTGACAAGGCTTTATTGTCATTCCAATGGTTCACTTAGTAACAACATATCAGTAGTCATTAGTGATATTGCTGTTTAGTGATTTTATTACATTGCCACTATTAATTGTATTCAGTAACAACATTACGTTGTCATTTTATTATTATTTTGTAGCACAACCTGTCAAAAATCAATATGTATAGGATTGAATCATTTAATCCTATTACAATTGCTACATTGTATTTTAAATCAATAACAATATTATCTATACCACTATTTATAAAAACTGTCATCCTTCAATTGCCAAACATAATATTTAATAATATACAAAAGTCATTTACTACAGTATTTTTTTCAATACATTGTTTCGATGCACAAAACAGAATATAAAGAAACAAAAAAAATCAGAACTACAAGGCAATAAAGTAATACTTTGCCTAATCACTCTGTAGAATTACAAAATAACATTAAGTGGGTTTAAACATCTCAATAACTAAGTTTTGACAACAAGAACAAAAGTAAGAAAGATACACAACTTTAAACATCTGTTGTCAACTAGCATAATCAACAATTTGCCTACCAAGTGAAACTTTGTCACCTCCACCAAAACCTTGCCAACCTACTTTCGATCTTCTGAATGGGCATTGATGTCACTGTTGGGAACTATGGAACATTTATATCACTGCTTAATAGAAAAAGTAAAACTAAAGATTAAACAAGTTCAACAACTGAAGAATAAAAAAATTAGTATAAAAAATAAAGCCATACTTGTATGCAAAGAAGTTTTATCCTGAACAAATGAACCATACATGCATTTTGACACTTATGCTGAACAAAAAATCTTATAAAACTACATAATACACTAGCATCTGAATGATGGCATTTGTTTGATGTTGTATGTTTGTTGAACCCATAAATAAAATATGCACCCAACAACATGACGACTTCATTTTGCTATACATTGCCCTCATTCTTGTCAGCTAGCACCCAAAATATAATCCATTTTCCCCCTAAACATCAGCAATTTTCTGCAAAAAAATAAGTGATTTTCTCAAAAATAGTGCCCAACTCAAGCAACTATAAAAAATAATTTGTCCTCAGCAAATGTATCTCGATCAACCAGACCATCAAACCACACGCACAAACAAACCTGTCAAAATATCGAGAGCAAAGAAACTATGCAAAGTCTTAAACACCATGCATTGATATCAGCCTTAATCCTATTGATTTGGTCCATTAAACTAGAATCAAAAGATGATTACATTGCCATCATATTGTTTATTACTAACTTAAACATATGAAGGAACTAATTCAAGACTTCATTTGCTCATAAAGAGAAACTTAAAAATAGTTACATAACTAATGAGCTCTTTGGATGCCAACCTTGAGATATCATTCAACAAATAAGATCAGCATTATCATCTTTAACAAGTCATTTGACTTCCACCTCAAGAGAAATGGATATACTTCTTTATATAATATAGCCTCGAAAGTTACAAGACAAGAAAGAAAACAAATTGGACAATTAAGTAATCATTAAAGTAATTAGCATGATCTCAACATATGCAACTACTTGGTTAATCATGTTAGATGAGAGTCCATTTGCGTGACTGATTTGTGGGATCCTATTTTAACACATTTTTCAAGAAAGAATAATTTCTTAGATCAAATAAAAGAAATAAGTAGTGCTGTAAACTATTCTTTAATATGCAGAAATTAAGCATTCTTGAGATATATCAGTGACAGCATATTGTAGCCCTGACATGACAATAGTAGAAAGAAATAGGCAATGAGATGTATCAGTTGCAGCATGTTGCAGCCAAGAAAAAGTTCGGAGAAGGAGAGAAGAAAAAGAAATAGGAGAAAGAGAGAATTACAGTTCGTCAAAATGGTAAAAATCCAAGGATATTTGCCATGAGCAAGATTTTAACATATCGATCATGACGGACCAATCTTAGTGTAAAAACTACATAGTCATCGTAGGATCTTGCAGTTTCAATGGCATGAAGCACTCAACTCAGCAAAAACATCATCTTGCCTTGCCTTTAACATATTAGCACTTAGCTTTTTCAAGTTTCATAACTCAAAATCAAAATAAGACACTCTCAACCAAATTAACCAAGATGTATAATCAAAGATTTATAGAATCAACTTGTAGCATGAAAATCAAAGCTTGTGCAAGGCAAATCCTTGTCAAAAATTCAGATTTGCACCTCTATAGAAAACCATCCATGAGACATCTAAATTTAGGAAGCAATTTCACCAAACCACGCTAAACACGCATAAACATATAATACAACATAGGACTCATTACATGAGAGTGTCATTGTCAAGATCATTCCAAGGTTCATCAATCTCATATCCCTTTCTTCGAAGATATTGACTACCATTACTCTTTTCAAGTTTCATAACTCAAAATCAAAGTAAGACACTCTCAACCAAATTAACCAAGATGTATAATCAAAGATTTATAGAATCAACTTGTAGCATGAAAATCAAAGCTTGTGCAAGGCAAATCCTTGTCAAAAATTCAGATTTGCACCTCTATAGAAAACCATCCATGAGACATCTAAATTTAGGAAGCAATTTCACCAAACCACGCTAAACATGCATAAACATATAATACAACATAGGACTCATTACATGAGAGTGTCATTGTCAAGATCATTCCAAGGTTCATCAATCTCATATCCCTTTCTTCGAAGATATTGACTACCATTACTCTTGATTACATGATTTACTCAAATTCACATTGCTATTGCATTTAAGGCTCAATCCAACTATTTACATCATAACACCACATGTTGGCATCAATTAGGCAATATCTAAGCATTTCAAGTCAATTAGGCAATTGGACTTTTGACAACAATAATTTATTGTAGGGACAAGATGCATTTTGCACTTTCGTAGCTAATAATCTTCCTAATTTATTGAAGGGTCATATCTTGATTTAAGTCCACCTTCTTTTGATGCGAAAAAAGGCCCAAATCCACACAAATAATGTTCCAAATATTACTTACCAGCTAGAAGATCCATTGCTTGGCAACTGCAATCCAAACTTTGCAGTTAATGCATCAAGGACACTGTTCGTATGCCTTTGTTGGGTCTCAAGCCTGTCCATCACTCTTTGTTGAGCTTGAACTTGCGCTTCCAAATCACTAGCTCTTTTCTCAGCCTGTTCTGCTCTTGTTTTGAGGGATTCAATCTCTGCAAGTTGCTCTACCATCATTGTTGTCCTTGAGACACCACGACCACGTACATGTCCAGGTATGTGGCCAATAACTTCCATGCATATCTCCTCCTCCGTTATGCTCGTACCGTTTTCTTGAGATTCTGTCAACCGCTCTTTCAACTTAATCTACATTAACAAGTATCATATAGTTAGTATATAATGTGAGTTATTACCTAATTGAATATTGCAAAAGTTGTGTAAATGCGAGTGTAGTTAAACTCACTGAGTTACTTGCCGACAACTCATCCACCATAGCATTTTTTTTCCTACTAAAATGAGTCATTTCATAAAGTTCAATGGGTCCAACTTTACGCGCTTCTTTTGCTTCCTGTTATGTAAAAGAAGTTAGAAACTTGATAGTGTAACATAAATTAAATATATGTATCACTTTACCCGTTCAGCTTTGTGACGTAAAAACGATTTAGTTCCACCCGTGTGAGCTGATTTTTGCTTTGATCTATTAATTGCATTCCGTCTACTTATGGCCTGCACTTAGAAAATGTTAGGCTCTTGGTCAACAAGCAAATATACATATGAATAAAGATAAATTGTGCGAATTATGCACCAAAATACCTGAAATTCTTCACTATCAAAATAATTGCACAAATATGCCCAATCATCCTTTTCCATGTGTGGAGGGCATTTTGAAAGAGCTTCTTCCTTTGTCTTGAAACTTTTAAATAATTTGTGAAAATTGTGTCGTCTATTTCGATATTGAACATTGAGTTGCTTGAGCAACGCTGGTTCAACATGGTCGCCTTCCTCTTGAACAAAACTATTCTGCATATGAAAATAGCAAATTGTTGGAATAATACGAATTAAAAACATAATAAAAAGAATGCTATTTGTGACTAACTAGATTAAGCAATTTTTAAAAATATTTCAGTTACAAGTAGAAATTAACTTACATTGACCATCTTCAATAATGCTTCTCGATCACTATTTGGAAGCTTTGCCCATTTTGGTGCTTGCCACTTGCCAAAGTGTCGAATCACACAGGATGCCTCAGAGATGTACTCTTGTGCACCTTCTCCAATTAATCTGCCACTTGTCTTTGATACATGAACATTGACTTTTTCTCCAACATTTTTCTTCTTTGCCAGTGCAATATTGCGAGTAGGTCCTCTTGCCCGCTTTAAGATTTTGATGCCTAACAAAAATAGGATGTAAATTTTGTATAATGGGCATTGAAAATTAGAGTTCTTCTAGATGTAATAAAGTAGTGAAAGAAAGTTTATTAACTGTCACTGTTTTCATTTTGAATGGCTTCAATCTCATCGTTGCTATTGCTACCACATGAAATGAAATGGTCCGATCCATCATGTTGTGCATTAGGATTAACATTAGCTTGAACTTCAACACTCGGGGGTGATATCTGCCCATCCTCATTTGCTCTTGTAGTAGCTCCATTAGTAGTTGAATTCGGTTCCTATAATCCAAAGATGGATGAAATAAACATGAATTAGAACATAATTTTGTTCATGCAAATTAAAATCATGGCTCACCTAAACTGTCTATTCGGACTTGAAACACCTGAATTTTTTGCCGAAAATATGGTTTTGGCAGCTTAAACTTTTATCTATTGATATACACTATGAACAAGTGTGTTGTGTTCTTAGGTAACCATCAACCAATATATACGTGGTAAAAAACTACTACACATATGCAAGCACAAGTATAACTTGAAAGATGTTTAATGTTTGATTAAACCACTACACATATGCTACTACACATAACTGTGGTGTGTTCTTAGGAAACCATCAACCAATAAATATATGATAAAAACTACCATGCATAAGGGGTAGGTGGGTAGGGGGGTGTGTGTGTGTAGAGAGAGATAGAGAGAGAGAGATCTGAGTATGCATATGAAATGACAATTGCAAAAAAGCAAAACATAAGTATAACAAACATTTTTAATTTCATCACTCCAATATGACAATTGCTAAAAAATAAAACATGACATTTCAAGGACAAATTAAACCCAAGTTGTAAACAAGAATGATGTATTACTGTCACACCCATTATAAGTATCATACAATGGTGACTTAGTGTCTCCAAGTTAGACTCACTATAAGTATCATGCAAAGGTTAGATAAATTTCAAATAGCTAACGTAACGTCTGCATAATTATGATAAAGTGCAGGAAAAACTTAATGCCTAAATTGTAAAAGAATACACAAACAAATACCAAATGATGTGATATAAAGATGACCAATGGAATTCTCTGAAAAGGTTTCACAACTCAAATCCTAATAGATGAGGGAAAGATTTAATAACTGTTTATTGATTCAACTTGTACACCATTAGAATTTCAACTAGTGATTTACAAGTGGAAGTTCATTAAATCTAAACCCAAAAAATTAGAATCAAAGTTTTTAATTCTTTCTTTAAGAAATCCTTAGTTCATCTGCAGTCATACTACTTGGGATCAATGCCAATCTCACCTATGTCTTGTAGTACTTCCTCAAACAAAATAAAGTGTGTCAATAGCTCACTAGCTTATTGTTCTCCCAATCAGAACTTAAAGCCTTTGTGCCTACCAAAAATTGTTATCATTTTGTACAAGTAGATCACAATAAAAAAATGCTTGTAATCTGCATCCATCATTTCATATTAGTTCTCCCTGTCCTTCAGTAAAAGACTTACAAGTTCATACCATTCCTCTAGCCAAATTATGAGTCTAAAAAACCATGTCAACTAAATAATTATATCACATTGGTTCCAAAAGTAGCTAGATGTAGAATGTGCCTTATTGATGCTTTTCTAAACTAGTACTTTCTGCAGGAATAAACATTATAACACAATAATAGTAACTAGGAAAATTTTCGACCATGTTGTAGTCTCTGTCACAGGTTTTCTTATCATACCCATGACTCTACTATAAGCTGAATAACAATGCATCAATGATCAGTCAAATAAGATTCCACAGGCATTTTAAACTAAAAGAGATCCTAGGAAACATACCACATTTTGCATATACAGTAGCTTCCTTCCACCCAAATCCAAACTAAAACCTTCTTTCATTCCTATTCAGTAGTAGGTTTTTTACCCATGAAAGTAGTATCAAGATAAAAAAAAATGAGTTATTGCATTCCAGGAAAGACTTTGAAAAGGTGAACTGAATTTTTTTATCTTTTGCACTATTTTTTCCTTTTAAAAATACAGCCCACCAACACTTTCTTCTTATAGACTCAAGCATGAAAATATCTATAAATTAGTGCCTGCGACATTCATCCATTCGTCCGCATTCAATGTTAATCCACTAACCAGTCATTTAGAACTATCTAGAGAGATAGCACCAACCTCGGTTTCAGCAAATAGACGCAACTGAATTGTTCTTTTTCGTCCCAAGGTAGATCCAGAGCCTCCACTTACTGTTTGATGCACCAACCTACAACAACAACATTGCTTATGAATAATATGGCTCAAAGTGTACTTGTTCTATAATAGACGTACCCTTTATATCCATTCTCGATACTTGACTAGATAAATTACCTTTTGTTGAAGTGACAATGCTGTCGGTGCACCTACAGATGAGGGTCCTGCTTTAGTGCTTGTATTGACCGGCAAATTACCTTTTGTTGCACCAGCTTGCTACAATAACAACAAAACCAAATATATATGACAAATATGCATATTCAAATAAGAAAACATATATTCAAACCATATTTTCAATACCTGATCAACTGCATTAGGTCGACATTGTTGTGGACCTGATGTGCTTGTACCTCCACTTAGACGTGTAGGGGCATGGCCCTTTTTCCTAGGTCCAGCCATCTGCAATTAGAACAAGGTAAAAGATATTATACACTGGCCAAACAATTTTAGTGTCACAAACATGCATAAATTTCAGTTTTTATGCATAGTGAACATAATGGATTGACACTTTGTAAGAGATAGAACTTTGAAAAACATTAAGTGACACTAATTTGTGCAAGAAAGTAAGACAAACCAGAAATTATGCCGAAAAGAGATCTTGTTTACAAATGCTATTTTGCAACACATATTCAATCAGAATCATAGTCATCACTTTCAAGTATATGTTCATCTTCATCTTCGGTATTGGAAAATTGCTCAATGTCTTCGTCATCAATGAAGTTATCATCTATCTCCCGTGCACTCTTGGTCGAATTTTTAGAAATTAAACTATTAGCTTCAATCCTCTCATCTGCTAATGCATCTTCTCGTCTTAAAGACAGTAATTCGTCATTTTCTTGCACACCAATTAAATCTCCAACATCATCTTCTTGATAAGCCTCATCATCACCAACCAAATCATCATCACTTTTCTCAAGAACATCATATGATCCACGAGGACTAACCATCTCCACTATATGCCAATGACCACCAAGTTTCATATCTTTAAAATAAAAAACTTGTGCAGCTTGGGATGCCAATATATATGGCTGGTCGGTGTACCATTTCTTTGATACATTAACGCTAGTTATGTTCCATTGCTTGTCAAACCTAATTCCTGAACTATTTCTTAAATCCCATCAATCACATTTGAACAATACCACTTGATTTTGACTAAGTGGGTATTCCACCTCTAAAATATCAGTGAGTATACCATAGAAACTTATTTCTTCATTATCATGCTCCCCCTTAACCATAACTCCACTATTTTGTGTTTTCCTTTCTTTCTCACGATCTTTCGTGTGGAACATATAACCATTCACATTACAACCAGGGTATCTGTTGACTCGAATATCAAGTCCTTTAGCCAATGACAAGAGTTCATCATTGCATCCCCCAAGTGCATGCAATTGGGAAACCTAAGTCAAATACCAATCCACTACTAATTATTTGACCAAATTACAAGCTTTATGAGTATTGACAAATTTAAGTTATCCTTATTATGTACTTACACGTTCGTCAAACCATTTCGGAAATTCTAAATCTTGTTGTTGTTGGACATTGTGTACATTTTGCTTTTGTAGAATTTCCTCATGTTCCCTATACAAATAGTATTAGTTCATTAGACTAGCTTATAATTAACACATATATAGGTTAAAAAATATTAAAAATTCAAAAATGTGAACATATACAGATCGCCTACCTTAGGTACTCGTCTATCTCTTCGCAATTTTTTAATATGTAAAGGTGAACCTTTCTCAATTCAGCAACATCGAAACAACCAAACATTGTTGCCCCAAAAGGTCGAGTAATACTAGAAAAAACAGATAACTCTCCGGAAGCTTCAACCCTCTCCGTATTTCGTTCCATATGACTAAACTTTGTTGGAACATTTCGCAAGTACCTAGAAATGAATGTAAGACATTCATCATCTAAGTAACGCTCTGCGATGCATCCTTCTGGTCGAGCCCTGTTATGCACATATCGTTTGTATTGACCCATTTTCCTGGGTTCAAGAAATTTAGTCAACAAAATTAAATCTTCAATAATTTTTCTAATTAAATTAAAGAATTATTTATAAAAAGAAATATTTTTTACCTCTCAAATGGAAACATCCATCGATATTGTACTGGACCAGTAATTTTTGCTTCAGTAGGTAAATGGACCATTAAGTGGACCATTATGTCGAAAAAAGAAGGAGGAAATATTTTTTCAATTTGCATAATATTAAAGCAACATTCTTCTCCTGTATTTCCAGCTCATCCAAATGTAGAGTTTTGCAGCAAATTTTTCTAAAAAAATTGCTGAGCTCTACTAATGTTTGTGAAACTTCCTTTGGCAGAATTCCTCGTATTGCTAGTGGAAGTAATCGCTGTAGAAATACATGATAATCGTGACTCTTCATGCCTGAAATTTGACTTTGACTTGTCTTAACACATCGAGTTATATTGGAGGCAAATCCGTCTGGAAATTTGATTGAGCTTAAAAACTGACATATTTGTTTCTTCTCCTCACGTGATAGCGTGTAGCATGCAGCTGGCATTATGTACGAATCACCATCTTGTTGGAGATGCAAATCTTCCCTTATGCCCATTTCCTTCAAATCTCTCCTAGCATTCAACGTGTCCTTGTTTTTCTCACCGATGCTCATTAATGTTGCCAATAAACATTCAGCCACATTCTTCACAACATGCATGACATCCAAGTTGTGTCGCATTTTGTTCGTACTCCAATATGGCAATTCAAAAATATGCTTACCTTGGACCAATTCACACCGCTCTCCCTACGTCTTCTTTTCTTCTGCTTAAGCACATTAGGTGACTTTCCAAACTCAACCTGTTCAATACCCCGAAGTTGCTGCAATATTTCCTCACTAGACAAAATTTGAACAGGCTGCCTAAGATCTCTTTCACCATTAAAAGCCTTCTTTTCTCTCCGCCATTATGATCAGGCGGCAAAATCGACGATGCCCCATGTAACAACATTTATTTCCATGTTTTAAATAAACACTACTACTGTCATATAAAACAAATAGGACACGCATCATAACCTTTGGTAGTCCACCCTGACAGATAGCCATAAGCTGGAAAATCATTAATTGTCCAAAGAAGGGCAGCACGTAAAAAGAACATCTCTC
>CM045560.1:13127368-13178639 GCA_024721245.1 Mitragyna speciosa
AAAGAATATTCTAGAAAATTTACTAAAAACTTATCACTAGTTGTAACCTATCACAATTAAATAACTACCATAAAGATTACAACTTGTAAAAATAAAAAAAATACAAAATAAAATTCGAAAACTCTAGCTCACTAAAGTTTCTATCCCTATCCGCGTGGGCTATCCGTGCACGGGTAGCCAACACGGATAGGTCCAAAAACTATGATCTTTCCTTCGTATCTTCCCATTTGAGTGGATGCTAGATAGGCCATCTTCCATGCTCCATTGCCTGCCTTGTGCCCTTTAACTCCTCAAAATATCAGAGACGAACGATCAATCCCATTGAGAATTGAATGATGCGCGTGGGGCTACCATGCACGTATCATCATTTCTTGGCGAGACAATCATGTTGTTGTTTCATATGGATAAACCTTTGTATGAGGTACATTATGAAAGGTATTCAACTTTGAAAGCCAATTGAGATGGTGAGCTTAATAGAGTGATCTTTAAGTGATACAAGAAAGCGAGTGTAAACACATGAGGTTGAGTAAGGATTATTGTCTCTTGGTACTAATCTTTCTTGCAAAAATTATCCATGATGTCAACCGAAGGTGAATCTAGGCCAAGTGATCTTCAAAAGGCAGTCAAATCATTGATAGCTAGTGTTCAATCGCTTAATGCACGTTTAGACCGAAAAGAGGAAGCACAAAATAGATCAACCAATTGGCATGATAAGGCTTCATTGGATGAATCTGAAAACTCCAATGAAAAGGAACTAGAATCATTGATTAGGAGGCCAAGACGGAATCAACATGAAATGGAGATACCGTCAAGGGGGTGAAATTAAAGATTTCAATTTTTTGGGGCAAGCTGGATCCGGAGAATTATTTGGAGTATGAGAGAAGATTGATATGATCTTCGATTGCCATACCTACATGGAGGAACAAAAGGTAAAAAACTAACAGTAATTAAGTTTAATGATTATGCTATTGTGTGATGGGATTAGGGGGTACTAATCTTTCTTGCAAAAATTATCCATGATGTCAACCGAAGGTGAATCCAGGCCAAGTGATCTTCAAAAGGCAGTCAAATCATCGGTAGCCAATGTTCAATCACTTAATGCACGTTTGGACCAAAAAGAGGAAGCACAAAATAGATCAACCAATTGGCGTGATAAGGCTTCATTGGATGAATCTGAAAACTCCAATGAAAAGGAATTGGAATCATTGATTAGGAGGCCAAGACAGAATCAACGTGAAATGGAGATACCATCAAGGGGGTGAAATTAAAGATTCCAATTTTTTATGGCAAGCCGGATCCGGAGAAGTATTTGAAGTATGAGAGAAGATTGATATGATCTTTGATTGCCATACCTGCTTGGAGGAACAAAAGGTAAAACTAGCAGTAATTGAGTTTACTGATTATGCTATTGTGTGATGGGATCAAGGGAGCACTCAACAGAGGAGATGTAAAGCACCACCAATTAACACTTCAGGAGAATTAAAGGCGGCAATTAGGAGTAGATTTGTTCCAAGTCACTATTATAGGGACTTGTACCAAAAGCTTCAAACTCTCACCCCAAGGAAGTAGAAATGCGGAGGATTACTGTAAAGAGATGGAAATAACCATGCTTCATGTGGATATTGAGTAGAATACTAAAGCAACCATGGCCAGATTTTTTATCGGATTGAAGCAAGAAATAGCTGATGTGCTAGAACTCCAACATTACGATAATCTTGATGACATGGTGAACAAAGCAACCAAGGTGGAGCGGAGGCTCAAGAGGAGGGGTTACTCCAAACCTTCTTCAAGTTATCAACCTTCAACATTAAAGCAATTCACACTAAGAAGGGATGATAAAGAAACTTCAACTGCAACACATTCAAAGCCCAAGGAGTATCCTAAATGAGATGGCAAGGTAAAGGTGAAGCCAACTAATGACAATCCAAAGGGAGAAATAGGGATGTCAAGTGCTTCAAATGCCAAGGAAGAGGACATTATGCCGATCAATGTCCAAACCAAAGAACCATGTTGATGCTTCCAAATGGCGAGATAGTGATCAGTGAGGAAGAGGAGTATGCGGACATGCCATCATTGATGGAGGAAGAAGAATAATCATCCGGAGAGGAGTATGGAACAAATGATCAATTTGGTTTGGTGATTCGTAGAGCATTGAATGCACAAGTAAGAAAAGATGAAGCACAAAGCGAGAACATCTTCTATACACATTGTCACATTAAAGACAAAGTGTGTAGTTGATAATTGAGCCGGAAGTCGTGCAATTGTAGCAAGTGCACTCATGGTGGAGAGACTGGCATTGCCTACTACAGATCATCCAAGACCTTACAAGTTATAATGGCTCAACAATAGTGGTGAAGTGAGGATTGCAAAGCAAGTTGTTGTGCCATTTAGGGTTGGTAGGTATGAAGATGAGGTGCTATGCGATGTAGTTCCGATGCAAGCTTGTTATTTATTGCTTCGGATGACCATGGCAATTTTGTTAGTGTATGCCCTAAAACCAAGTCAGTTTTTGGGATTTTTATATTACGCTTATTTCGTGTTATACTTATATGTGTGGTATTTTCTTTATTATTTAATACTTTTTATTTATTTTACTTGTTTGTTTGATAAAGTCCATAGAATATTAACTATGTATAAGAGATTGTAAGAGTTACAATGATGAGACTCTTATTACACAAAGTTATATTTTTAAATATCCCTAGTCATAGTATTAATGAGATGGGACATCATTAATATAGGAAGACTAGCACATATTTTGCCTCTACTTATGATAAGTATTATTTGATCTCGTCAGCTATGGTGTGTGACAACTAAGCTAGTATGTGGATGCTTGTTAAAGACCAAGTTCATTGGATTGATCCGCCAAGAGTTACCATTCATAGTGCTAATGAATTGTACTCTTAGTGGCAATGGTGTAAGTGATCCTTAGACTTGAGATTACCATAATATCTTGCGTATGGATTGCTATGCTTTGAATCTGTTGCTCGGTGCTTATAAAAAAGTAGCCCTACGAGAGAGATTGGATATAGTGTGAAGCATGGAAGGATAGTGAGTAATTGATATAGGATTCACCACTCCTTATTAAAGGAGAGTATATCCTGGATTGGCCACTTATTGAAATATAACTTAAAGAATCTTCTGCGCAAAAGTGAAAGTATGACTTGAAAACATTTCAAGGTTATACTTTTATAGAAGTTATATTTCTAGAAAAAGAAACCATTAATTAGTCATTTAAAGAGTGCACACTATACTCATAGACTAATTGGGATATAGTGTGGTAACATTATTATTTATAGGTGTAGTCTACCATATGACTTTCCTATTCACTTGGGTGGTCATGATGCATTGCTAGACGCCACTCATGATCTATAAGTGTAAATTAATTAATTAGTGAATTAATGATAAATTAAAGTGTTTAATTTACCTAGCTCTTAATTAATTAATTAATTAATTAATGAGTTATAATTTGTACTTATTGTCAACGTGAATGGAACCTAATGGGTCACACACAATAAGAACATGGTCCTTGGGTTAAATTGTCATTAAGACAAGTATATGATACTTATGGGGTTAATTTATGTGATAAATTAACTTAAAGGACTTATTTATAAATATCTAACTCTTGCTGGAAATTAGTTTCCTAAAAGGATTTAAGGAGCTATTTGGTTTCCTTTCGGAATAGGTTTCCTAAAGGAATAAGATTAGCTTAAGGTAAGCTTTCTAAACCTTCTTGATTTCTAATTGCTCTTGTTTCCTTAAAGACTAGGATACTACATCTATAAATAAGTCTATGCCTTGACTTTTGAAAGATGGATAAAACATAACACAAAATTTAGAGAGAGAAAAATTGAGAGCTTGGTAGCGTTTTTTCTCCGCAAGAAAAACGCCACGCCCCCTTCCCTAATTGTTAGGGTTCAACTTCTTTCTTCTTCTTGTGTTCTTCATGAATCATTCAAGTGAGCTAGCACTCAAAAGGCAAGGCAAGCTGTAAGGTAATAGCATAGGTAACGCAACGGAAAAATAAAAATTTATTACCTTAACCATGGATCTCTTTGACATAACTATATGATTAACAAGGGGGGTTTGCATGAAGATTACCTTAAGCACAGAAGATTTCTATGCTTCTAGGCAAAGATCCTTCGAAGAAAATGTTAGATCTACCATAAAAAAGCCCTCCAAGCGTAGAGCCTCTAACGATATCCACACGAACAACTTCTTTGGGAACCTTGTAGGCTTGCTTGCTTTGACTTTTGAGTGCTGGTTCCCTTGAATTATTTGGGAACTCAAGAAGAAGAAAAACCTAACAATTAGGAGAAAGAGAGAGAGAGAGACGTCTAGAGAGAGAAAGAGGCGTGCCTTCTTCTTTCTTCAATTTTCTCTCACTAGTTTTCTTTTGTGTTGCAATAATTCAAGAGTCAAAGCATGAACCTATTTATAGAGGAAGTATTCTAGTCTTTTAGGAAATAAAGCTAATTGGAAACCAAGAAGGTTTAGGTAACTTACTTTAAGCTAATCCTTCTCCTTTAGGAAATCTATTCCATAAGGAAACCAATTAGTTACTTTATTTCTTTTAGGAAACCAATTTCCTGTAAGACTTGGAATATTTATAAATAAGTCCTTTAAGTTAATTTATCTCATAAATTAACCCCATAAGTATCTCATACTTATCGTAATTACATTTTAACCCAAAGATTTTGTTCTTAATGTGTGTGACCCATGAGGTTCCATTCACGTTGGTAATAAGTATAAATTATAACTCATTAATTGAGCTAGATAAATTAAACACTTTTAATTTATCATTAATTCACTAATTAATCAATTCATACTTATAGATCATGAGTGGCGTCTAGCAATGCATCATGACCACCCAAGTGAATAGGAAAGTCATATGGTAGACCATACCCTTCAATGACAATGTTACCGTGTAATTAATATCCTTTCACCACACTATATCTTAATTAGCCTATAAGTATAGTGCATACTTTTAAATGACTAATTTATATTTTCTTGTTCTAGAAATACAACTCTCCATGATGTATAACCTTGAAACTACTTCCAAGTTATACTATCACTTCTGCAGAAGATTTATGAGTTAATATTTCCAACAAGTGGCTATAAAGGGATATACTCTCCTATTAAGGAGTGGTGAATCCTATATTGATTACTCACTATCTTTCCATGTTTCAAACTATACCCAATCTCTAACCTATGGGCTACCTTTTTACGAGCACCGAGGAATAAAGTCAAAGTATAGCAATCCACACTCAAGATACTATAGTAATCTCTAGTCAAAGGATCACTTACACCATTGCCATTAAGAGTTAACCATTGGCACTACAGTTAAAACTCTTGGCAGATCAATCCAATGAACTTGTTCTCAAACAAGCATCCACATACTAGCTTAAGTGTCATGCACACCATAGTCAATGAGATCAACTACTACTTACCATAAGTAGAGGCAAAGTATGTGCTAGTCTATCTGCATTAATGATGTCCAATCTCATTAATATTACGACTAGGGATATTTAAGAATATGACTTTATGTGTTAGAATCTCATAATTGTAACCCTTACAATCTCTAATACACAGTCAATATTCTAAGGACTTTATCAATCAAACAAGTAACATGGAAATACAAATATAGACGATAAAGAAAAAATACCACATGGATAAATATAACATATAAAACACCTTAAACCATCTTGGTTTTAGGGCATACACTAACACAAGCAAGCCCAAGGGTTCCTAAAGATCGTGTTCGTGTGGATACCGTTGGAGGCTCTACACTTGGAGGGCTTTTCATGGTAGATCAACACCTTCATCGAATAGGATCATGCCTTTTGAACCATAGAAATCTTCTGTGCTTGAGGTATTTGTGCTAGACACCCTTTAATTGTATAGATTATATCAAAGAGATTCCTGGCTAAGGTAATAAACTTTTAAATTTTTCGCTGTGTTACTACCCTTATTACCATACAAATTTGACAAGAATAGCACTCACAACTATTAAACCAACAAGTATTCTTTTGTACATAGGGATAGGAAAGTCACACTTGTACCTCTTACACCTCAACAAGTGCATAAGGATCAAGTGAAATTACAAAAAGAAAGTGATCAAGAAAATGAAAGAAAAAGAGAAAAAAAACAAAGAGGAAAAAGGGTTGAGAAAAATGAGGGGAAAAAGGCATTGGTTAATTCAACCATAGAGGTAAAACAAAAAAGAAAATAAAAATTATTTGCAAAAGCCAAAGACATCATATAGCTCGGTGAACATCACAACCCCTTCACCTTCATCAATTGATTCTCCCATGACCAAAAAGTCATTCTCGCAGCTATTTTGAGATGGGCTCCTTCTCTTGTTGAGATCAAAACTCCATCTTGTTATAAAGGGAAGGCTGCAATTTCCTTTTCTAAGGCTGATATACTCAAAGTTGCACCCTCTTTCAAGTTTGCGCTTGTTGGAAAGTTCTCACACGGAAGGCCAAAACTTGATGAAATTCAAAATTTTTTTGCATCACTGGATTTAAAGGGAACGATGCATATTGGCCATCTTGATCATAGGCATGTTCTTTTGTGCTATATTCACTTCTAAGATAAACTGCCCAACAATGGAGATATGGACTGGGGAGAAAAGTGATAAAAGCATGGGAAGGCAGCTAGCTGCAAGTAACAAGATGGATACATAGCAAGGCAATCATGCGAATGAAAGTGTTTCCTGTCCACAGTCAATGGATGAGCAAGATGAGATTCTTGAGGATTTTGCAGTGTACCAAGAGCTTCAAACAAATGAGGTGCCAATTCTTGAATCGTCATTGGGAGAATTCCAGCAAATTAAAAGAGGCAATAAGGCTATAACGGCAAAGTTCCTGTCAGATAGAGATAGAGAACTCCGTTCAATGTCTAAGTCTTCACAAAATTCTTTTCAACTACTTGCAAATGATTAATTTCATGTTTTGGAACATAAGAGGGTTGTCTAGGCCTTCTCATTTTAGATGTTTAAAAAAATTAGTCAGATGTCATAAAATTTAGTTGCTTTGTGTATGCGAAACTAAGGTGGATTATGCACAAGCGAATTTTTTCCATTTGCAGCTTAAATTTGGTCATGTTTGTTATAATCATGAAGCTTCTATTTGGGTTTTTTATAGTGGTGTGTTTTCTTGTTTGAAATTGGGGGAAGTGCACAACATAAATGTGACGCCCCAGAAATTCGTATAAAATTATATAATTCATGTTATGTTTATTTGTAGAAAGAAATATATAAAATGAGGAAAAAAAAAAAAGAAGAAGAGAGGTCAAGATAAAAAATGCCCTCAATAAGAGAATTTCCTTTAGGTAGGGTTAGTGTTAATCTTTGACTTATTAGTTGGAAGATTACTTAAGTAAAATTAGGTTAAGTAAATGAGATTCTTTCATGATTAAGTGGTATACCTAAGTATCAAACTTGGGTTAATTTTATTGGTCTATTAGTTTATAATAGTGTTTAATTTTGACTAACTAACTTTATCATTTTCAAGGCTTTTGACTAAGTGAGTCTTAGTTCCAATTTTGACCTAAAAATTTCACTAATTTCTCTTGCTTTCTCTCTCTAAAATCCGGCCCTCTCTCTCTCTTCTTTTTCTCTCTTTTGCTTTAAAATTTGTGCCAAAGTCTTGCAAGATGTTAGGAGATAAGTGACCAATATTTTCCACTAATCAAATTTAACCAACTAGCACCTATTTTGCCAAAATATCTAAACCCTAGCTTGACTCTTGTTTAGTTCTAATTGGTTGCACTTTCTTCCATTATTCTTTTATTCTTTTAATCTTTCTTGACCTAATTCTCTTTCATTTTATTCTCTCTTGGCCGAAATTCTCTTTCATTTTATTCTCCCTTGGCCGACTCTCTCAATCTCCCTCTCTACCCTCCCTTGTTCTTCATTTTCTTGGAGCTCTCTCTTCAATTTTAGACAAATTCCACCATAGAAAGTGAGGTTTTCTTCTTCCTAAGCAATGTTCTCAGCTTGTTTAAGGTATGTACTATGAACTTTTGCTATTAATTTCAAGTTTTATTTGAGTTTTATTCAAGTTTTATTCAGGGTTTTGTTCAAGTTTTACTTTCACAGCCATACTGGACCAGTTTTAGTAAAACTTTCATAACTTGGTATAGATAACTTGGATTCGAGTGATTCTTGTTGTTTTAGAAACTAGATTGATAGGGCTTTCCAACGGTATAAGGCTTGCACTGTGATTCATTGTATATTAATCGCAGAAAGTTTGCAAAGTTGGCTGAAAATTTGATTCTGCGTAAAACAGTTTTGATGATGAGCCAAATTGAGGGCTGATTTTGAACCGGTTCTAGTTGGAATTTGGATTGATGATCTTCACGAAAGTTATAGCCCTATAAACGTACTTTCAAACCATGTAATCAGAATTCCCTGGTTCTTGATGGATTGACCCCAACAATGGCACGAAGTTGGCTGAAAACCAACCCTGTGCAGATTTAGGTAAAGATTCTTGGAGTAGAATTCTTAAAATTTAGTGGAATCTTGATTGAATTTGGGCTTGAACTGAACCTAGATGTTGTAGAACTTGTTGAATTTGGGTTGGATGGCTGATTTTCTTGCAGGAAAAAAATTTGGTTTGGTCCGATTTTAAGGGGAGATGCCGCCGAAATTTTGGTAGGAATAAAGAAGGGAAAAATAGAAAATGAAACTTCCAACCTAGAACATGTTAAAATTAAAGAGTTAATGTGCAGAAATTTTAGGTAAAATGATCTAGTAATGAGCAAAGTTCCTAGAAAAAGAGAACCCTAAAATGAAACCCTAAACCCTAAACTCTAGAAACCCTAAAACCAAAACCCTAGAAATAAGTGGGATATTTCTTGAATTTCTTTACTGAATTAATTAGGGTTTAAATCGGATTTTCATCAGATTATTTCTTCTAAATTTTCAGGGTCCAAAAACACATCACGACCATTTCACGAGATATTTTCTTAGGCTTTCCAGGTGAGTGTCTTTATGTGTGCATGATGCATGAAATGTGATTTTTTATTTGATAAATATTATGCGAAAATTTGCAATTATTATGTGAATACCTATGCTACTTGAGGAAAGATGTGTACTTTATCACATCTATTCCGCAATGTGTTACTTGCTTTCATTGACCAATGTGTTATTTGTGTGTGCGTGAGACTACCGTGACTAACTTCACCGTTATTTCACGGATGGTCAACCCGGCTGCACGTGGGAGGACATAAGGTGTTGAGTGTTTTAGGGCTTGATGTTCTTTCCCTTTTGAGTTGTGAATCCTCAAAGAGGCCAACTTCGGATTGAACCTGTTTGCTTGTTGGCCCTCCAGGGTTGAGAATATCTCCCTGGATGTGGTAGCTTGTACGGAGGTTATAAGGTGATTGGTGGTTAGGGTTTGTGCTTGATAAAACTGATATGTTCTTTGATAAAGACCTGAGCTATTATCTCGGTCCAAATATCGTGGCTACATGATCAGTACTTGCTCTTTCTGCGATTAAGCTTGCTTCCGTAGTTGAGCCCTGTATCCTCCTTTGACTACATGTTAAATTAAATTGTTTATATCTTGATTTATTAATTTAATTGTTTGATTATTTCATTTACTAAAATAATGAGTTCTTGATATGATTGCATGACTTGGACATTCACTGGGCTATTATAGCTCATTCCATTTTATTTGTTTTCCTTTACTCAGGTCACCTGAAAATTTAAAGCTGGACCGACTGGTTTTTGATTATTATAAAAGTTTCAGTTATTGTAATAGCCGAACTGTGTTAGGCTATTTTTTGTGAAAATCATGTATATTATGACACATATACTTTTGATGTGAATTGTACCTTATGTTAAATAAAATGAATGTATTTTATTTACTTCATTTTATTTTAAGTTAAGTACGCTCGGACGTTTGCGTGAGTGCGTATCGAGACCTGGCGAGAGCTAGGCAGGCAGTCCGCTAAGCCCTTTGGTGCGCCTCTGGGTAAGGTAGGGCTGTCACAATATATCTCATGAGATTAATCATTACTCTATGTGGTTCCTATAATTTTATCATTTGTGCATGCTGCTTGTACTGTGGAGGACAGAAGGGTTTTGTGGGATGGCTTACTTGTGGATACACCAAATCAAAGTCCGTGGTCAGTAGGTGGTGATTTCAATTTGTCTTTGGATGAATCTAAAAAGAAAGGTAATTGCCTATTTCATTTCTCTAAGGCACTAGAATTCAAAGTGTTCATGACTGAGGTGGGGTTATTTGATGTTGGTTTTTTAGGATCCAATTTTGCATGGTGTAATAACAGGTTGGGTAGAGCTCGAATTTGGAAATGTTTGGATTTTTTATTGTTTAATCATGAATGCTAAAATATAGGGATTTCTTTTTCAGTAACTCATTTGGTGAGGGACCCCCTCTAATCATGTTCCCCTTGCTTATCATGGATAAATCTAAACTGGATGATAAACCACATCCATTTAGATTTATCAATGCATGGGTTGAGAGTTTTAGTTTTTTGAGTTTGGTGAGTAATTCTTGGTAGAAAGTTTGTGATGCTCCTCCAATTCAAAGAGTTTGCTTAAAGTTAAAGAGATTGAAGTAGCATTTAAGGGAATGGAATAATAACCACTTTGGCATGTTCCGATGGCAGTTCAAACAATTGAGGAGGAATGTAGACAAGCTAAAGAGCAACTTCAACGAATTTTGTCTCTGAGAATAATCAACAATGGTTACTTGTATATCAAGCCAAATTGAGGAGGGCATTGGTAATTGAAGAAAAATTTTGGAAGCAAACAGCAAGGATTAAATGGCTTGAAGTAGGAGACAAAAAAACTCAATTTTTCCAATTGAATTAACGAAGAACAAAAGCATATACATAGAATCCAAGATTAGAAAGGGAATTGGCTATTTTTTTAGAAGAAGATTGCTGCTGAAGTTGTTAAATGTTTTACTAATTTTTTCCCTACGAGCTAGGATGTTTTGGACTCAAATAGGCTGGAGGATATTATTCCAATAATTATTTCCCCTCAAGAGAATGAGAGGTTAGATGAGATTCCTTCATTTTAGGAGGTAAAACTAATTATATTTGGTATGGATGGTGAAACCGCTATTGGTCCTGATGGATTTATTGAGAAATTTTTTTAGCTCTACTTGGGAGATTGTGGGTGAGGATATTTATCAAGCGGTGGCAAGCTTCTTCTATGAGGAAGAGTTGCCTAAATTTGTGATGGCCACTTCAATTGTTTTGCCATCTGAGATGGGGAATCCAAAAAATTCTCTCTATATTGTCCTATTAGCTTGTGTAATTTTCTTAATAAAGTCTTTTCTCATATTCTGGTAGATAGATTGGAAGACATTTTACCAAGGATCATCTCATCAAATCAGAGCGGATTTGTTCTGTAAGGTAATAAGGGGAGTAACGCAGCGGAAAATTTAAAAATTTATTACCTTAGCCATGGATCTCTTTGATGTAATCTATACGATTAAAGGGTGTTTAGCACAAATACCTCAAGCATAGAAGGTTTCTATGCTTCAAAGGGCAAGATCCTATTCGATGAAGGTGTTGATCTACCATGAAAAGCCCTCCAAGTGTCGAGCCTCCAACGGTATCCACACGAACATGATCTTTAGGAACCTTTGGGCTTGCTTGCCTTGCCTTTTGAGTGCTAGCTCCCTTGAATGATTCATGAAGAACACAAGAAGAAGAAAGAAGTTGAAACCCTAACAATTAGGGAAGGAGGTGTGGCGTTTTTCTTGGAGAGAAAAACGCCACCAAGCTCTCAATTTTTCTCTCTCTAAATTTTGTGTTATGTTTCATCAATCTATCAAGAGTCAAGGCATGGACTTATTTATAGATGTAGTATCCTAGTCTTTAAGGAAACAAGAGCAATTGGAAACCAAGAAGGTTTAGGAAGCTTACCTTAAGCTAATCCTATTCCTTTAGGAAACCAATTCCAAAAGGAAACCAAATAGCTTCTTAATTCCTTTTAGGAAACTAATTTCCATCAAGACTTAGAATATTTATAATTAAGTCCTTTAAGTTAATTTATCACATAAATTAACCCCATAAGTATCTTATACTTATCTTAATAACAATTTAACCCAAAGACCATGTTCTTATTGTGTGTGACCCATTAGGTTCCATTCACGTTGGCAATAAGTACAAATTATAACTCATTAATTAATTAATTAAGAGCCAGATAAATTAACACTTTAATTTATCATTAATTCACTAATTAATTAATTTGCACTTATAGATCATGAGTGGCGTCTAGCAATGCATCATGACCACCCAAGTGAATAGGAAAGTCATATGGTAGACTACACCTATCAATGACAATGTTACCGTGTAATTAATATCCTTTCACCACACTATATCCCAATTAGTCTAAGAGTGTAGTGCGCACTCTTTAAATGACTAATTAATGATTTCTTGTTCCCGAAATATAACTTTCCATAAAAGTATAACCTTGAAACTCTTTCAAGTCATACTTTCACTTTTGCGCAAAAGATTCTTTAAGTCATATTTCAACAAGTGGCCAATCCGGGATATACTCTCCTATAATAAGGAGTGGTGAATCCTATATCGATTACTCACTATCCTTCCATGCTTCATACTATACCCAATCTCTACCGTATGGGCTACTCTTTTACGAGCACCGAGCAATAGAGTCAAAGCATAGCAATCCACACTCAAGATACCATGGTAATCTCAAGTCTAAGGATCACTTACACCATTGCCATTAAGAGTATAATTCATTAAGCACTAATGAATAGTAACTCTTGGCGGATCAATCCAATGAACTTGTTCTCTAACAAGCATCCACATACCAGCTTAGGTGTCGCACACCATAGGTTGACGAGATCAACTACTACTTACCATAAGTAGAGGCAAAGTATGTGCTAGTCTTCCCATATTAATGATGTCCAATCTCATTAATACTACGACTAGGGATATTTAAGAATATAACTTAATGTGTAATAAGAGTCTCATCATTGTAACTCTTACAATCTCTTATACACAGTTAATATTCTATGGACTTCATCAAATAAACTAGTAATATAAATAACAAGTATTAAATGACAAAGAAAATGCCACATATATAAGTATAACACGAAATAAGCGTAATAAAAATCCCAAAAACCAACTTGGTTTTAGGGCATACACTAACATGTTCATGGTAGATTAATTTTTGATAATTATTTATTGGCTCAAGAAATTATACAAGGGATCAAAAAACTGAATAGGGGAGGTAATGTTGCCCTTAGGCTTGACATGATGAAAGCGTAAAATAGGGTTAATTGGATTTATTTGATAAAGGTTTTGAGGTCCTTTGGTTTTGGTGAGCGAAGGATAGACTTGATCTGGAGATTGATTTCGAATTGTGGTTCTCAATTTTGATTAATGGGGCTCTATGTGATTTGTTTAGAGGGTATAGGGGTATTCGACAAGGGGATTCATTATCTCCAACTCTATTTATTATTGGTGCAGAGGTATTTTCTAGACTGCTAAACCTGCTTTATAGACATCCGAGATTTCGTGGTTTCGCTATGCTAAGGGGTTGCCCAAAGGTGAATCATTAGGGCTATGCTAATGATGTGATTGTTTTCTCCAGTGCTTCAGTTGCTTCCTGAAACTAATAATGACGAATGCATCAAAAAGTTGTTATATGGTTGGCCCGAAGCTTCCAACAGGGAGAAAGGCTAAGATAAATCAAATAACCGGGTTCTCTTTTAAAAATTTTCTCATAAGATTTCTTGGTTATCGTCTTTTCTTTGATAGACAAAAAAAGAAGGATTTCTTTGCAGACATATGTAACGTGGTGATGAGCAAAATATATTCATGGAAGTATCGATTGTTATCCATGAGGGGAAAATTGTGTTAATAAAATCAATTTTTGACATGATGTAGATTAGTATAGAAATTATGAACAAATAAACACGAATCAAGTAATAAAAACTTTAATCTCCCAACTATACCACAAGTGCACAGTCTATTGTAGTACTTGGAGTAGTAGGTGTCGAATCCCATAGAGAATCAAATACATGCAACTACTAAGGCTTTATGGCTAACTTTTATTATTCAATGCAACTACTAAGGCTTTGTAGAATTCAATGCCAAGAATCCTATAACATAAAGTCCACTAATGAATCATGCATGAATTACTTACTAAGTTTTATGTTGCTTTGTTTAGAATTCAATTCCATATATGTCATAACTAGATCTCTATATGAAATGACAAGATTCCAACTATTCTCATGGTGAAATCTTATGAAAACATGAATTGTCCCGATTCATTTAAGCATCCATTATTCTTGTATGAATAACTAAAACATTACTTGTTCACTTTCCATTGTTATATGCATTTCTCAATGACAAGTAGCAACTAAATGACTTGTTTAAGTTGGCCAAGTAAAAACAAGAGTTAAAACTTGAACAACTAAACAAACAAATGCAAGCTTAACAAGTTTTAAGAAATTAAGTCATGCTTTTGGATTCATTAGCTATATCTATATTCTAGATGAAGCTTTTAGTGAATCATGGCTAATGAAACACTTAAGAGTTCTAATTCAAAATAAGAATTCATAGCCACAAATGAATGTAGAAGAGAAAGAGTTTAGGAATTGCTCAACCAAATTGGAATAAGCTCGTCTTCTTATTCACCTTCAAAAGTTGCACCACAAAAACTCTTTTACAGTGTTCCTCACTATTCTATTAAAGGATGAAGAGAATTCTACTAATTCTCTACTAAGCCTAGCAAAATTAAGCTAAACTTTCTACTACTAAAAACTACCTTTAAATGCATTACAAATGACTTCTATTTATAGACAAATATTCTTCAAGTTATTTTCCAACTTGCCAATGCATTTAATACATGGAAATGATGAAATTTGCTTGGAAATTCCAAACTTCCTCAAAAGTCTTCATTTATATTTTCAATGAAATCTCCAACTTGCAAAACCCTATCTTCGTTTGAAAACGTCTGTAGAAACAGTTGGAAGAAGATGCAAGATGCAAACCCTAGAAATCTCCTGACGAAGTCGTTCCATGGGTGGGGTCTGTGGGTGGCTGATCCGCAGATCACTCTTTGTAGTCCCTGTTAGTGTATGCCCTAAAACCAAGTTGGTTTTTGGAATTTTTATTACGCTTATTTCGTGTTATACTTATATATGTGGCATTTTCTTTGTCATTTAATACTTGTTATTAATATTACTTGTTTATTTGATAAAGTCCATAGAATATTAACTGTGTATAAGAGATTGTAAGAGTTACAATGATGAGACTCTTATTACACATTAAGTTATATTCTTAAATATCCCTAGTCGTAGTATTAATGAGATTGGACATCATTAATATGGGAAGACTAGCACATACTTTGCCTCTACTTATGGTAAGTAGTAGTTGATCTCGTCAACTATGGTGTGTGACACCTAAGCTGGTATGTGGATGCTTGTTAGAGAACAAGTTCATTGGATTGATCCGCCAAGAGTTACTATTCATAGTGCTTATGAATTATACTCTTAATGGCAATGGTGTAAGTGATCCTTAGACTTGAGATTACCATGGTATCTTGAGTGTGGATTGCTATGCTTTGACTCTATTGCTCGGTGCTCGTAAAAGAGTAGCCCATACGGTAGAGATTGGGTATAGTATGAAGCATGGAAGGATAGTGAGTAATCGATATAGGATTCACCACTCCTTATTATAGGAGAGTATATCCCGGATTGGCCACTTGTTGAAATATGACTTAAAGAATCTTTTGCGCAAAAGTGAAAGTATGACTTGAAAGAGTTTCAAGGTTATACTTTTATGAAAGTTGTATTTCGGGAACAAGAAATCATTAATTAGTCATTTAAAGAGTGCGCACTACACTCTTAGACTAATTGGGATATAGTGTGGTGAAAGGATATTAATTACACGGTAACATTGTCATTGATAGGTGTAGTCTACCATATGACTTTCCTATTCACTTGGGTGGTCATGATGCATTGCTAGACGCCACTCATGATCTATAAGTGCAAATTAATTAATTAGTGAATTAATGATAAATTAAAGTGTTAATTTATCTGGCTCTTAATTAATTAATTAATGAGTTATAATTTGTACTTATTGCCAACGTGAATGGAACCTAATGGGTCACACACAATAAGAACATGGTCTTTGGGTTAAATTGTTATTAAGATAAGTATAAGATACTTATGGGGTTAATTTATGCGATAAATTAACTTAAAGGACTTAATTATAAATATTCTAAGTCTTGATGGAAATTAGTTTCCTAAAAGGAATTAAGAAGCTATTTGGTTTCCTTTTGGAATTGGTTTCCTAAAGGAATAGGATTAGCTTAAGGTAAGCTTCCTAAACCTTCTTGGTTTCCAATTGCTCTTGTTTCCTTAAAGACTAGGATACTACATCTATAAATAAGTCCATGCCTTGACTCTTGAATGATTGATGAAACATAACACAAAATTTAGAGAGAGAAAAATTGAGAGCTTGGTGGCGTTTTTCTCTCCAAGAAAAACGCCACACCTCCATCCCTAATTGTTAGGGTTTCAACTTCTTTCTTCTTCTTGTGTTCTTCATGAATCATTCAAGGGAGCTAGCACTCAAAAGGCAAGGCAAGCAAGCCCAAAGGTTCCTAAAGATCATGTTCGTGTGGATACCGTTGGAGGCTCGACACTTGGAGGGCTTTTCATGGTAGATCAACACCTTCATCGAATAGGATCTTGCCCTTTGAAGCATAGAAACCTTCTATGCTTGAGGTATTTGTGCTAAACACCCTTTAATCGTATAGATTACATCAAAGAGATCCATGGCTAAGGTAATAAATTTTTAAATTTTCCGCTGCGTTACTCCCCTTATTACCTTACAGTGGTATCAGAGCCTCCTTTGATTATATCTATATGATTTATGTTTATTTAATTGTCATAAATATGGATGGTTTGTTCTTGATGAAATTTGTCTCAAAATTGTTTTAGAAAAATCAAGAGTTTGATTTTTAAGATAAGTTCTTAATTGTTTAAAAGTGTTTTAAATAATTAAGATGAGTTCTTATGGTTAGTATTCAAGGTTTCTAAATTATTTTTACGTGCTAAAAGGGTTTTAACATGTTTTGATTCAAAAGAGTTTTGAAAAAGACCAAAGAATTTCAAAGATCGTATTTTCTGGACACAAACCGCGCGAAAACTCGCGCGCGTTTTTACCCACGGTTAAAACTCCGTACATTCTGTCGACAAACCGCGGATGAAACCGCGCACGGTTTGTCCCACGGTTTGTAAACCGCGGATGAACCCGCGCACGGTTTGTCCCACGGTTTGCTGGCAGAGTTCTAGCGGGATTTTTCCTAATTTTTTGGAAAACGCGAATTTTTTGAATTTTCTCTAAAAAACACTTTCCAATTTAATTGTTAATATTTGGAAAGTTAATTTTGGAAACCTACACCTTCTATAACTTTATTTTTGAGACAAATAAATTCAAGAATATTAATCTAATTAATTTAGACCATGTGATTTATGACTAGAATTAAATAAAGTAATTTATTTAATTGTTAAATATTATGATGGCATGGTGGATGATTATGGACTATGACCAATGTGATTGAATGGTTGAATTTTTATCAATTTTGATGGTTGGCTTGTATTGGTTTTTAAAATAGGGCCTGCGTGTCCTGCCTTCTCTATTATTCTCATGTAATTCTCTTCTCACCTAACTCCCCTCGAATGTAACTCGAGGTTTCTTAGTCAATACATGTAATGTACATTGTGTAGGTTAGAGTTAGGTTTTAATTTTCTAAATTGTTTAGAATAGAATTACATGTGTAATGTACAAAGAAGATGGAGATGGAACCAAGGAGCAACCATGGAGGCTCATCAAGAGTTGAAGACCTCCCAAGGAATGCATCAAGGAGTTGATCACATCCCTTAGGAATTTGACCATATATTTTCCTTAAGGCTCGAGGAAAATATCTTAGTAAAGTCCATAATCATCCACGGTTTATTGTGCATGTTTTTATTTTATATGTCGATATATTTTAATTACATGCTATGATGAGACTATATATTGTATAATTAAAATAAAAATCCCTCAAATAAAATATTAAGTCACTAGCCTTCCATTATTGTAGTAAAAATCATAGTTCTTGCTAAGTGTTGACACGTTGGCCTCCGTCAAGGTCACCTTACCTAGAGCATGTTTTTTACTATGAGATATGATCTCCAAATAATGGGTCTGACTTAACAAAAATGCTTAATTTGTTGGTTTCCATCAAGGCTATGGTGTTTTTGAGGCGATATTAAGTCAATATATACAAGTTGCCTTCCATTATTATAGCAAAAACGAAGAGTTCTTATTAAGTGTTGACACGTTGGCCTCCGTCAAGGTCACCTTACTCGGAATATGTTCTTGCTATGAGATGTGATCTCTGAATAATGGGTATGACTTAACAAAAATACATAACGAGTTTGGCCTCCGTCAATGTTATGATATTTTTGAGGCAATGTTGGGAAACACATAAGATGTGAATATCAAGAGTTGATACCCAACAATCTAGGAGTCACAAGAGTTGTGATTGATAAAAGTTATCTACCTAATCGAAGTTACCTTTGGGGCATTGGCCTCCGTCAAACCCAAAGTTAATTAGATGGGATCCTAGCCCACTAGGAATCTCCAATGGATTTCCGAATCAATATTTTGAGGGTTATTGATTTGAAGTAAAATAGTGGGAGCAAACCAAATAAATTCGAAGCCCACATTTTTGGTTTGCAATTATAACACGAAACAAATACTTGTACTATCTTTTCATTTGTTGTAGAATGAATGTACACTTGAATACACTTATCATCCTATATCTCCATATATATATATACGATTTTCTTGGACTAGTGTAAGACTTGAGAATAGTTCTTAAGCACAATTGGATATGTCCTTGATACCCACTTCCACTTGTCCCATAGTGACAATTATAGTTAGGAAACAATGTGCATACAAGATGCATAAAAGATGATAATGATATTGCTACTTATATCATAATGTCATCTATAATTCCTAAGCTATAAAAGTAGCACAAATTGATAGATCTTTTTGTCTGTGATTGTGCATCTCAAAGAGTTGTTGATACACAATCTAGGACCATTAGATCTGAGATATCTAAGAGTAGTCTATCAAGGAAGAAAGGGGCACTTTATTGCTTGTCAAGGGGAAACCCAAGCGTAGGTCTTAAGAAGACCATAGTAGCTATGACAAAGCTTAAAGGTGTGATCAAAATGGACAAGTCTAAGGGCACATGTTTCCAATTCTATTGGAAAGGGAATTGTAAGGCTCGTTTCAATACTAAGAAGTTGAAGAGGCCTAAGTGAAGCTTCTACTTCTAAGTACTGTTTATGTTTGAGATAAATTTATCTACTAATTAAGACCATTGGGTATAAGATACTGGATATAGATCCCATATTTGCAAAAATGTGCAAGGTCTTAAAGCATGGTAGACAATAAGGAAAGAGAAAGTCAAACTACGTGTGATGAATGGAGCAAGAGTTGCTACACTCGTTGTAGAGACTTATACACTCTTTACCAACTGGGCTTGTTCTAGAATTTAAAACATTGTTATTATGTTGTGATGCTTACAAAAGAACATGAAATCAATTCACATTAAATGTGAAAAGATTTACCATTACAAAAGAGAATATATACTGTTCTTTTACGTAATGGTGTTCTTTGTGGTATTAGATCACTAAAACAACGTTTTACAAATCCTAGACCTTGATAAGTCCATTCTCAAACACAGGCAAAAGCTCTATATTTTTGAAACAACTATCCTTCTGGCATTATAGACTTGGTCATGTGAATGAGAAACGCACTTCCAAATTACATAATAGTTGTGTACTTGGACTCATTCAATTATGAATTATTTGAGACATGCGATTCTCATTTACTTTGAAAGATGACCAAAACACCTTTTATTTGAAAAAGGTGAATGTGCTAGTGATCCTCATAGAACGTTAACATATAGATGTTTTTAGCTCAATGTCGATCCATGCTAGAGGATGTTTATCATACTTCATCACTTTCATGGATGATCATATGGGATATGATTATGTGTATCATATGATACACGCATCCATGGCCTTTGAAATGTTCAAAGTCATTAAAGTTGAAGTAAGAAAAACAAGTTGACAAGAGTAAGATTTGACCTATGTGGATAATACTCAATGTCAAGTGTTTCAAAATAATTAAAGAAGAATGTGATTCTTTGTCAATGTCTCCACTTGACACACCATTGTTGATGATGTGTGAAAGAGGAGAAGTTGTACCTTATGAGATATGGTGCAAACCATAATGAGCCATGTGACAATTCCTAACCTCATTTTTAGGAATTTTTACCTTGGACACCACTCCTATACACTCAACTGATGTCTATTTGTGGGGTATCCTTGTGAAAACAATGGACACCACTTCTATAATCCCCTGAGCAAAACGTTTGTCTCAAGAAATGTCTTTTTCTAGAAAAACAGTTATTCTTAAAAGAGACAGTGGGAGTAAGATAGAACTTGAAAGGTTCAAGAACCATGAATTGACAAAGATCAATAGTTGGAACTAGAGCTTATGCCACATGTTGATGAGGCGCAACGGAAGCTCAAAGTACACAAAATCTTCAAAAGACTGGTAGAGTACGTTATACTCTTGAGAAATACAGATTTCTCACATATGAGATATATAGATTTTTCATTAGCAAGAGCAATAATGTACTAGTCATATATGATGACAAACCTACTAGTCACGAAGAGGCTTTGTCTAATGTAGACTCCTTGATATGGCAAGATGCCATAAAATCCAAAATGGATTCCATGTACAAGAACAAGGTGTAGACCTTGCTCGAGTCACCTAAAGGGATAAAACCCATAGGGTGCAAGTAGGTCTTTATGAGAAAGACTGACATGGATGGTAACGTAGTTACCTATAAAGCAAGGTTAATGGAAAAGGAATTCAATTCAAAGGCTTGACTTTGAAAGAAACCATTTCACCAATAGCCATGCTTAAATCCATTTAAGATTTTACTTGCAATAGCTGCTTTTATGGCTATGACAAATGGATATGAAGACTTCATCCCTTAACGGGAATTAAAAGGTATGTATATGACACATCCCTTGGGCCTTCACCTCCATTGATAGTCATTGGATACGCAAGCTTCAAGGGTCCATTTGTGGACTCTTGCAAGTGTCAAGGTGTTGGAGCATTTGTTTTGATAAGATAATCAAAGAGTTTGATTTTCTCAAAAACAAAGACAAGCTTTGTGTAAATGTAAAGTTGAGTGGGAGCATTGTCATTTTCTTGATACTATATGTGGATGACATATCGTTGATGGAAACAACATACTTTAAAGGTAAAGATATGGTTGTCCAAGAATTTCTTAATCTAAGAGAGGCGATCTCTAATTTGGAAATTAAGATCTATATAGATAGATCCAAGAGGTTGCTTGGTCTCACTAGATCCAAGTACATAGGCTAGATGCTAAAGGGTTTAGCATAGTGTAATCGAAGAAGGGGTTTTACCTATGTGATAGGAGATTACTCTTCTGAGAGACATGTGTCATTGACACTTGTTGAGGTTGATAGCATTAATAGATCCCATATGCTTTTGCAATAGGTTCTATTATATATGCTATCCTATGTATGAGACTCCGATGTCTTCTGGCTTTAAGTGTTACGAGCAATTCTGGTGAGTGTCACTAGATGGTTATCAAAGAATATTCTTAAGTACTCAAGTAGCACTAAAAGACTATTCTTGACTATGGAGATCACACTTAGGAAGTGTGTGGATTTAAAGATACAAACTTTTAATCCAATAGGGATGATAAGAAAATCATGAGATGAATTGGTGTTCACGTTGAACTGTAGTAGATAAAAGCGTTTTATGATAGATACTACAACATATTCTACAACAAAGGCGAGTACATGGTAGCTTTAGAAGTTACTATGGATCAAGGGATTCTTTGTTAGGACAAAGAATAGTTCCTTCCTATTGTTTTATGAAACAATTGAGCCATCATTTAATTAAGGAACTAAAGTCTCATCCATGATCCTAAAGTGTATTTAGGTGCCACCATCTATTTAAGGAAATAGTTTGGTACAAATGATGAAAAGATAGAGGAAGTTCCCACAATGTAAGTGCCACTAATCCTTTCACCATGGACTTGTCCCAGAATAAGCATGATAGTCATGCTCATGGCCTAAAAACCTATAGGTGATTGGTTTTAGTGCAAGTGGGAGTTTGTTAGTGTATGCCCTAAAACCAAGTTGGTTTTTGGAATTTTTATTACGCTTATTTCGTGTTATACTTATATATGTGGCATTTTCTTTGTCATTTAATACTTGTTATTAATATTACTTGTTTATTTGATAAAGTCCATAGAATATTAACTGTGTATAAGAGATTGTAAGAGTTACAATGATGAGACTCTTATTACACATTAAGTTATATTCTTAAATATCCCTAGTCGTAGTATTAATGAGATTGGACATCATTAATATGGGAAGACTAGCACATACTTTGCCTCTACTTATGGTAAGTAGTAGTTGATCTCGTCAACTATGGTGTGTGACACCTAAGCTGGTATGTGGATGCTTGTTAGAGAACAAGTTCATTGGATTGATCCGCCAAGAGTTACTATTCATAGTGCTAATGAATTATACTCTTAATGGCAATGGTGTAAGTGATCCTTAGACTTGAGATTACCATGGTATCTTGAGTGTGGATTGCTATGCTTTGACTCTATTGCTCGGTGCTCGTAAAAGAGTAGCCCATACGGTAGAGATTGGGTATAGTATGAAGCATGGAAGGATAGTGAGTAATCGATATAGGATTCACCACTCCTTATTATAGGAGAGTATATCCCGGATTGGCCACTTGTTGAAATATGACTTAAAGAATCTTTTGCGCAAAAGTGAAAGTATGACTTGAAAGAGTTTCAAGGTTATACTTTTATGAAAGTTATATTTCGGGAACAAGAAATCATTAATTAGTCATTTAAAGAGTGCGCACTACACTCTTAGACTAATTGGGATATAGTGTGGTGAAAGGATATTAATTACACGGTAACATTGTCATTGATAGGTGTAGTCTACCATATGACTTTCCTATTCACTTGGGTGGTCATGATGCATTGCTAGACGCCACTCATGATCTATAAGTGCAAATTAATTAATTAGTGAATTAATGATAAATTAAAGTGTTAATTTATCTGGCTCTTAATTAATTAATTAATGAGTTATAATTTGTACTTATTGCCAACGTGAATGGAACCTAATGGGTCACACACAATAAGAACATGGTCTTTGGGTTAAATTGTTATTAAGATAAGTATAAGATACTTATGGGGTTAATTTATGCGATAAATTAACTTAAAGGACTTAATTATAAATATTCTAAGTCTTGATGGAAATTAGTTTCCTAAAAGGAATTAAGAAGCTATTTGGTTTCCTTTTGGAATTGGTTTCCTAAAGGAATAGGATTAGCTTAAGGTAAGCTTCCTAAACCTTCTTGGTTTCCAATTGCTCTTGTTTCCTTAAAGACTAGGATACTACATCTATAAATAAGTCCATGCCTTGACTCTTGAATGATTGATGAAACATAACACAAAATTTAGAGAGAGAAAAATTGAGAGCTTGGTGGCGTTTTTCTCTCCAAGAAAAACGCCACACCTCCATCCCTAATTGTTAGGGTTTCAACTTCTTTCTTCTTCTTGTGTTCTTCATGAATCATTCAAGGGAGCTAGCACTCAAAAGGCAAGGCAAGCAAGCCCAAAGGTTCCTAAAGATCATGTTCGTGTGGATACCGTTGGAGGCTCGACACTTGGAGGGCTTTTCATGGTAGATCAACACCTTCATCGAATAGGATCTTGCCCTTTGAAGCATAGAAACCTTCTATGCTTGAGGTATTTGTGCTAAACACCCTTTAATCGTATAGATTACATCAAAGAGATCCATGGCTAAGGTAATAAATTTTTAAATTTTCCGCTGCGTTACTCCCCTTATTACCTTACAGTCCCCACTTGATTTTTTAATTTTGCTGAGCTAGATTCCATGTATGCAGGTATTTTTCATGTATTTCCATGCATTTTGATGGATAATTGGATTTTTGAATTTATTTTTGCACAATTATTTCTTCAAGTTGTTCATCCAAACTTAGCCCCTTGAATCACCTTTGAATTTGATTCTCCTGGACTCCAACTGATACAAAATGAGTTTAAGTATGACAAACCTGCAAATATGTACAATGATTGTGCATGAGTTTGCTCAAAATATAAATTTTGCTTTAAAACCCTAATTCTATAAAAAGTTAGGAAATGAAGTCATTTGCAATAAAAATTACTATAACAATACTAAAATAATACCTAAAATACATAATAATGCATATAATAATATTGGTAAATCTATTACTTATCAATTTTGTCTTCAATACTAGTTTATTTTTTTACAGCAGCTTCTTCTCCTAAAGTAATCATCAAGTCTTTAGAGAGTTTGTTTGTGAATTTTTTATGGGACTCAACAGAAATAGGAAATAAGTGGATTAAGTTGAAGGATTTGTGTGCTTCAAAGGAGGAAAGTGGAGTGGGTTTCTAAGCTTTGGAGGATGTTTTTTCAGCAATTTCTATAAAACTTTGGTGGAGATTCCATCAGGGGGGCTCGCTTTTGGCAGAATTTATGATGTCTAAATATTGCCAACAAGCTCATCCTTTTATATTTGACTTAATGCACTACTCTTCCTACATATGGAGGTAGATTCTTAATGTGAGAAGCTTGGCTAAAATCATATTGGCTGGATTTTATATAAAGGTAATGCAAATTTCTAGTTATAGACACCAAATTTTGACACATCCTTTATATAAAAATGTATTTTACTTCGTTTGAGCATACTTTTTTATTTTTCGGGGGCTAATTGTAATTTTTATGTAAATTATGTCTAATTAGTTGTATCAGGGGTAAAATGGTAATTTCACCACGTAAATATTATTTTATTTTATTTTTATTTCCTAAATACATAATTTTACTATTTTATCATTATTTATAATGTTAATATTTTTGGGAGTCATTTATTATTTATTTAAAATTTTAATTTTTTTAACTTAATGGCACATTTTCCAATGCATTCTTTTTACGAGAATTTTTTAGTGAAAAATTTTATATGTGCATTTTGTATATTCATAAATTTTTTGTAAAAATTTCATGATTTTTAGAGTACGTTTGGTATTTATTTAATTTTTCTTCTTTTGCCTAGTAAGGGCACATTTCCCAAGAATGCATAAATGTTAAAATTTCATGAGTGAAAATTTTAGTATACATATTTTTGTGTGATAATATATTTTGTGTAAAAACCTTGTGACTTTTAATGGTCATTTAGTATTTTTATTTTCCTTTTCATAATTTTGTCACATATGACACATATTCAAATATGTTCTTATTATTAGAATTTTCGTATCAAGAATTTTATACATTCATTTTATGAAATTATAGATTTTTCATAAAAATTTCATAATTTTTCAACACTATTTACTATTTATTTGGATTTTTCAAAAAAAAAAAAAAGCTGCTACAGCAGCTACAGCAGAGAAAAGAAAAATCAATCCCCCTGCAAAAACCAGATTTGAGGGGATTTTGGATAGATTTCTTTCCTTCTTGGCCCACCTTCATCATCACATTCAAACCTACACACACAATCCTACATTTTTTTTGCACTAAAAAATCTGATCATTTTTTAAACACAATCCCACACAATCTCTCGGCAAAACAAAGAACACACACATTGCACTTCACCTGCACTACCCTTCTCTTCCTCCCTCACTGCCTCTCCTTCACCAGAAATCACACAACTTCACTCAACCGGCACACTACACCCCACGCATATGCAAGGCTGAACTTCACCACCGAAACCCGTAGCTCCACCGCTTCACCTGACCTTCCACCCCTCAATACAGGTACAATTTCCCCCTTTTCTCTTTCAATTAATCTCTAGCAAATGCATAGATATTGTTAGTTTGATTATTGATGTGTGGTTTGAATGCTTTGATTTGGGAAAAGTTCAATTGCAGAGGATAGAGTTTAGGATATTTTTATTTTCAGTTAAGAGAGAGAGAGAATCCAGAGGAGAGGGGAAACAGACAGAGAGAGAAATCAGAGAGTTGGAGAGAAGAGAGAGAATCAGGGAAGAAGAAGAAGGAGAGAGAGAGAGAGAGCGAAGAGTGAACGAGGCCGAGGAGAGAACTAGAGACCGAAGAGAGGAGAGACCGAGGAGAAAACAGGATACTAGAGAGAGACCGAAGAGAGACCGAGGAGAAAACAAGAGACTGAAGAGAGAGAGACCAAAGAGAGAACGAGGCCGAGGAGAGAACTAGACACCGAAGAGAGGAGAGACCGAGGAGAAAACAGGATACTAGAGAGAGACCGAAGAGAGACCGAGGAGAAAACAAGAGACTGAAGAGAGAGAGACCAAAGAGAGAACGAGGCCGAGGAGAGAACTAGAGACCGAAGAGAGACCGAGGAGAAAACAAGAGGCCGAGGAGAGAACTAGAGACCGAAGAGAGACCGAGGAGAAAACAAGAGACCGAGGAGAGAGAGAGACCGACGAGAGAACCGACGAGAGAGAGAGCCAGAAAAGAAGAGAAAAATAAAAGTCTTAGGCAAAACTACGTCATTTTGGCATGAAACGATGTAGTTTTGGTTAGTTTTCTTTAGTTATTTATTTTTATTATTTTAATCAGATTATGTATATTTACATTTTGCCCCATTAGGTTCTTAATTTTTTATTATGCCCTTCAATACTTTTAGTTTACTTCATTTAAGTCCTTATTTATTTTAGTTGGCCCCTAGAATTTGTAGTTCATTTCAATTATGTCCAAATTAATTGCAATATGGCTCTAATATGTCTGGAAATTGCAATTTTATACCCCTAAGTTTGCTGAAATTGCGAATTTGTCCTTAAATCTTGCTGAAATTATGTTTTCACCCCCCTAGGTTTGCTCTAGTTTTCATTTTTACCCCCATGCATTGCTGGAATTGTACTTTGGCCGTAGAATATTGCTAGAATTGTATTTTAGCTCTTGAAAGTTGCTGAAAATTTGTAATTTGGTCCCTAGTGTTGCTGAAAATTGCATTCTTGTCCCCCAACCTTGCTGAAATTTTATTTTTGCCATTATGTTTTGCTGGAATTACATTATTACTCTACAATCTTGCTGGAAATTATATTTTTGCTCATAACTTGCTGTAATTTTTATCTTTGACTCCACATATTTACTGAAATTTATTTTTCATTCCTTTAAGCTTGCCGTAAATTGCATTTTTGTTCCTAGAACATTGTTGGAAAATACATTTTTACTCTAGACTTGTTGAAATTCATGTTTTTGTTCCCCAATTTGCTAGACTTTTCACTTTTTACCATAGAATATTGTTAGAACTTATATTTTAACTTTAGACTTGTTAAAATTGACATTTTAATTCATAAACTTTTTCTTAAATTATACTTTTTCCCCTAATTTTGGGATATTTGTGTTTTAACCTAAAATTTTAGAAAAATCTTATTTTTGATTCAGAATTTTTCATTTTTTATCTAATTAAGGTCTTAATGCTTTCAATTACGCCCTTTGTGTTTCTAAGCTTTAATCAATAACCCAATTTAAATTTTTATTTATTTAATTAATGATCATATTAGTTTCTTTATACCTCTTTATATTATTTTGGTATTTTTATTTATTGTGTTAAAAGTTTAATTACATATTATTGTATTTTCTTTATTTAAATTAAATATATATTTTTAAATGCTTAGTTAGTGCTTTTAACTTTTATTTGTTGTTGTTATTATAATTCCCTTGCATTTTATCCCTTGATTATAGAGGTTAATATTGCATTATTTACTTTATGATTTGTTTATCCAAAATATTGGCACCTTGACGTGTTTATTCATTTTGTTAGTATTGATACCAAGTCTTTGGATGGGAGGTACCTTTGCTATCCTTTCAATTTCTCTTTATGTGCTCCTATGTTTTTTATGTGTTTTTCTTTATGTATTTTTTAAGTGTTTATTATTTTATTTATATGTGAGCATTTATTTATGTTATGTTATTTATTTATTTGAATTTAATTTTAATTATTCAAAGGAATGTAATAGATAGGTAATATTCTATTTAACGAAAATTTTGTACTTAGATAGTTAATGTAATAGATAGTTTATATTTTCATCTAGTTAACAAAAGCTTTTGTATTTTAGATAGAAAATGTAATAGATAGGTTAGATAGGTTATCTTTTATTTTTGACTTTTAGATTGTAATTAGGCTTCCCCGGTGTAATAGTGAGGGCTTTTGTGTGCTATGCGTGTTATGTGTGCTATGTGCTTATGTGTTTATTTGCTTTCTTTAGGACTTTGCATCTAGAATATTATGCTCGTGTGCTATGTGCTCCTATATGCTATTATATGCTTTTATATGATTATTGCTTTAATCTATGTTTTATTTATTTACTTATCATAATATATATATGTATCGTCGCCACACTAGTCCAACGCTAGTTGTGGTTAATTTCGGTTTCTTCGCTAGTCCAACGCTAGCGGAGAATTTCTAGAAAATGGGCTAGTCCAATGCTAGACCTTTAGGTCATTTTAGTATTAGAATCACCTTTTGTGTGTATCTTATCTCATTTCACACACATTTTCTCTTTTTTAGGCATTTTTTCATTTTTGTATGGTTTTTTATGTATTATTATCACTTATTATCTATTTTAAACATATGTTTAGTGCATAACATTTAGATTCCACTACACGTAGAATCTTAGGTCATTTGTGTGATTCGACTAGAAATAGTCATCTACTTACATGGGAAGCAGTGGAGTACATGCCGTTTCCCCCTCCGTGAGTAGGAATAGCTAGTCACGAGTCTATTAGTCTCCCGTACCCGTTATGTTTCATCCCCACTTTCTTTGTTCACTTATTATCTATATTACTATTTTCCTTTTCTTTTTTTACATTTCATTTTGCATCTATATTCGTGACTCCATCGAGGTCTAAATTCGGGTTTCGCGATTAATGCGATAATCCCGACCAAACCTCAATGGAACATTTTGTCCCTTAACTATATCCATTTTTAGGACTAGATTTGCATTCATATAGTTACATCCAAATGTGATAAAATCTTAGGGTTATATTAGGAAAATTTTGACTAAACCTCGCAACTAGTTTTGGCTAGGTTGAAAGGGTGCCTTAGGCGCGAGCCTTTGCCTTCCCTTTCTTCAACCGTGACTCCCGAACCTTTTTCTCTTGTTTTCAAAGACCTGGAGTTGTCTTAAAAAGGATTTTCTTGTTTTTTCTTATATTTTCTCAAAATCATTTTCTAAATAAATCATTCACGATTTTCTTACCTTTTATAAAATATTTTTCTGGTGACTTGGTACACCAAAACTCAATACCAAGTGGCGACTCCCTTTTTACTAAAAACGCTTTTTTAGACTCTATTTTCGGGCCCAAAAACTGTCGCATTTTTTAAGTCCCATTTTAGGCCCTTTTTCTTTTTGTTTTCAAAATAAAGCATTTTCTAAAAATCACATCTTTTGTCAAACAATTTTTTATAAAGCTTTTTATAAAAAATCTGAAGACCTTATGGTCCTAAATCATCTTAGTTTTGATGATTAACAAACTAATGATAATGTTTATTAATGTTTTATCAAGTTATCTTTGCAGTAAAATCTATTAGGATTCAAAAGAAGATGAAAACTGCAAAAAAGTACTCATCCGGACGATCATGTGGACGTCCGGATGAACAGTAACCGCGTCCGGATGAACAGTACCAAAATGAACATTACCGTGAACAGTAACCCCGGATGAACAGTGCCGTGAACAGTGCGTCCGGATGAACAGTACCGCATCCGGACCCTCGTCCAGATGAACAGGGACTTTGGACAGAATGTATGCGGATGACCATCCAGACGTCCGGACGAATAGTAGTGGACGTCCGGACCTCAAATTTACTGTCTAACGGCTAGTTTCTACAGATTTATCAATTTGACCGTTAGAGCCATTTTCAACCCTTTTTCTCACCCCCATAAATACCATTATGTATAGAATTATAGTAAAAAACCTTTACCTACATTTATTACAAGCTTTCAAGAGTGATTTTAGTGTAAAATACTCTCTCCCTTTGTGTTATTGTAATAGTTTGTGAGGTAGTTGGTTGGGGATAAATTGTGTTCTTCAAAGTGAGGGTGGTAGCATCAAGTGTAGCTTTGTGAGGGTTAATTGAGTGAATTGTAAAACTCTTTGGCTCAACTAGAGGTGCTAGGGTGAGCAAAGAGTGATCCCTACATTGTACATGTTGGTTTGCTTCTCCAACTTGTGAAGAAGCACAAAAGTGGATTCAAACTCCAAGTTGAGGAACTTGGAAGTGGACGTAGGTGTCAAGCTTGACACCGAACCACTATAATCGGTTTTGTCTCTTTCTCTCTTTTACTTTATTTATTGTCTACTTGTGAACTTGTTTTGCTATAACTTTATCATTATTATTACAAGTTCATTTTTATTATTATATTGGTTGCATAATTATTTGGGGCCAACAAAATCATTTTACAAAAACCTACACTCTTTTTCCAATAAATAAATATTAATAATCCTTTTTTCCATCTTTCGAAAAAATGGGGCGCGACACTAGTTTGATAATTGGTTGGGGTCAGGTTCTTTAGCGTCTAAGTTAATGAATGCATCGAATCATCAGATTCAAAATCTTTTATGGATGGAAAGTGGAAATTGAATGATCTTCAGCAATGGATTTCGCCTCATGTTTTGTTGGACATTGCTAATAGGGTGCTGCCATTTTCGCATGAGCTAGACAAGATGATTTGGATGCCTAGTCACTCAAGTAATTTTTCTTTAAAGCTAGCTTTTGCAATTTTACAAGGTCAAACTAGTTCTTTATTGCATTGAAGTCAATCTGCCATGAGAATTTACCTGTAAGGATCTCGTTTTTTGTAATGAGTCTTTTGAGAAATAGACTTCCTTTGGACTTAGTGTTGAGGAAATTTGGCATTCATGTTGCTTCAAAGTGTTTTTGCTGTTCTAATTCACGTGAAGAGTATTTAGATAATATTCTTTGCATGGGTGATATTACCTCTTGGGTTTGGAAATTTTTCAATAATGGAGTTGGGGTGGCTAATCAAGGCTCTTTGGTTAGATTACACATAATTGGATAGTGGTTCATTAAATGGAGAAATAACTTTCTAAGGTTCATTCATTAGATCACTCCTTTACTGATATGTTGGTAGTTATGGAAAGCTAGGAATCGGGCTGTATATGAGGGTTTAATTTTGTCTCAAGGGGAAATTTATGAGTTCATTTTTTTTATATGTAGGTCCTTTTTAATTTAGAGTTTCCTCACAATAAAATTGAGGGGAATTCCTGGGGGGTGTTTTATCAAACAGTTGCAGAAATGAAGAAGATTAGTAGATATAAAGAGGTGAAATGGATGAAACTTATGATGGCTGGAGTAAAAATGAATACCAATAGATATTCAAAAGGAAATCCAGGTTGTGCGGGTGGTAAGAGAAATTTTTACTGATTTTAGCATATGTTTTATTATGTGTTTTTAGTGTGTTTTTAGTAATTTTAACATGAATTTGGCTCATTTTAATTAAGTTTCTCCAATTTGATGATTTTCCTAGAAATTAGGATTTTTAACCGATTTTTAGTGTTTTGAGGCAGAATTTATATTTTGAGCAATTTTTGTACAATTTTGTTGGTTTTATATATTCGATTATAATTTGGTGCAATTGGACTACAAATTATCACATTTTTAGTAAATTCAAGAACGATAGGATTAAGAATTTCAAGGCACAATTTTTACATTTGAAACTTCAAGATTGTTTTACTTAGCTTTTGAGAAATTTTTCATTAACAAATTCACAGTGAAATTGAAGAATCAACATCAGAAAAAGATCTCAGGGGCATCAAAGGAGTAACTAGAAAAAAAAAAGGGCAAAGAAGCAATAGAAAGAAGAATTGGAGAAAAATAGAGCTTAGCAACAAGGGCACATTTCAGTATTTTGGCAATAACCTGAGATACAAAATTTAGATTGAGATGATTCTTGATGCATTTTCATTCCAAGAGGATACTCTACAAATCTTATGCAGACATCAAAATCCAGTTCTGCTGTTTTCATGGCCAAATATCCAAATTACTGAAGCACATGTGTGCTATGAAGTTCCCCTAATCACGTCTCAATATTTTGGCCATATACTAGCATCTGGAGTTCCAAATGACCTGATTCTTATGGTGTTCGAAAACTAGCTAAAACGGCTAGCCAAAGATTGATTTTCTTGTTATCAATATTATACTAACACAAATGAAAGGTCTATGCAACTGTGGCTATGACATATTCCAAAAGCATCTCCTTGATGCAAAGACAATGGTTCAACAGATGATAAACAGAGGAGTACTTTATCGTGACTTTAGGTTACATCAAAATATAGCAAGAAATTCACTTAAAATCACACAAACAAGTAATAAAATTTATAACCTAATACTCGTTCCTCAAGTGCACTGGTCAATTGTAGTTGTGACGAGTATAAGGGTCAATCCCACGAGCAAACAAGAACTAGCAACTATCAAAGCTACAACTTACTTTATTATCTAAACAATCAAAACTTGGGAGGTAGAAAATGGCAGGAAAATCAAATTCAAGTAAACAAAATATGAAGAAACTAGTTAAATAAAGTTGACTAGGCTTGAGAATCCATTAAATATGCAAGTTATGTAAGGTAATAGCATAGGTAACGCAGCGGAAAAATAAAAATTTATTACCTTAACCATGGATCTCTTTGACATATCTATATGATTATCAAGGGGGTTTGCATGAAGATTACCTCAAACACAGAAGATTTCTATGCTACTAGGCAAAGATCCTTTGAAGAAGATGTTAGATCTACCACGAAAAGCCCTCCAAGCGTAGAGCCTCTAACGATATCCACACGAACAACTTCTTTGGGAATCTTGTAGGCTTGCTTGCTTTGACTTTTGAGTGCTAGCTCCCTTGAATTATTTAAGAACACAAGAAGAAGAAAAAACCTAACAATTAGGGGAGAGAGAGAGACGCCTAGAGAGAGAAAGTGGCGTGATTTTTCTTTCTTTAATTTTCTCTCACTACTTTTCTTTTGTGTTGCAATAATAATTCAAGAGTCAAAGCATGAATCTATTTATAGAGGAAGTATTCTAGTCTTTTAGGAAATAAAGCTAATTGAAAACCAAGAAGGTTTAGGTAACTTACTTTAAGTTAAACCTTCTCCTTTAGGAAATATATTCCACAAGGAAACCAATTAGTTACTTTATTTCTTTTAGGAAACCAACTTCCTACAAGACTTAGAATAATTATAAATAAGTCCTTTAAGTTAATTTATCTCATAAATTAACCCCATAAGTATATCCCATACTTATCTTAATTACATTTTAACCCAAAGATTTTGTTCTTTATGTGTGTGACCCATTAGGTTCCATTCACTTTGGCAATAAGTATAAATTATAACTCATTAATTGAGCTAAATAAATTAAAAACTTTAATTTATCATTAATTCACTAATTAATCAATTCATACTTATAGATCATGAGTGGTGTCTAGCAATGCATCATGACCACCCAAGTGAATAGGAAAGTCATATGGTAGACCATACCCTTCAATGACAAGGCTACCGTGTAATTAATATCCTTTCACCACACTACATCCCAATTAGTCTAAAAGTATAGTGCATACTATTAAATGATTAATTTATATTTTCTTATTCCAAAAATATAACTCCCTATGATGTATAACCTTGAAACTACTTCCAAGTTATACTATCACTTCTGCAGAAGATTTATGAGTTAATATTTCCAACAAGTGGCCATAAAGGGATATATTCTCCTATTAAGGAGTGGTGAATCCTATATTGATTACTCACTATCTTTCCATGTTTCAAACTATATCCAATCTCTAACCTATGGGCTACCCTTTTATAGGCACTGAGGAATAGAGTCAAAGTATAGCAATCCACACTCAAGATACTATGGTAATCTCAAGTCAAAGGATCACTTACAGCATTGCCATTAAGAGTTCAACCATTGGCACTATAGTTGAAACTCTTGGCAGATCAATCCAATGAACTTGTTCTCAAACAAGCATCCACTTACTAACTTAGGTGTCACGCACACCATAATCTATGAGACCAACTACTACTGATCATAAGTAGAGGTAAAGTATATGCTAGTCTATCCGCATTAATGATGTCCAATCTCATTAATACTATGACTAGGGATATTTAAGAATATGACTTTATGTACTAGAGTCTCATAATTGTAACTCTTACAATCTCTAATATACAGTCAATATTCTAAGGACTTTATCAAACAAACAAGTACCATGAAAATACAAGTATAGATGATAAAGAAAAATACCACATGAATAAATATAACATAAATAAGTGTAAATTCAAAAGGCTTTAAACCATCTTGGTTTTAGGGCATACACTAACAAACTCCCACTTGCACTAAAACCAATCACTCATTTGTTTTAGGCCAAAAGCATTTACATGAGCATCATGCTTTTTCTAGGACAAGGCCTTAATGAGATGATCAGCTATATTGTCATCAGTGGGAACCTTTTCTATCTTTACATCATTCCTACCAACTATTTCTCTAATAAGATGGTAGCGCCTAAGTACGTGTTTGGATCGTTGATGAGACCTAGGTTCCTTTGCTTGGGCAATAGTACCATTGTTGTCATAATACAAGGGTGTAGTATCAATAATGGAAGGAACCACTCCTAGATCGGTGACCAACTTCTTGATCCAAACAGCCTCGTTTGCAGCTTCAGAAGTAGCAATGTACTCGGCTTCAGTTCTAGAATCGGCGATAGTTTCTTGCTTCGAACTCTTCTAGCTCACAACACCACCATTTAACGTGAATATAAATCCAGATTGCGACTTGCTATCATCCTTGTCCGACTAAAAACTCGCATTAGTGAAACCACACACTTCTAAAATGTGTCCTCCATAAACCAAGAATAATTCTTTAGTTCTTCTCAAGTACTTAAGAATACTCTTGACAGCTACCCAGTGACCCTTACCAGGGTTAGCTTGAAATCTGCTCGTAACACTTAAAGCAGAGAAGACGTCGGGTCTCATACATAGCATAGTGTATATAATGGATCCTATTGCCAAGACATAAGGAACCTTTTGCATGCTATCAATCTCGACAGGTATCTTAGGACACATGTCTCTCGAAAGAGCAATCCCATATCTCATAGGTAAGTACCCCTTTTTCGATTGCTCCATGCTAAACCTCTTTAGCATCTTGTTTATATATGTCGATTGACTAAGACCAAGCAACCTCTTGGATCTATGTCTATAGATCCTAATTCCCAGAATATAGGTTCCCTCTCCTAAATCCTTCATGGAGAAACTTTTGGACAGTCATACCTTTATGGTTTGTAGCAAAGATATGTCGTTTCTCATCAACAATATGTCATCCACATAAAGTATTAAGAAAACGAATAGCACTCCCACTCACCTTCTTATATACACAAGGCTCGTCTTCATTATTAAGAAAACCAAACTCTTTGATTATCTCATCAAAACGAATGTTCCAACTCCTTGAAGCTTGCTTGAGTCCATAAATGGACTTTTGTAGCTTGCATACCTTATGACTATCAATGGAGTCAAAACCCTCAGGTTGTGTCATGTACACATCCTCTTGCAAATTCCCGTTAAGGAATGCAGTCTTGACATCCATTTGCCAAATCTCATAGTCATAATAAGCAGCTATGGCAAGCAAAATTCTAATGGATTTAAGCATAGCTACTAGCGAAAAGGTTTCTTCAAAGTCAATTCCTTGCCTTTGCCTGTAACCTTTTATCACTAACCTTGCTTTATAGGTAATAATGTTACCATCCATGTCAGTCTTTCTTTTAAAGACCCACTTGCACCCTATGGGTTTTATCCCTTCAGGTGGCTCGACCAAGATCCATACTTTGTTCTCATACATGGAATCCATTTCGGATTTCATGGCTTCGCGCCACTTCAAAGAGTTTACATTAGACATAGCTTCTTCGTAGCTAGTAGGATCGTTATCATCTATGACTAACACATCATTGCTCTCACTAATGAGAAATCCATATATCTCAAGAGCATAACGTGTTCTACTAGATCTATGAAGTTCTTGTGTAACTTGAGCTTCCGACTGTGCCTCATCAACATGTGGCGTAAGCTCTTGTTCCGACTGTTGACTACTTTGTGATTCTTGAATTTCTTCAAGTTCTACTTTACTCCCGCTACATCTTTCAAGAATAAACTCTTTCTCTAGAAAGATAGCATGTCTTGAGAGAAGCACTTTTTACTCAAGGGGATTGTAGAAATAGTATCCTCGACTCTCTCTAGGATACTCCACAAACAGGCACTTATCAATCTTAACTTCAAGCTTGTCCGACATATTCCGCTTTACATAAGTGGATGTTCTGCATATCTTTAGATAACTAAGATTTGGTCTTTTACCATACCATATCTCATAAGGTATGGCATCAATAGACTTTGTAGGAACGCGGTTGAGTGTAAAGGAGGCGGAATCTAAGGCATATCCCCAAAACGAACTGGGAAGTGATGCATGGCCCATCATGAAACGTACCATATCTAATAAAGTACAATTTCTCCTTTCAGACACACCATTTAGTTGTGGCGTGTATGGAGGAGTCCATTGAGGAATAATCCCATTTTCCTCTAGATATTGTTGGAACTCTTGACTTAAGTATTCTCCACCTCGATCAGATCTAAGTGTTTTGATACTCTTGCCAAGTTGTTTCTCAACTTTAGCTTTAAAGACTTTGAAATTTTCAAAGGCCTCGGATTTGTGCTTCATTAGAAACACATAACCATATCTAGAATGGTTATCTGTGAAAGTGATGAAGTAAGAGAAACCACCTCTAGCATGGATCGACATTGGGCCACAAACATCAGTATGTATAAGTCCAAGGAGATCACTAGCACGTTCACCCTTTCTGATAAAAGGTGTCTTGGTCATCTTACCAAGTAAACAAGATTCGCATGTCCCAAATGATTCATAGTCAAATGAGTCCAAGTATCCATCTTTATGTAACTTGGATATTCGTTTCTCATTTACATGACCAAGTCTACAATGCCAAAGGTATGTTTGGTTCACAATATCTAATTTTTGTTTCTTAGTGTTTATGTTGAGAATGGACTTCTCTTTATCTAGAATATAAAAATCATTAATTAATGTACCAGTACCATAAGTAATACCATCACGTGAAAAAGAACAACTTTTATTCCCTTGAATGATGGTAAAACCATCCAAATCTAATAATGAGATAGAAATGATGTTCTTTGTAAGTACGGGAACAAAATAACAGTTTCTTAATTCTAAAATAAGCCCAGTGGGCAAAGAGAGTGCATAGGTTCCTACGGCTAATGTAGCAACTCTTGCTTCATTACCCACGCGCAGCTCGACCTCTCCCCTTGCCAGGAATCTACTATCTTTAAGACCCTTCATATTTTTACAAATATGAAATCCAGATCCGGTATCTAATACCCATGAGTCTTGGTTAGTAGATAAATTAATCTCAATCATAAACATACCAGAGGTTGGAGCTTCACCAAACTTCTTTGACTTCAGAGAGTCAAGGTAGGCCTTGCAATTTCTCTTCCAATGCCCATCCTTTCCGCAATGGAAGCATGTGCCCTTGGGTTTGTCCTTTTTAACCCCACCCTTACGCTTTCTTCTCCTTTTCTTGGACTTCTTAAGTCCAGAATTGGGCTTCTTTTTCTTGGAGCCTGAGACAAGCATAACGGTGCCCTTCTCCCTCTTAAGATTGGGCTTAGCAACCTTGAGCATGTTCATCAATTCAGTCAACGTGCACTCAACTTTTCGCATGTTGAAGTGCAGGATGAATTGTGAATAGCTCTTAGGGAGGGACTGAAGAATTAAGTCAATACTTAACTCATTGTCAGAGACGTGTCCCAGATTAGCTAATTTTTCAATCAACTTGATCATCTTCAATACATGGGCGGTCACTGAAGATCCCTCTGCCATCTTGCATTGATAGAGCGCCCATGAAAATAGTTACAATCTAATCATTTCATGCATCTTATGATTCTCAACAAAGCAAGATAATACTTAGCAAGCCATTCATGCATCTTATGATTCATTAGTGGATTCTGTATTCTAGACATCTTGAATATTTGAATTCTTGCAAGTTGTTGTCACTATTTACCTATTCTATTGAACTTCCTTTTTACTACACACCTTGATTGTTGGTTGTTTAGATAATAAAGTAGGCCATCAAGCCTTAGTACTTGCAAATATTCGATTCCTCATGGGATACGATACCTATATTGTGAAAACCCTAACTTGGGAATAGTGCCTTAGGGCTTTACTATTTAAATTTTATTATTACATATCATTTCATGCATATTATTTTGAATTAATACTAGTTAAGAAAGGTTTTCCATTTTGGAAAAAAAAATTCGGAAGAAGAGAGAGAAAACACTGTGAGTGTGTGTTAGTGTGTGTTTTGCGTAAAATGGACTTTTAAATCACTTTCATGATTTTCAAATATTTGACATTCTCAACTTTCACAATTTCAAGTATTAACTTGGAAAATAATAATAATAATAATAATAAGTTTTACGCTAAAAACACTTTTGCGTAAAAACTGCCCGTTCGACATTTAACCGTGTATTTCAATTAACAACTTTATTAGTAGACTTTAAACCACACTTAAACACACCTAAACAAACCATGTGATGAAGGACACATAACCCTAATCTCACTCCATGAATTAAGGGTTGATTGCCACCTAACCACACTTGTTGGATGATTTCAAGCCAAGTAAAAACCTTTTGCATTTTCTTTCAATTTTGGCAGCAATTTCCTTCCATTTTTACCCTTGAAATTTCATGCCTTATAGCTGCAATTGGTAGCCAAAATATCTCATTTGCATCATTCAAACAACTCACAAAAACTCAAGCCAAAACAAGAACTCTAGCAACAAAGAACTTCAAACCAAATTTCAGCTTTCATCTCTGTAGACACCAAATTTTGACACACCTTTGGTAAACATATGTGTGTTACTTTATTTTAGAGGGTATTTTTCATTTTTCGGGGGTCGAGTACAATTTTCGCGTATTATATCTAATTCGTCGTATCAGGGGCAAAATGGTAATTTCACCATGTAAATATTAGTTTATTTTATTTTATTTTCCTAAATACATAATTTTACTATTTTTATCATTATTTATGATTTTAATGATTTTTGGGGAGTCATTTATTATTTATTTAAAATTTTAGTATTTTTAATTCAACGGCACGTTTTTCAATGCGCTATTTTTATGAGGATTTTCAAGTGAAAAATTTTATATATGCATTTTGAATACTCATAAATTTTCTGTAAAAATCTCATAATTTTTAGAGGTCGTTTAGTATTTATTTAATTTTTATCTTTTTGTTTATTAAGGGCACGTTTCTCAAGAATGCGTTAATTTCAAAATTTTTGAGTGAAAATTATAATATGTGCTTTATGTGATAATATATGTTGTGTAAAATTTGTGTGATGTCATTTATTAATTTTTATAAATTTTATAATTTTGCCATATTTAGGTCACTGCTTTCCAATGCACTTTTTATTTAAGATTTTCTTTATGAGAATTTTGTCTACAAGCATTTTATAAATTTTCATGTTAAAAAAAAATTTATTTTTATTTATTATTATTTTAAAGACCATTTGGTATTTATTTTAAGTTGTATTCTTCTAATGTTGAATTAACCTTTCATTTATTACATTAAATTTTATCTTTTCCTTTTTATAATATTGTATTTTATTTATTATTATTATTATTATTATTATTATTTATTTATTTTTATTTTTATTTTATATATATAATTAAAAAAAATTCAAGTAGTTTTATTTTATTTTCAGTCTCTTTATTTTCTTCTCTTTCCAAAAAAAAAAAAAAAAAAAGGGGAAGCAGAGCAGGCTGCGTTTTGCAGCCTGCTGCTATAGCAGTATGGCTGCTGCAGCCATTAGACCAACTTCACCATCATCACAACTCTCCTAACTCCCCCAACTCCCATGCAAATCAGCAGATTTGAAGGGATTTTGGGGAGATTTTTCTTTCTTCCCTACCCACTTTCATCATCACAATCACAAAAAACACTCAAGCTCACCATTCTCAATTCTCTCTGCCTCTCCCTCACAGCACACACCACACTCACTTCTTTTCCTCCCCTTCCCTTGCACAAACCTCACAAACTCACAGACTGCACACACAGATCACTCAACCTCACCTGCGCATACACACTCACCACACAGACATCCCTTCTCCTGCACAATTCACCAGCATTACACACAAACACTCACATTCACTCGGTTTCCCCTCCCTTCCACCATACACACACCACATATCTGGTCTTACATTTGAGTATTTAAATTATGGTCCAATTCTAAATAAATCGTTACATACTTGAGACCCATAAGGACATCAAAAACATGAGTGTTCTTTCGAATTATTTGAAGAGTCATAGACGACCGATTTTTTTAGAATTGATAGTGCCTAGAAACTAGATAGGTGAGTTTGATTAGGAAAATCAATGTGATAAATGAAATTGTATGTCATAACTGGACAATTGTAAATAATTTGGATGCTAATAATTGCACTCCTTCTGTAAATTTAAGATTGCCTTATCTTCAAAATTTTTCTCAAATGAAGTGTTCAATAAATTGCTTTTTCAAATTTGTTTATGACATTTGATTTTCCCTTTATTTTTTGTATTTGGCTTTTGAAAAAATTTTTCTTCAAATCTTTTATTGAGCAAATGATTCTTTGATGAGACTTCAAAATACATCACATTTTTCTCAAAACCTAATGTTAGGTTTGTAAAGTTTCTCTTTCAATGACTGAGCGTAAGCTCAAATTGAATAAAAAGAAAAATATTTTCTTGTATCTTTTGAGGGGGAAAATAAATACATGGTTTTTGGATGTCATCTTATTTGAAGCTGATAATTGCCACTTCAATATTTTTTCGGATTCTAAAATAACACAAGTTGTTAATGAGGAATTAGAGTGATGCCGAAAGGGAATTTGGACTTTGTGTTAAGGATCTGAATGATACAAAAAGGGAATCCAAGCTTAACCTGAAAAAGAAAGAAGCTACAAATATTTGGCACCAGGAAATGAGTTAAGGTGCTAGGGCAAGATGCGCTTTTACTGCAAAGACCTCGAAAATATTTAGCAAACTTCACCAAGCGAGTTTGGATGGAAGTTTGGCAGATTCAAGCACGACAAAAGGGACAAACATGCTGGAGATATGACTTCAACCCATTCACCAGGGGAGTTTATTGTTTTACATCCTAATTGTTCTCACTTTCATGTGGAGTGTATTGTATAGGTTATTTAGGAGGTTAAAATAAAGTCGTGTCACATGTTTGTGAGTTGTAGTTAGTAATGGTGATTTTGTCTAATTCCCCTACTTGTTGAAATTACTTTATGTGTGTCGACAAACGCTTTCTCTAGGCAATAATAAATTATTATTATGTGGTTTGGAGTTTTGTTCTTATAGAAAGTATATCTTGTAAAGTGGTTGGAATTATGTCTAAATTTTGTATGTTTGATGAAAATTTCTCTTTACTTAATTTCACATGTTAAATACTGATTATGGTCAATTAGCGCACTCATGTGATTTAACGTCTATTATGAGGGGTTTAATGTGTAAAAAAAAAAAAAAAGAAGAAGAAGAAGAAAAAGAGGCAAAGAAAGAAAAAAGAATAATGTAGCTTTTTTCTACTCCAATGGTTCTTATGCTTAGTAACCGGGGGTCTTCATCGACAAATGTCGACTTTCGCGTCAAACGGCATTTGAATTATGAGTAATGCATTGCAAATTTGTGCAAGTAAATTGTTGAGTAACCAGGGATCTTCATTCAACCAATGTCGATTCTTGCGTAAAAAGACAGTTTTACTTCTCAAATACAATTTTTGCCACTTGTTTAAGGGTTGAGGTGTTGAGTAACCGGGAACCTTCATAACCAATGTCGGTTTTCGCGTCAAAAGACACTCTCGTATCTTGAGTGATTTGTTTGCTATAAAAGAAATTCCCCTCAAGTGAAAAATAAAATTGATCATAGACATGTGATGCGCTTTGATTAATCATATGATTTATTTGCTTGTAAAATTCAGTAAAGCGAAGAAATTAACTTGAGCTAGCTTAATTGTGATATAATTCCTTCTCCTTTACTTGATATTATGAGTATTAAAGACAAAACAATAAATTGCATAATAATTTTTTACTCGACCTTGAGGAAATGCATTTTAGAACACACATGCGTGATTTCAATGTTTGAATCATTATTCGATCTCACATTTTCCAAATCGTTTGAGGTCAACTAATGATTCAAGTGTGGGGGAACTAACAAAGGTCAAAATAATGCATTTTTGTATATTTGCTGACTCAAAATTTAGAATTTTCTTTGAGGTAAACAAAAAAAAAAGAAAAAAAAAACGATTTTGAGTAGATTGACATACCAGTTTTTGTAATTTTTTGCAGGATAACGATGTTTGAATAAAGTTCAAGTCAGTTGGTGCACGATTGCTCTCATCAAGGAGAAAAGAAAATAAGCATTACTTGAGTGAAGCCGTATTCCAACAAAAGTGAATGGTCGGATCTTTTCCTGGATCATTAATTCAGACACCACAAAAGACTTTCTCATCTGATTTGGTGAATTTAAAAAAAAACATTTTGTTGCAAAAGGGACGGAACAAAGCCAGACCATCTTTCTTTTTCAAAAAAAAAAAAAAAAAAGACAAAAAAAAAAACAAAAAAAAAAAGAAGAAGAACCTTTTCTTCCCTAGTTTACCCTTAGAGCCTCCAGAATATGTGATTTTCATTTGACAGCCCACTTGAAGGTCGCACCCCTTCCACACTGGGACAGTTTTGTGATATTTCATCCCAGACTAGGACAATTTTATTTCGACTTGTGTTTCAAAAAAAAAAAAGAGAGACAAAAGGTGAACACTAAAGAAAGTAATAAAATGGGGCAAATTTTCTTTTTAGAAAAGAAAAAGGAAAAGAAAAGTCCCAAAACTCAATGGCAAAATTAGGACATAAAAAAATTTTTTTTGAAGAAAAAAAAAAGAAAAAGAAAAGAAAAGGTGAAAACTGTCAAAATTGGGGCAATTTTCTTTGCAAATGCGACCCCAAGTTGTTTAAACCCCTTATAGTTTCTGCTTTCCAACCTTACTATTTTCAGCACATTACCCAACCCCATTTCAAAAGCCAAGACGATTACCAATCTCAGTCTATCTTTTGTGATGATTTTGAAAGAAAATTTGCAAATCAAAGGGGCATATGATGTTAATATATCTATCCCAAGTTCATCAAGGGAAGATTGTCTTACTGATGCCAAATATTTTTCAAATACTAGTATGATTTAATGGAAATGGGGAATGACCACTCAAGATTCGAATGATTGTTGTTCTATGTCTTCCTTTGCAAAGGTGAAAACCCGAAAGGGCGCCTTAAAAAAAAAAACGAAGAAAAAAAAAGATAAAAGAAAAAAGGGCGGGGGAAACCTTAGTAAAAACCTGAAAGGGCGCTAAGGTGGGAATTTTGTACACATAAATGAAGCAGATAAAGGAGAAGTGGCGAAGCCGAAGAGCTGGTGACTATGATTCACTTGGGTTTTCTCTTCATGGTTGTTTTCTTCTAGCAGTATCAAGCTTCTGGTTGATAACATCCGAAAGGGTCAAATGTGACATCCGTGGTCAAAAGCCTGTTTTCAACATCGTGAAATAAATTATTTTGTCACAGTTGAAATTCTTAAATTATCTTTGACAAAAATTATTTTACACTTACTTTTACTTGTTGTGATTTGTTGTTTCCTCATGTTGCAGTTTTGTTTTCAATTTATTAAAATATGATGATTGCATCTATGTATAATAGATAAAGATGGTGAAATCAAATAAATTGTTTTGCATCAGTCATTCATTAGATTTGTGTCAAAAGACAATCCTCTTAATTTATCATGAAAAATCACGGCAGTCGATGTTTACAAGTCATAGTGAAAGGATATTTAGTGGATGCTGATGGATTGCAAAGATCAGAAATGGTTCACAGGGATGGATTTGGGATTAGATGTCGGCACCAAGAACTCGTGTTTGCATGTTTCACAAAGCCTGAGGAATTACACGGTGGCGGCACACTGTTTAATTATCTTTTCATTTTCCAACTGCAGGTAAAATCATGAGTTCGTAATTGATATTTCATCAAAAGATAAGACTGGGGCATGTTTTTTGTAGCTAATCATAGTCTAAGTGGAGTATTATTCCAATCAAAGATTGATTTAAATTTGACACTGGGGCAATTTTTTGAAAAAAATTTTGGTTTCACATTGATTCTAATATCTCATGTTTTAACCCGTCTTGGGAATGACTGATTGCAAATTTACACTGGGGCAAATTTTAGAGGATAGATTTCAAATTGATTTCACTTGATTTATATTGGAGAAAATTTTTTGGTATAAGATTTTATTTATTTACTTATTTATTTCTTTCAAATAGATTTTTGATATGTTACATAGAGTAAAAAAAAAAGAAAAAGAAAATCATCAATCAAAATGTTTTGTAAACTGCTTGCAATAATTTAATCTTTTTCATGAATTAATCTAATAAATTAGACGTTTTCACATTGCTTTGTGGGTTGGCTTTCAAAAAAAAAAAAAAATCAAAAAATCAAAATCAAAATCAAATTGTTTTATGTATTGCTTTCAACTTTTTAATCTTCTCCGCATATTTATCTAGCAAATTGGGTGTTTCACATTGCTTTTTGGGCTGCTTTTTGACTTAAAATAAAATAAAAAAAAATTTTCTTTTTCTTGCATGTCCAGCAAACTGGACCTTCACGTTTAATTTCTTGTACTCACCCCAGCAAACTGGGTGCATGTCCAGCAAACTGGACCTTTCACGTTTACTTTTTCAAGTTTGGCAAACCAAACTTTGTACTGCATCTCACCCCAACAAACTGGGTGCATGTCCAGCAAACTGGACCTTCACGTTTAATTTTCTTGTATTCACCCCAGCAAACTGGGTGCATGTCCAGCAAACTGGACCTTTCACGTTTACTTTTTTAAGTTTGGCAAGCCAAACTTTGTACTGCATCTCACCCCAGCTGTGGCACCCTAGAAAATGCACATATAAGAGACATTTTCTTTTCTTATTTAGGGTTAAGTGTTAATCCTTGATTTATTAGTTGGGAGATTTCTTGAGTTAATTAGGTTAATTAGCTAAGATTTTCATTTTGAAGCAAGAACACTTAAGTACTAAAGTTAGAATAATTCTACTTGACCATTTACCTTATTTTAGTGTTTAAATTTTGACTAGTTCATTTTACTATTTTCTAGTCTTTTGGCTACTTGAAATTTTGCCCAATTTTATTCAAAAGTTTCACTTATTTTCTTTAACCTTGGCTGGAATTTTTTTTCTCTTTCCTTTCTCTCTCTTGGCCGAAAATTCTTCTCTCTCTTTTCTTTTCTTTTGGCCGAAATTTCTTTTTCTTTTCTTTCCCTTAGGGCCAGTTTCTCTTTTCTATTTTTGTTCTATTTTGCTTTAATAATTTATGTCTAATTATTGATTATATTAAGTGGTAAGAGTTATTAATCTTCACCAATTAAATTAATCCAAGTAGCTACTCTTGCATTAAAAGACTAATTATTTACTTTACTCTTGTAAGATTTTAATTGGACCAGTTTTAGTAAAACTTTCATAACTTGGTGTAGATAGCTTGGATTCTAATGATTCTTGTTGTTTTAGAAATTAGATTCATAGGGCTTTCAAACGGTATAAAGCTTGCATGGTGTTTCATTGTGTATTAACCACAGAAAGCTTGCAAAGTTGGCTGAAAATTTGATTCTGCGTGAAACAGTTTTGATGATGAGCCAACTTGAGGGCTGATTTTGAACCTGTTCTAGTTGGAATTTGGATTGATGATCTTCACGAAAGTTGTATCCCTATAAACGTACTTTAAAACCATGTAATCAGAATCCTTAGTTCTTAATGGATTGACCCCAGAAATGGCACGAAGTTGGCTGAAAACCAACCCTGTGCAGATTTGGGTGATGATTCTTAGAGTAGGGATTTTGAATTTGAGTGGAATCTTGATTGAATGTGAGTTTAAATTGAACATAGAAGTTGTAAAACTTGTTGAATTGGATCGGATGGTTGATTTTCTTGCAGGTTTTAAATTTTTGGGTTAGTCCGGTTATAGGGAAAATGCTGCCGAAATTTCGGTAAAACCTAAGAAATAAAAGTGATTAGGCTATGATTTAAGACTCTATAAGCTGTAATTTAGTGATTTAAGCGTGCAGAAATTTTTGTAGATTAGCTATTAGTGAATTAAACCTCTCCGAGCAAAACCCTAGAAAGTTAGAAAACCCTAATTTCGAAAACCGTAAACCCTAGGGTAAAACTCTAAGCTCCAAAACCCTAGAAACTTAACCCTAGAAAGACTTGGGGTATTTCTTGAATTTCCTTATGAAATTTCTTAGATTTTAGTCAGGGTTTTTACACGATTCTTTCTCGTGAATTTCAGGATCCGAAAGTGAGACCCGACCTTTCTACGAGATATTTTCTTAGGCACCAGGTGAGTGTTCTTCTGTGTGCATGATGCATGAAACGCCATGTCATACTAGTTATTATTATTTCCATGCATGAAATGGTATGATTACACTTGACATGAGTATATAATAAAAATGTGTTATTTGAGGAAAGATGTGTACTTTATCACATCTATTCCGTAATGTGTTACATGCTTTCACTATTTAATGTGTTAATTGTGCTTTTGACTTCCATGGTTAATTTTTCTATTTTCCACGGTTAATCAAATTGGGAGCGTATGGGAGAGATATAAGGTGTTGGGCATTATTTGGTGCTTGTTAATTGTTTATCTGAGTAAAGTCCTGAAAAAGGCTAACTCATGATTGAATTTATTCTTGATCTTGGACTTCCGGGGCTAACTTCACCGTTACTCCTTGGTTAGTCATCCGAGAGCGTTTGGGGTGATATAAGGTGCTGGAGAATATAGGTGCTTGATATTCTTTCCGATAAGAGTTTCATTCCTCAAAGAGGGTAACTCCGGATTGAATTTTACGAGTATGCTGGACCTAAGCTTGCTTCTGCAGTGAGCCCGTATACGCCATTGACTATTTGTTAATTAATTTGTTCACAAATTGTTTATTTACTCATTAAATATTTTATCGAACAAAAATCACATTTCACTGGTATGATCGCATGACTTGAGCACTCACTGGGCTATTATAGCTCATTCCATTTATTTGTTTTCCTTTACTCAGGTTACTTGAAAAATTAAAGCTGGACCCACTGGTTTTCGATTATTATGGATGTTGTAACTATTGTAATAGCCGAACTGTGTTAGGCTATTTTTGTGAAAATCATGTATATTATGACTTGTAAACTTGCGGTATGACTTGTACCTTTCAGTTAAATAAGAAGAGTGTATTTTATTTTGTTCCATTTTGTTTTAGTTTATTTTATTTTAAGTTAAGTACGCTCGGTCGTTTGCGTGAGTGCGTGAATCGAGACCTGGCGAGTGCTAGGCAGGCAGTCCGCTAAGCCCTTTGGTGCGCCTCTGGGTAAGGTGGGGCTGCTACAGGTGGTATCAGAGCTTAGGCTTGAATCCTGTCTTTAGTGCTAGTCTTGTATGGGGGTGTCGGGTAGGAAATTTGGGTTGAGTCGGTTACGCTTGGGCCTGATCAACCTGAGTGTGAGAGATAAGATCCGAATTTCCGCACCTAGGCACTATTTTGTATATGCTTGAGGTTGTGTTTAGGTTACTTTTAAGCTTGATATTTGAGTGTGATATTTAAGTATTATTTATTATTAAGTATTTGTGGGATAGACCTAATTAATTTATTATTTAAACCTGTAGGTATGTCAGAGAGTGATAGGATTGAGGCACCACCACCATCGGTTGCAGCACCGTTGCAGTGTGAGCATCGCCAGAGACCCATTGTCCGCTTTCGCGAGGGACCGGGGCACCCTTACCGCACCTTTTCACCTGCCCGACGAGTCCGACCTGCTTGCGGATGCTGGAGGACCTATTCTTACCCCGATTATGTTGTGTTATCCTTGATAGAGGATAGTAGGCGAGTAGAGAGCGACAGGGATACTTCCCGAGCTCGTGTTCACGAGCTGAGAGAGATCATTAGGGCTCAGGCTCAGAGGATGCGGGACTTAGAGGCTGCTGTTCGGGAAGAGCAGCAGAGGACAGATGCTTATCGAGTACAGTTCCAGGAGCTGCACGGTCGTCTCACACGTGTGGTACAGTACGTTCGAGACCACACGGGACGACTGGTAAATGAGAGTGGTCTATTGGTAGGCCATGTACTGGATGAGGTGCGCGATGTGGCTCCGTACCTAGGGCCAGGGCAGGCAGCGCCTCCACCTCCCGGGGCCGAGGGTGCTCCTGGGGGTGAGCAGGACGTGGATATGAGCTCGGCTGGATCAGTCCAGTTGCACTAGACCTTGGATTAGATCTTTTGTTGGATTATGTATTAAAACTTATGCTAGTTTTGTTATGTTTATATGCATGACATGTTTTGTATATAACTTTTGAGATGTGTAAATTGAACTACTTGTATAAATATGTGTGATCTCTTGGCATGAAATTTGGTTTCCTTGTTAATCTCGAATTTGTGCATTTTGTATTATATCTTGATATTTATCATGCAGTTATTAAAATAAATTTATTCATGTTATTATAGTATATTAAATTATGAGTGGACGTGGTCGCGGGAGAGGACGTCCCCGTCGGCAAGACTGGGATGAAGACGCTACCTCTAGCATAAATCCACCTTCGGGAACTGATCCCATGATTTCCATCTTAAATCGAATGACCGATGTTCTAACCCAGCTGGGAAATTGGCAAAACCCAGGAATGGAAGTTAGCAACCCACATAGGAATCCAATAGTAGGAGATGATGTCGCCTTAGAGAGATTCCAAAAATTTAACCCTCCCAAGTTTAATGGCAGTCCAAACCCAGAGATCGCTGAGAAATGGTTGGAAGACATCGAGAAAATTTTTGCCGCCTTAAGATATACTGATGAAAGGCAAGTGACTTTTGCCATATTCTAGTTGGAAGGTGCCGCCACCCCCTGGTGGAATTTGGTAAACACCAAGTGGGAACGCTGCCAGACCCCGAGAACTTGGGTTAATTTCACCCGGGAGTTCAAAGAAAAATATATTCCTGCCCGAGTACAAGAGAAGCGGGAGGATGAATTTTTGAGATTGAGACAAGGACTGATAAGTGTAGCGGAATATGAAGCCCAATTTACCAAATTGTCACGATACGCACCTGAGCTAGTAGCCATGGACAGACGGAGGAGAAGACGGTTCATCCAAGGTTTAAACCTGAACATTCAAGAGGCCCTTGCCGCCGCCACTATAGAGACGTACGAAGCCGCGGTGGAAAAAGCACAGCAGGTGGAGGAGACTAAATCTATGGTTCGGACCTTTCAAGCACGGAAACGTGGAAATACTAGTGATTCTCGCCTGTCAACCGAAAGTACTCCAGCCCCTAAGATAGGAAGGGGAGTTGGAGGAGTGAGAATTGGGCAAGATGCCCAATCTGAAAGGACAAGAGAGGCTCCGAGAGACAGAGTTCCATGCTAAGAAAACACCTTGAAAGAAACTCAATCTCCGGCAGTTCAAGTTACTTGTGGGTATTGCGGTAAAAGCAATCATACTGAAGAAAATTGCTGGAGGAAAAACCATAAATGTCTAATTTGCGGTAGTGCCGATCATCAGATGAGACATTGCTCAAGACAGGTGGCTAGTGGATAGGGTATAGCTCAGCCGGGAAACAAGGATGTTGATAAGGCCAAAGAAAGTGGAAACAAGCGAAGGGTACCGGCTCGAGTTTATGCTCTAGATAAACGTGACGTCCAAGAATCATCAGAAGGCCTTGAAGGTACGAATCTTGTTTTCTACGGTCTAACCAAACTATTCGAGAATTTAGATAGAATTTCGAGGACGAAATTCTTTTAAGGGAGGGAGGATGTAGCACCCTAGAAAATGCACATATAAGAGACATTTTCTTTTCTTATTTAGGGTTAAGTGTTAATCCTTGATTTATTAGTTGGGAGATTTCTTGAGTTAATTAGGTTAATTAGCTAAGATTTTCATTTTGAAGCAAGAACACTTAAGTACTAAAGTTAGAATAATTCTACTTGACCATTTAACTTATATTAGTGTTTCAATTTTGACTAGTTCATTTTACTATTTTCTAGTCTTTTGGCTATTTGAAATTTTGCCCCAATTTTATTCAAAAGTTTCACTTATTTTCTTGTTTTATTTTCTTTAACCTTGGCTGGAATTTTTTTTCTCTTTCCTTTCTCTCTCTTGGCCGAAAATTCTTCTCTCTCTTTTCTTTTCTTTTGGCCAAAATTTCTTTTTCTTTTCTTTCCCTTAGGGCCGGTTTCTCTCTTCTATTTTGTTCTATTTTGCTTTAATAATTTATGTCTAATTATTGATTATATTAAGTGGTAAGAGTTATTAATCTTCACCAATTAAATTAATCCAAGTAGCTACTCTTGCATTAAAAGACTAATTATTTACTTTACTCTTGTAAGATTTTAATTGGACCAGTTTTAGTAAAACTTTCATAACTTGGTGTAGATAGCTTGGATTCGAATGATTCTTGTTGTTTTAGAAACTAGATTCATAGGGCTTTCAAATGGTATAAAGCTTGCATGGTGTTTCATTGTGTATTAACCGCAGAAAGCTTGCAAAGTTGGCTGAAAATTTGATTCTGCGTGAAACAGTTTTGATGATGAGCCAACTTGAGGGCTGATTTTGAACCTGTTCTAGTTGGAATTTGGATTGATGATCTTCACGAAAGTTGTAGCCCTATAAACGTACTTTAAAACCATGTAATCAGAATTCCTTAGTTCGTAATGGATTGACCCCAGAAATGGCACGAAGTTGGCTGAAAACCAACCCTGTGCAGATTTGGGTGATGATTCTTAGAGTAGGGATTTTGAATTTGAGTGGAATCTTGATTGAATGTGAGTTTAAATTGAACATATAAGTTGTAAAACTTGTTGAATTGGATTGGATGGTTGATTTTCTTGCAGGTTTTAAATTTTTGGGTTAGTCCGGTTATAGGGAAAATGCAGCCGAAATTTCGGTAAAACCTAAGAAATAAAAGTGATTAGGCTATGA